>JAKWBJ010000239.1:65000-279395 GCA_023159175.1 Wohlfahrtia magnifica | reverse complement strand
GATAGATAACGAAGCTTTAATTGCTGTTCTTCACATCTAGAAAATTGCATATTTAGTATGAATGGAAGGTGTCAGGGCCATTTATCCAATCTTGCCCACTTTTTGACTGATGATTTGTATTGACAACGAAGTCATTTAGACCAAAATCAGAAGTTTTAGCTTTAATCGTTGTCAAGATATACAAATATCAATATTTAGTTTGTATGCTCACCTATCCGATTTCACCACTTTTGGACTGATGATGTATGTATGACTATGAAACTATTTGGACTAAATTTAGAGACTCTTACTGTTACCATTTGGAAGATATAGATAAATAAATATTTATTTTGTATGGGCGTGGCACCGTCCAGCTGGAATTTTTGACATTTATACAGCTTAAAAGTCCTTCAATACATACAGAGAGATACTGTAAAATTTAAGCAAAATCGGTTCAGCCATTTAGCTGGCCACAAGTTGCAAACAAACATACATATACACATACATACAAACACACAATTATTTTTATATATGTATAAGATTAGTGGGTTTTATTAAGCAAAGTATAGCCGGTTTTCTAATGCATTTGCAGTTCGGAGTCGACGTTAAACTGTAGGTCGCTTTCAATGAGTTTAAAAATACAATCGGGTGCAGCTCATTGACTGAGAGAAGTCCGTATGTTCCTTCATGGAATTTTATGGGAATTAATAGATAATATATATGTGTCTAGACTTTATATTGTGTAAACTGTTTGAAAATTACCACTGTTGTCGAAAAAATTGCTTAATGGTTAAAAAATTATTTAAAATGATAGTTGAAGAGTTATTTGTATTATTTAAAAATAAATTCAAGTATTTACAATATTTTTATCAAATAAATTTACATATGAACATCTTTTCTTCAAATCGATTGATAAAACAAACAAAAATTATTAATTTTCACTTTAATTGGCACAAACATATAAGTATATTAACTTATTTTATCCAATCTCATTTATTTACATCATTGCATCCGGCCTTCTTAGTAGCATCTCTCCGGGCAATATACTATAGCCATAACTTAGACCATGTGGATTTGATGGTATCTTACAGTCCATAGTACATTCAGTACTATATAATACAGTATCAACTTCTACAGAAGGGAAGAAAGTCAGTGACAAAGGTAAATCGTTTAAACCCAAACGTGCAGAGCAAAGAGAACGTGTCAATAAGTTCGTTATATGCATGGCTAAGGCAGCCTGTTAAGTATTTATTTTCTTCCACCAAATATCGTAGCTCAGCGTGAAAGCTCAGACAAAACCGTGCTTTATCAACTAGAAGCCAACGCATTGAAACCAACATAAGATGAAGAAAATCAACGGCACCAATCTGTACTACCCAATTAATGCGTGTAGGTAAAAAGCGATTCTCATTCGATGTATTATTAGTTTCTAAGGCACGACTTAGACGACATCCCAAAAAAGGTGTGACCGGCTCATCTCTTGTAGCGATTTCTTCTAAACGATTAAACACTGCACTTTCAGTACCACCTTCCCAACAAGGTCTTTCAAACATTTCATCAGCTGCTTTATTATTCGAAAAGGCTAATTTTAAAGCCACATAGCCAGCATAACTATAATTATAAAATAAAATAACACATTACTTGAGATATCTGTACCTGAGATCTGAGATATTTACCTTCTATTCTCAAATTCTTCTTTATATTGCTCTTTAAGTCGATAAACCTTCTTGCCTTTGGTTATAGTAAACATTTTCATGGCTTACTTCGAGCTTCCGTGGCTGAAAATGTTGGATTAAATTATTTTAGTAAGCCTTCAGCAATATACGAGGAGCCTGAACCATCGCTCGTAATTCAGATCCAATACGTTCCTTTTGTGAATTCGAGGCTGTTATCCAGGTTGGTTCCATAGCTCTGCGTGTAAAAGTACCACACGCTACTACTTGCGGGCATATCGCACCATATCTATAGTTTTGTTTTTGTAAATTTTCTGGTAGCTCTTCATGACTCTTGCCAATTTCCAAAAAATATTCTTCAATGCTACAGCCCTTAAGAAGTGGTAATTTTAGGCAAATATCTTATTTTATTTTCGCCACTATTAAAAAATTAAATTAAAAAATGAAAAGAAAAATATATTGTTACAAGAACAACATAAAATTATTAACCAACAAAAACTCAACGAAACAATTTCTCAAAAGAGAATTGTGGAACATAGACAAAAATGACCAACACTCCTAACGGAACATACAATAACAATATTAAAATAAATAAATAAAACGAGAAAATACAACATCATCAAGAAATGGAACAAACAACAAAACACTAACACGAAAAAATAAACACACACTTAACAATAACCAATTCAAATACGGGCAAGATTAAACATCAGCAAAATAAAGGACTGTTTGATTCGTAGGAGAAAATTTAATTATGTGCCTTACCATCGGCAACAGTGCTTTCCCTTCCCCTCATTATTTCTTTCCAAACCTTTTGGTTCGAACCACTTGGAGGGGTTGCAGTTGGATTATTCAGTAGCGAAGGTATAACACTGGCTGCTGAATAATCAACCAGCAGTGACCAATTTCCTTGTCGTACGCATACAAAAGGCGGTTGTCTGATTTTTGTTTACCCGTGGTTAATTTATATATTTACTTTTTCTTTTATTTGGTTGAATTTACGTAATGGCAGGACGCTTTCGGATTGATTTCTACAATGTGCGTGGGCTACGGGCGAACTTTTTCTCCGTGTATGCGCACATTTGTCTCCATAGGCCGGATGTTTTCGCCTTATGTGAGACCCAGGTTTCTGAAAATGCTGATCCACAGAATTTTCATATCCTTGGGTATCACCTTCTGTCCCTTTTTAATTTTCCTAGGGGTCTTGCTATGTACATTCGCAATGAAGTTGTGTACCAATGCCAGCAATCTCTTGGCATGTATGATGGGGAATTTAACTGTCTATGGGTTAAGTTCAGAATCAGGCACATCTTTTGCACTTCGGGTTCATATATAGAAACCCAAACGCTGGAAGAGAGGTTACAATATCTGGCTTCGGCTCTCTCTCCGACTCAATATCGAGTATCCTTTTTTGCAATAAGATATAGTTTAACGATATCCTTTGATCGTTATTTTTAGTAAGTCTCTATTGTACAAGAAAATTTTTTGACAGTATGTGAAACATGGTAAACAAAAAAAAAAAAAAAAAAAAAAAAACTATCAGCGGGACAAACAACTAAACCATGGATGGTACCATTTGTATTTGTTGCCGATGACGGGTCTCGCTTGACTTCATTAATTTTAAAGCCAAAGGATCAGTTCCTTTGCAAAATGAAGCGGTGAAGAAATAACATTTTTAAATGCAAAAGCTTTAAACAAAAAAGTAACTTATAAAAAACAATACAATTTTTCAATTTAAAATAGATAATTAGTTCTAGTCATTATAATAGTTTATTAAATTGTATACAATAAAAAGTATTTGAAATCTATTTACAGAAAACTTTGTATAATAAATTCGAAATTAAGTGCGTTTAAAATTAATTTTAAATATTATACATACATATATAATATAAAAAAATTAGTTAGATGCTAGAATACAGCATATACATACATATATAATATAAAAAAATTAGTTAGATGCTAGAATACAGTTGATTGTGTCATCCGCTATGTGCGCTAGGTAATTCTAAAATTATTAGTTAGAAAACAGATTACTCGAAGGAAATATTGCTCAAATTATTGGTTGAATTTGACTTCTTTTTTTTTTTTGCCTTATGTATAACCGTAGTAATACTTTCTTTTAATTCACCTTTAGTGTTAGGGTCTTCGATTTCTGACAATTCGGTTTGCTCATAAGGCAGCGATGTTTTGCCTGAGGTAAATTTTTGCAAAACCGATGTTGCTGCTGAAATAATGTCGTTTTGATGACTTTTGGTACTGCTGGATTGTGGCGTGCCCTTGTTGTTACATTTTTTGGTTTGAGTCTCATCACAATCAAATGGCTGTGATAAATCGAGAGATAGTTGGGTCTGCTGATAAAAAACAAAAAAAAAAAAAAAAAATTTTTAATGAATTAATACCATGCTTTATTTTACTTACGTTTAGATCACAGCCTCCTTTTCCTATCCGAACAAAATCAACCAAGAAGTTCAATTCTTCAAACCAGATTGCCGAAGGCATAATTTTGAAGTTTCGCCACTACTTTCGTGTACTGCCACGCAAATACAATATTAAAAGAAATATAATTAATTTAATATCATATTTAAATCTCATCTTTACGTCTGTGGCTCCGACATCGAAATTTTAAGTTTTCAGTTTTTCTATTTCAGCAAAGGCACTGTAACGTGCATGCTAGTTATAAACTTATTATGAACTTATCCTATGGATTTTAGAGGTATTCATATTTCAGCCACATTCGTGTCATCTGCAGCACAGTTTCTTTTGGCCAATCAAAATAAAACCAAAACCAAACTTTTAAATTTAAAATAACAAACTTACTTTCGTCTTCCATATCAATTAAGAAATTTTCTTCGACACACAACTTAAATTTAGAAATGAAATACAGAAGTTATATACAAAAATAAAGTTACAAATTAAATAGACAAATTAAAATTTTATACACAAAATTGATAAAAAAAAAGAATTTTACCTTTCTTCTTCTTTTTCGCTATATAAATACCAACGTTATTCGCTTGTAAGTAGACCTAAAGCCGTCGTGAATTTGTTTGATTGCGTCATTAATGTATTGCCGACACAACAATTTTTAAAGTTTCTTCTTATCTAAATCACAATTAAAGTTATTAAACTTGTATTCAAAAATTAATATATTATTGTTATTATAATGACAAAGCTAAATAAAAAATTAATTTATTACTTCTATAAAATGTTTCTTTATGCCGGCTAATGACACCACACATAATCTAACGCCGACGAATGTTTGTGCACGGCATAGACATTTGATATCATATGTCTGTACATACGAAATTTGAGCATGCTCTAACTGAAATATTGTTCGGTGCGAAGGAAACAAGCTTTTGTCAATCTTTTATTTTACAGTTATTCCAAGAAAAAAAAAATGTAAACAATAATATGGCAAAAAAAGTGTCCTTTTTAAACAATTAATTAATAATGTTAGAATGCAAAAATTGTAGATGTAATAAGCCAATATAAAAGAGAAACACCTCCTGAATCAAATTTTTTAAATTACGTTAAAATCTTTTTTGAAATAAAAAAGTTACAGCCCTTTAAAGTTTGGTTAAAAATGGACAGACTGACCATCCTAATAATAAAAGTAAGACTTGTGCCGAAACTTTTGATATGGGGATCAATAGAGTACTTGAAAACGAAATAAAAAATTACATTAGCCATTTTCGAAAAAACTATGGCTTAGGAGATATGAGATCTTCCCACAGGTTTTTTGACGGAAGTATTTGCTTAATAGCAAAGTACATCTGCCATTATGGAAGTCTGGTAATTTTAAATGAAAGATATCGTTGCAATCAATTCTATGAATGTGTTTAAAAAGGAGATATGAATTCAATAATGACATATCCATTAGATGATAAAATTAAGGTAGAGTTCATTTTATTTCTAATATGGTATCGTCCTAGTAAGCTGTTATTATATCATCGCCACCCATATGACAATTGTATTCTTTGATTATATTGGGATCTACTTCAACATAGGATTTATTTTTACGATCAACACGCAATTTTTTGTAACGATTGTTCGTCGCTTATTCCGGTTTTAAATGGTTTAATACCAGCATAAGTTGAAAATAACCGCAAACATTTTATGTTCTGCTACTGCACACAAGAAATTTCAACGCCAATAATGAAGCCAACAAACTCGTTGAAACATAATAGGCAATTATATTTGAAACTGATAATTTTTTGTTAAAAAAAAGAAAAAAGGTCTATCAAAACAGAAAAAAATTTATATGCAAAACGAACTGGCAGTCGGCAGGTCCGCCTTTAGGCGGAGTCAAATTTTTACCAATAAAAAGCTAAACTTTACAAAAAATTGGATAAACAGAACACTTAATGCAAAATAAACATACTTACCTTAAATCACAAATAATTGTTTCACACATTTTATCTAGAAATTTGACCTTACGGATCGAAATATTAAAACCAAGAGACAAATGCATGTTGTTATTTGTAATAATAAGTAAATTGCGTATTTCTCTGCACATGTTTACCGTAATAAAGGTACTTAAAAATTATAATAATAATATAAACAATATACTCCGCCTAAATGCAGGTTTGCCAGTTAGAGGGTTAAGCATGGATACTTATCTAGTGATGGAATGGGCTTACATTGCCATTGTAGGAGTTGGAAATCTTCATTTTATAGAAGGTATAATGAATAAAACTACATATCTTCTAATTTTGAAGAATAATGTGAAGGAAAGTGCACGCATATTGGGTATTAATGATAATTGCAATTTTTATTAGGCCAATGAAGCAAAGCATATATCACTGATAGCGAAAAATTGGCTGTTTTACATCTTCCCAAAGGTCTTGAAAAGACTTCCCCAAAGTCTCGAACTTAGTATTATTAAGTATTTGTGGGATAAGCTTGGACGTCGAATGCAAAATCGTTTGTGTACCAATAAAAAACAACTAAAAGTCAAATTTAAGGAAAAATGGAGTCAGATAAGTTATAATGTGTGAAGAAAATTAGTTGAATCCGTCTCAAGGAGACTGCAGGCCTTGAAAAATCAAAAAGGATATGCAAAAAAAATAATAATTTTATAAGTAGATATGAGTCTGCCCGAGTTTCAATGTGAGCTCAAATTTGAAGTTTCTCACTTTGGTTAGTTTTATAAAATTTTATGTTACAGGTAGAATTTTTTTTTGTATTGCTTAATTAGTGCTTTATTAAATGTAATTTAAAAAAATGAAAAAGTTTACATTTGTTCCTTTAACGTGCATCGACAATTTTGTAATGAGTTGCCCGATTTTCAATGTGAGCGACTGTATGTATATGGTCATATTAGCATTACGAAAATGCCACATATAAAACACTTTTATTAATTGTATCACAGCGATTTCAAAAATTGTATTTTGTAGGAATATACACTAAGTATACCCTGTGTATACTGGAGTAGAAATATACACATACCCAGGTATAAATATACAAATGTTCCTAAACACTTTGCACTTATAAGTGCGGGTATGACACGCACTTCATGCAACTCCTACTTGAAGTTATTTAAGTAGCGCTAGCTTTGAATATGTTGTGTATGGGTATCGTTTCATTCTTAACTTTACTCACTCATACATATTTGGCCGCCAATATTTTAAAAGTACACAAAATCATACTTTTGTCATTCTCTGTCAAAATTATTTAGCAAAAATGCTTGATTTATGCGAATGCATTAAAGACCATATTTATGGATTTAAGTAGATGAAACTACTGATCTCACTGGAAGAATTTGGTAAATGTTATTTTCTAAAGATTCGTTAAAGATATTAGACGTAAGATTAAAAAAAATTTGATTTTTGTGACAGACGCAGCACCGCTTTGGGGCCAAAACCATTAAGTAAGGCGACCAGATTTTGAAAATAAAAATAAAGAACATAAAAAAGTAAATTGTATTTATTTTTTCCATATTTTACAAACAAATTTACATTTACGTGTAAAATAAATTTAAAAATAACATATATAAAAATTTACATTTACATAACAGGTCCGCCATCTAACGTTTTTTTTTCAACTAGTGCTTATTTCGTGAATGGTAACACTTAGCTCATGTCTGATTTGACAGATAATTAGTTTTATCCTTCCGCTGAACGAATATGGCTGTGTATACGCTTCCCTAAGTGGGCCTGCAATTGACTTACAGAAGATGCCGATTTTGCCAAAAAAAAATCATCTTTTCGGATGAAGCCCATTTTAATCTTGGCGGGTATGTAAACAGGCAAAATTGTCGCATTTGGGGCACAGAAAACCCGCACGTATACATTGAAAAGCCGATACACCCAAGACGAGTCACTGTTTGGTGCGGATTTTGGTCCAGAGGCATAATTGGGCCATTTTTCTTCGAAAATGAGCAAGGAGTGGCCGTTACAGTCAATGGCGATCGTCATCGGGCCATGTTGAACGAATTTTTGTTCACAAAAATTTAAGAGGAGGATATTAGCAACATTTGGTTTAAACAGGACGTGTCTACGTGCAACACAGCCGAAGCTACACTTGATGTTTTGCGCCATGTTTTTGAAGATCGCATTATCAGCAGCAGAGCTGATGTCCTTTGGCCACCTCGTAGCTGCGATTTGACACCGTTGAACTATTATTTGTGTGGTGCCGGAAAAGATAAGTGTTACGCCAACAAGCCAGAGACAATTGACGCTTTAAAGGACAATACTCGTGAAGCCATTGGTGAAATATAGCTGCACACAATCGATAATGTGCTTAAAAATTGGACCGATCGTGTAGGCTACTGCATGGTCAGCCAAGGCAGCCATTTGAATAAAATTATTTTCTATTATTAACCGGAAGAATTGTACTTTCAAATAAAAAAAGAAATTTGAGAAAATATTCAGTAGTTTTTTTTATAGCATTTTCAAAAAAAAAAAAAAAATTTATTTGGTGGACCTTTTAGTTATGATCACAATTTTAATATATATATCAAAACGTCAAATTTTTTTTTGGGGTCAGCTGCTTGTTATGATGTCGCTTACAGTAGCTGACTACAAGACTACAAACGCTGTTTGCGGAAAATATAGTCGTTTTAGTTTATTACCGCTTACAAAATTTTTGGAAGAATACACAAACTATAAAGTAGGATCAAAAAGCGTTCAACGTTCAAATATATGTCTGTATCTGAACGACAATAAGTACTCACAAAGAAAGTATGCTTATGCACATATTTATATTTTTGGGTGTTGTGTATACCAATATATTAACAACATAGAGATATAATTCCACTTCTAGTAAACATGTCTGTACACAACCATCTTAAGGTGGGCTCACACGACATGATTTTTGAATGTGTTTTTTAAGTTTAAGACACATATGTTTTTCTTTGTGTCTGTCAAAATTAGTCAATTTACATAAAGTTTATAATTTTTATTCACAAAAGTACATGTACAATTACATATGTAAACAAATAGTGTTGTTTACAATAGCTGATGTGCTTAAAAATTTGCTCTAAGAAATCGTGTTTTTTTGGTAAAAGTTTTTGTAAAATGGATTAAAAAAAAATTGCTTTGGGTAGTATTGTAATATTTCAATTACTACTGTAATGAAACTTAAGCGAAAAAAGAAAATAAAATTAAAAGGGGTTGCTTTGTTTGAAGCCAAAATTGGTTGCTTCGCAAGGATTCTGGACTTGGTTTTGCCTCAATGCTTATGAATGAGCTCCGTTTAGAAGAACCAAAAGCTTTCCAAAACTTTACGAGAATGTCATATATAACCTTTTGTGAGTTGCTGGAAAATGTCTCCTTTTATTTAAAGACAGGGCACAGAGATGCGTGGAACATTTTAATGAGAAAAAAATTCAACGCTGGAGAAAAATTTCAACAGCTGTCATATGGTTTTCGGATCTCTGAATCGGTCAATTGGATAATTATTACAGAAACAATCGAAGCCATTTACTCAATTTTAAAACACTGTTTTTTGAAAGTGATTATAATTTCAAACACTTTTTTCATTAATGTTCATATGGTAGTAAAGATGGGCCGCAAAGGCAAACAGACCTCTGTCGATATAAGAAATTTGATAATATATCATATAAGATATTTGATAATATATCGCTTTAAGTTGGGAAAATATAAAAACGCCATATCAGAATTATTTAATAAATCAAGAACAACGTTCATTATATAAGAAAAACAATAATATTTAGAAAACTGGGCTAGAAGGGGTCGTCCTCGAAGACTTACAGAAGCAGATAGACGACGAATCGTTTGTGAAGTGAAAAATAATCCCAAAATTAATGCATCTACACTAGCCAAAAGTACCAAGGAGCGCTTAGGTATTTCAGTAACACCCCAGACAAAAAGAAATATTTAAAAAAACTACGATTTCTATGCTAGATATGTCAGGAAGATACCCCACATTTCTAAGAAAATTAGGAATACTAGATTAGATTTCGCTAAATAGTACGTGTACAAGCCCCCTGAGTTCTGGATGAAAGCAAATAAAACCTTTTCGGCTGTGATGGGAAGGTTTTAGTATATCGGAAACCTAATCCAGAGCTTGAAGAGAGATATATTGTACCAATTGTAGAACACGACTTAGATGGTGTTATGATCTGGGGGTGTATGGTAGCATCAGGTGTGTGTTATGGATCATCGCAAGTACATTGACCTGCTCAAGAAAAATTTACAACATACCGCTGAAAAATTAGGAATTTCCACCCGATTTCAGTTCTACCAAGATAATGGTCATCAGATTTTGGTCATCAGTACAAAGTTAGGCTTTTATATAATTGCCCAAAAATAACAAAAAATCAGCCAAAATTTCCACATCTAAATCCCATTCAATATTTGTGGAGTCACTTGAAGAAAGAAAATAGATCACGTGACTTTACAAATAATAATCAGTTGAGGGAAATCCTGCAATCTATATTGACCAGATTCTGAATACAAAAAAATTGGTAAAATCTATACCAGAACGTTTAAGAGAAGTTATAAGACGTAAAGAAAAAGCAAATCGTTTTTAAACCAACAACAAATATTTTATATTTTAAAAATATTGTCCATGCCGAATACTTTTTTGTTTAGATTTCTTTACTTACGTTTTAAAAAATTAATTTTTTGCATTAGTGTCTTTTGTGATCTCAAGTTTTTTACTGAATGTAGTTCTTTGCTTCTCAATAAAGTTCTTTCTAAATTAGTTTTTTGAATTACATGTTATATTGTTTTTTATTACTAAAAGAATTTGTAAGCTAATGTCAAATAGTTTTTTTTTGCCACTGTGGCTATCGGGAGTAAAAAAGAATATGGTTTATTTTACTACAATTATAAAGGATTTCATAGCGTTATTCTGTTGGCCGTAGTTGACGCAAATTATGAATTCTTGTATGTTAATGTTGGTTCAAATGGGAGAAATAATATTTTTGATTTCCCTCAGGATTTAAATAAGTGAAGTTATCTGTACAACTAATTTTTGTACAAAAACAAGGGGCAATATTTTTTGTTCAATTATGAACATTACATATTTAGACATATTTATAAATATATTATTTTTAATGCGTTTTGAGTTTTTGCAATAAGATATAGTTTACACTGTGGTTCCAATTTTTTACACTGTGGTTCCAATTTTTTCGTTTCGCTTCTGGTTATTCTGTGGTATACACTGTGTTGTTGATGTTGTGTGTTTTGTTCTTTATTCCTTTTGATAAACAGCTGGATTTTGATTTGTTGTATGAAATTGTCACTATTGAATACGCTGTTGTAAATACACATTATTTGTGTTGTTGAATCCTTTTTACACTTGTTTGATTCTTCTGAGTACTAAATTTTATACATATATTCTTAGACCATTAATGGAACAAATAAATATTTTTTTGAATATTTTAATTATCACTATAATGTATAATTATTTATTGTAATTATATATGAGAACATTTTGAATTCTCATTGTATATACTAATTTTTTTCCTTGAACATTTTTACGTTTTACCTTTACTTTTTGCAAAATTGTGTCCCCTTTTGGCAGTCAAGAATATTTGACGAAGCTATTTTAATTATTTGAACCCATTTTTAAATTCTTGTTTTGTTGGAATTTAATTCTTTGAGATTTAAACCCATTTTTGGATATCCGTGAACCGCTTAAGTGTTTTTGGCAAGCTTTTTAATGTATTTTTTATTTCAACCATTTTTTTTAACAAAATGGCTGCCTTAAGGAATTTCAATAAAAATTATACACGCTTGGTAGATTTTTATAGCTTTCTTCAGGTTATCCCTCGAAAGGAACATACTGTTTATACTTTAGGTATTCATCGGCAAAAGTTGACCCGTTTGTGGGAAGTCTTTTGTGATAGTTACGAGGACTTATTAGAAAATGCCGAGAATACCAAGGTATCAGCAAAGGACGCTAAGGCCAAGTATTCGTCTGGCTATACGATATACCTCAAGGGTATTTCATTTATTGAAGGCTTGATTGATGGTTTCAAGACCAAACCTCCTACCCCGGTTAATAATTCAGTCCCGATTCATCTTCCCCCTTGGCCAACCTTTTGGGATATATTTTCGGCCCTATATGGAACTTTTGCAAAAAACTGAAAGTGAGGTACGAGATATAATTCGACGATGAATGTTGGTTTCGACATGGCTTGGCACAATCTCGTTGATAGATATGAGAATGAACGAGTTCTAGTTAATTCTAAGCTCAAAACCCTTTTTAACCTCCATTCAGAATCTGGCCCCTCTATTAAAAGTTTACAACAACGGACAATCAATGATTGTATTTAGAATTTGTCGTTGTTAGGAATATAAACTAGCAATTGAGATATAATATTCGTTTATATCCGTTCGACCAAAATGCCACAACTTACTCTAAGACCTTGGGAGCAATCTCAGGGACCCGGCTCCGATTTACCGAAATGGAGCGAAATGGACTAGTTCCTAACGGCCTAGATACCGGACTTTTGAGCCCGTTTCGGACATCATTGGAAGTCACAACTTCATCCGAGCTACTGCTCGTATTAGTAGCCCGAACATTTCTAATAATACCCAAAAATTGAGAGCAGACGTCGCCCTTTATATACCTCAGAGGAAATGTCCAATTTGTAATGAAAATCACCCTATTCGTTTGTGCTGCAACAGAAAATCAATCTTCCAACCTTTTCGGCACCTGCTGCAACTGTTGTGGGCCTTAATGGCGCAGTAACATCAAAACCCACTAAAGTTTGTGTTGTTTCTTTGAGATCTCCCGTTAATTCCGAATTTAGATTATCCACGAGGGCTTATGAAGCTGAGAAATTCACTGATCGATTATCCACTTGTTCGTTAGCAAGTTTTGTTGATTTCAATATGCACGATCTCCAATTTACAGATTTGAAATGTGCCCATATGGATTTGATATTGGGTGCAGACATATACTCTCAGATTATGCTTTACGAAGTTAGGAAGGATCGCAAAAATCTTGTGATTGCTTAACAAACGGTTTTTGGTTGGATTGCGACTGGCAATATCCCTCAGTCAACTCCGTTAAGCTCCATAGTTTCCTTTTTTAGCCTCTAGAGACCACTGTACGACTTGTACCAAAAATCCAAAGATAGGGTATGATAGAGGACATAGATAGATAGGGCTACAACCTGGTATACCGGGACCACTATGAGTTTCGAACAACTGTTTCAAAAACATGTTTTTGGGTCAATTCATTCAAAACACTTTTTGGCCTCTAGAGCTCACTCACTGATGCGAATTTTGAATAAAAATTTGAAATTACACGCTTACAAGGTTCAATTGACCCAAGACCTGAAGCCTATTGACAATTTCAAGCGTCGTCAATACGCCAAATGGTTAATTGAACAGAAAGAAGAGAATGTTGACTTTAAAAAGATCGACGGATATACATATGGCCAATATTTTGTTTCACATAAAATTGTCATAAGTTCTTCTATCATAATAAAAAATATTAAGATAATTCTCTGAGAACTTTTTGTTTTATTTACGACTAACATCGTACGTTGTAGTTGGACCACCCTTTATATGTGTATAGATAGCTTTCTAATATGTTCCACTTTTGGCTGATAAGGATAGATAACGAAGCTTTAATTGCTGTTCTTCACATCTAGAAAATTGCATATTTAGTATGAATGGAAGGTGTCAGGGCCATTTATCCAATCTTGCCCACTTTTTGACTGATGATTTGTATTGACAACGAAGTCATTTAGACCAAAATCAGAAGTTTTAGCTTTAATCGTTGTCAAGATATACAAATATCAATATTTAGTTTGTATGCTCACCTATCCGATTTCACCACTTTTGGACTGATGATGTATGTATGACTATGAAACTATTTGGACTAAATTTAGAGACTCTTACTGTTACCATTTGGAAGATATAGATAAATAAATATTTATTTTGTATGGGCGTGGCACCGTCCAGCTGGAATTTTTGACATTTATACAGCTTAAAAGTCCTTCAATACATACAGAGAGATACTGTAAAATTTAAGCAAAATCGGTTCAGCCATTTAGCTGGCCACAAGTTGCAAACAAACATACATATACACATACATACAAACACACAATTATTTTTATATATGTATAAGATTAGTGGGTTTTATTAAGCAAAGTATAGCCGGTTTTCTAATGCATTTGCAGTTCGGAGTCGACGTTAAACTGTAGGTCGCTTTCAATGAGTTTAAAAATACAATCGGGTGCAGCTCATTGACTGAGAGAAGTCCGTATGTTCCTTCATGGAATTTTATGGGAATTAATAGATAATATATATGTGTCTAGACTTTATATTGTGTAAACTGTTTGAAAATTACCACTGTTGTCGAAAAAATTGCTTAATGGTTAAAAAATTATTTAAAATGATAGTTGAAGAGTTATTTGTATTATTTAAAAATAAATTCAAGTATTTACAATATTTTTATCAAATAAATTTACATATGAACATCTTTTCTTCAAATCGATTGATAAAACAAACAAAAATTATTAATTTTCACTTTAATTGGCACAAACATATAAGTATATTAACTTATTTTATCCAATCTCATTTATTTACATCATTGCATCCGGCCTTCTTAGTAGCATCTCTCCGGGCAATATACTATAGCCATAACTTAGACCATGTGGATTTGATGGTATCTTACAGTCCATAGTACATTCAGTACTATATAATACAGTATCAACTTCTACAGAAGGGAAGAAAGTCAGTGACAAAGGTAAATCGTTTAAACCCAAACGTGCAGAGCAAAGAGAACGTGTCAATAAGTTCGTTATATGCATGGCTAAGGCAGCCTGTTAAGTATTTATTTTCTTCCACCAAATATCGTAGCTCAGCGTGAAAGCTCAGACAAAACCGTGCTTTATCAACTAGAAGCCAACGCATTGAAACCAACATAAGATGAAGAAAATCAACGGCACCAATCTGTACTACCCAATTAATGCGTGTAGGTAAAAAGCGATTCTCATTCGATGTATTATTAGTTTCTAAGGCACGACTTAGACGACATCCCAAAAAAGGTGTGACCGGCTCATCTCTTGTAGCGATTTCTTCTAAACGATTAAACACTGCACTTTCAGTACCACCTTCCCAACAAGGTCTTTCAAACATTTCATCAGCTGCTTTATTATTCGAAAAGGCTAATTTTAAAGCCACATAGCCAGCATAACTATAATTATAAAATAAAATAACACATTACTTGAGATATCTGTACCTGAGATCTGAGATATTTACCTTCTATTCTCAAATTCTTCTTTATATTGCTCTTTAAGTCGATAAACCTTCTTGCCTTTGGTTATAGTAAACATTTTCATGGCTTACTTCGAGCTTCCGTGGCTGAAAATGTTGGATTAAATTATTTTAGTAAGCCTTCAGCAATATACGAGGAGCCTGAACCATCGCTCGTAATTCAGATCCAATACGTTCCTTTTGTGAATTCGAGGCTGTTATCCAGGTTGGTTCCATAGCTCTGCGTGTAAAAGTACCACACGCTACTACTTGCGGGCATATCGCACCATATCTATAGTTTTGTTTTTGTAAATTTTCTGGTAGCTCTTCATGACTCTTGCCAATTTCCAAAAAATATTCTTCAATGCTACAGCCCTTAAGAAGTGGTAATTTTAGGCAAATATCTTATTTTATTTTCGCCACTATTAAAAAATTAAATTAAAAAATGAAAAGAAAAATATATTGTTACAAGAACAACATAAAATTATTAACCAACAAAAACTCAACGAAACAATTTCTCAAAAGAGAATTGTGGAACATAGACAAAAATGACCAACACTCCTAACGGAACATACAATAACAATATTAAAATAAATAAATAAAACGAGAAAATACAACATCATCAAGAAATGGAACAAACAACAAAACACTAACACGAAAAAATAAACACACACTTAACAATAACCAATTCAAATACGGGCAAGATTAAACATCAGCAAAATAAAGGACTGTTTGATTCGTAGGAGAAAATTTAATTATGTGCCTTACCATCGGCAACAGTGCTTTCCCTTCCCCTCATTATTTCTTTCCAAACCTTTTGGTTCGAACCACTTGGAGGGGTTGCAGTTGGATTATTCAGTAGCGAAGGTATAACACTGGCTGCTGAATAATCAACCAGCAGTGACCAATTTCCTTGTCGTACGCATACAAAAGGCGGTTGTCTGATTTTTGTTTACCCGTGGTTAATTTATATATTTACTTTTTCTTTTATTTGGTTGAATTTACGTAATGGCAGGACGCTTTCGGATTGATTTCTACAATGTGCGTGGGCTACGGGCGAACTTTTTCTCCGTGTATGCGCACATTTGTCTCCATAGGCCGGATGTTTCCGCCTTATGTGAGACCCAGGTTTCTGAAAATGCTGATCCACAGAATTTTCATATCCCTGGGTATCACCTTCTGCCCTTTTTTATTTTCCTAGGGGTCTTGCTATGTACATTCGCAATGAAGTTGTGTACCAATGCCAGCAATCTCTTGGCATGTATGATGGGGAATTTAACTGTCTATGGGTTAAGTTCAGAATCAGGCACATCTTTTGCACTTCGGGTTCATATATAGAAACCCAAACGCTGGAAGAGAGGTTACAATATCTGGCTTCGGCTCTCTCTCCGACTCAATATCGAGTATCCTTTTTTGCAATAAGATATAGTTTAACGATATCCTTTGATCGTTATTTTTAGTAAGTCTCTATTGTACAAGAAAATTTTTTGACAGTATGTGAAACATGGTAAACAAAAAAAAAAAAAAAAAAAAAAAACTATCAGCGGGACAAACAACTAAACCATGGATGGTACCATTTGTATTTGTTGCCGATGACGGGTCTCGCTTGACTTCATTAATTTTAAAGCCAAAGGATCAGTTCCTTTGCAAAATGAAGCGGTGAAGAAATAACATTTTTAAATGCAAAAGCTTTAAACAAAAAAGTAACTTATAAAAAACAATACAATTTTTCAATTTAAAATAGATAATTAGTTCTAGTCATTATAATAGTTTATTAAATTGTATACAATAAAAAGTATTTGAAATCTATTTACAGAAAACTTTGTATAATAAATTCGAAATTAAGTGCGTTTAAAATTAATTTTAAATATTATACATACATATATAATATAAAAAAATTAGTTAGATGCTAGAATACAGCATATACATACATATATAATATAAAAAAATTAGTTAGATGCTAGAATACAGTTGATTGTGTCATCCGCTATGTGCGCTAGGTAATTCTAAAATTATTAGTTAGAAAACAGATTACTCGAAGGAAATATTGCTCAAATTATTGGTTGAATTTGACTTCTTTTTTTTTTTTTTTTTTTTTTGCCTTATGTATAACCGTAGTAATACTTTCTTTTAATTCACCTTTAGTGTTAGGGTCTTCGATTTCTGACAATTCGGTTTGCTCATAAGGCAGCGATGTTTTGCCTGAGGTAAATTTTTGCAAAACCGATGTTGCTGCTGAAATAATGTCGTTTTGATGACTTTTGGTACTGCTGGATTGTGGCGTGCCCTTGTTGTTACATTTTTTGGTTTGAGTCTCATCACAATCAAATGGCTGTGATAAATCGAGAGATAGTTGGGTCTGCTGATAAAAAACAAAAAAAAAAAATTTTTTTAATGAATTAATACCATGCTTTATTTTACTTACGTTTAGATCACAGCCTCCTTTTCCTATCCGAACAAAATCAACCAAGAAGTTCAATTCTTCAAACCAGATTGCCGAAGGCATAATTTTGAAGTTTCGCCACTACTTTCGTGTACTGCCACGCAAATACAATATTAAAAGAAATATAATTAATTTAATATCATATTTAAATCTCATCTTTACGTCTGTGGCTCCGACATCGAAATTTTAAGTTTTCAGTTTTTCTATTTCAGCAAAGGCACTGTAACGTGCATGCTAGTTATAAACTTATTATGAACTTATCCTATGGATTTTAGAGGTATTCATATTTCAGCCACATTCGTGTCATCTGCAGCACAGTTTCTTTTGGCCAATCAAAATAAAACCAAAACCAAACTTTTAAATTTAAAATAACAAACTTACTTTCGTCTTCCATATCAATTAAGAAATTTTCTTCGACACACAACTTAAATTTAGAAATGAAATACAGAAGTTATATACAAAAATAAAGTTACAAATTAAATAGACAAATTAAAATTTTATACACAAAATTGATAAAAAAAAAGAATTTTACCTTTCTTCTTCTTTTTCGCTATATAAATACCAACGTTATTCGCTTGTAAGTAGACCTAAAGCCGTCGTGAATTTGTTTGATTGCGTCATTAATGTATTGCCGACACAACAATTTTTAAAGTTTCTTCTTATCTAAATCACAATTAAAGTTATTAAACTTGTATTCAAAAATTAATATATTATTGTTATTATAATGACAAAGCTAAATAAAAAATTAATTTATTACTTCTATAAAATGTTTCTTTATGCCGGCTAATGACACCACACATAATCTAACGCCGACGAATGTTTGTGCACGGCATAGACATTTGATATCATATGTCTGTACATACGAAATTTGAGCATGCTCTAACTGAAATATTGTTCGGTGCGAAGGAAACAAGCTTTTGTCAATCTTTTATTTTACAGTTATTCCAAGAAAAAAAAATGTAAACAATAATATGGCAAAAAAAGTGTCCTTTTTAAACAATTAATTAATAATGTTAGAATGCAAAAATTGTAGATGTAATAAGCCAATATAAAAGAGAAACACCTCCTGAATCAAATTTTTTAAATTACGTTAAAATCTTTTTTGAAATAAAAAAGTTACAGCCCTTTAAAGTTTGGTTAAAAATGGACAGACTGACCATCCTAATAATAAAAGTAAGACTTGTGCCGAAACTTTTGATATGGGGATCAATAGAGTACTTGAAAACGAAATAAAAAATTACATTAGCCATTTTCGAAAAAACTATGGCTTAGGAGATATGAGATCTTCCCACAGGTTTTTTGACGGAAGTATTTGCTTAATAGCAAAGTACATCTGCCATTATGGAAGTCTGGTAATTTTAAATGAAAGATATCGTTGCAATCAATTCTATGAATGTGTTTAAAAAGGAGATATGAATTCAATAATGACATATCCATTAGATGATAAAATTAAGGTAGAGTTCATTTTATTTCTAATATGGTATCGTCCTAGTAAGCTGTTATTATATCATCGCCACCCATATGACAATTGTATTCTTTGATTATATTGGGATCTACTTCAACATAGGATTTATTTTTACGATCAACACGCAATTTTTTGTAACGATTGTTCGTCGCTTATTCCGGTTTTAAATGGTTTAATACCAGCATAAGTTGAAAATAACCGCAAACATTTTATGTTCTGCTACTGCACACAAGAAATTTCAACGCCAATAATGAAGCCAACAAACTCGTTGAAACATAATAGGCAATTATATTTGAAACTGATAATTTTTTGTTAAAAAAAAGAAAAAAGGTCTATCAAAACAGAAAAAAATTTATATGCAAAACGAACTGGCAGTCGGCAGGTCCGCCTTTAGGCGGAGTCAAATTTTTACCAATAAAAAGCTAAACTTTACAAAAAATTGGATAAACAGAACACTTAATGCAAAATAAACATACTTACCTTAAATCACAAATAATTGTTTCACACATTTTATCTAGAAATTTGACCTTACGGATCGAAATATTAAAACCAAGAGACAAATGCATGTTGTTATTTGTAATAATAAGTAAATTGCGTATTTCTCTGCACATGTTTACCGTAATAAAGGTACTTAAAAATTATAATAATAATATAAACAATATACTCCGCCTAAATGCAGGTTTGCCAGTTAGAGGGTTAAGCATGGATACTTATCTAGTGATGGAATGGGCTTACATTGCCATTGTAGGAGTTGGAAATCTTCATTTTATAGAAGGTATAATGAATAAAACTACATATCTTCTAATTTTGAAGAATAATGTGAAGGAAAGTGCACGCATATTGGGTATTAATGATAATTGCAATTTTTATTAGGCCAATGAAGCAAAGCATATATCACTGATAGCGAAAAATTGGCTGTTTTACATCTTCCCAAAGGTCTTGAAAAGACTTCCCCAAAGTCTCGAACTTAGTATTATTAAGTATTTGTGGGATAAGCTTGGACGTCGAATGCAAAATCGTTTGTGTACCAATAAAAAACAACTAAAAGTCAAATTTAAGGAAAAATGGAGTCAGATAAGTTATAATGTGTGAAGAAAATTAGTTGAATCCGTCTCAAGGAGACTGCAGGCCTTGAAAAATCAAAAAGGATATGCGAAAAAAATAATAATTTGTATTTTATATGTAGATATAAGAGTCTGCCCGAGTTTCAATGTGAGCTCAAATTTGAAGTTTCTCACTTTGGTTAGTTTTATAAAATTTTATGTTACAGGTAGAATTTTTTTTTGTATTGCTTAATTAGTGCTTTATTAAATGTAATTTAAAAAAATGAAAAAGTTTACATTTGTTCCTTTAACGTGCATCGACAATTTTGTAATGAGTTGCCCGATTTTCAATGTGAGCGACTGTATGTATATGGTCATATTAGCATTACGAAAATGCCACATATAAAACACTTTTATTAATTGTATCACAGCGATTTCAAAAATTGTATTTTGTAGGAATATACACTAAGTATACCCTGTGTATACTGGAGTAGAAATATACACATACCCAGGTATAAATATACAAATGTTCCTAAACACTTTGCACTTATAAGTGCGGGTATGACACGCACTTCATGCAACTCCTACTTGAAGTTATTTAAGTAGCGCTAGCTTTGAATATGTTGTGTATGGGTATCGTTTCATTCTTAACTTTACTCACTCATACATATTTGGCCGCCAATATTTTAAAAGTACACAAAATCATACTTTTGTCATTCTCTGTCAAAATTATTTAGCAAAAATGCTTGATTTATGCGAATGCATTAAAGACCATATTTATGGATTTAAGTAGATGAAACTACTGATCTCACTGGAAGAATTTGGTAAATGTTATTTTCTAAAGATTCGTTAAAGATATTAGACGTAAGATTAAAAAAAATTTGATTTTTGTGACAGACGCAGCACCGCTTTGGGGCCAAAACCATTAAGTAAGGCGACCAGATTTTGAAAATAAAAATAAAGAACATAAAAAAGTAAATTGTATTTATTTTTTCCATATTTTACAAACAAATTTACATTTACGTGTAAAATAAATTTAAAAATAACATATATAAAAATTTACATTTACATAACAGGTCCGCCATCTAACGTTTTTTTTTTTCAACTAGTGCTTATTTCGTGAATGGTAACACTTAGCTCATGTCTGATTTGACAGATAATTAGTTTTATCCTTCCGCTGAACGAATATGGCTGTGTATACGCTTCCCTAAGTGGGCCTGCAATTGACTTACAGAAGATGCCGATTTTGCCAAAAAAAAATCATCTTTTCGGATGAAGCCCATTTTAATCTTGGCGGGTATGTAAACAGGCAAAATTGTCGCATTTGGGGCACAGAAAACCCGCACGTATACATTGAAAAGCCGATACACCCAAGACGAGTCACTGTTTGGTGCGGATTTTGGTCCAGAGGCATAATTGGGCCATTTTTCTTCGAAAATGAGCAAGGAGTGGCCGTTACAGTCAATGGCGATCGTCATCGGGCCATGTTGAACGAATTTTTGTTCACAAAAATTTAAGAGGAGGATATTAGCAACATTTGGTTTAAACAGGACGTGTCTACGTGCAACACAGCCGAAGCTACACTTGATGTTTTGCGCCATGTTTTTGAAGATCGCATTATCAGCAGCAGAGCTGATGTCCTTTGGCCACCTCGTAGCTGCGATTTGACACCGTTGAACTATTATTTGTGTGGTGCCGGAAAAGATAAGTGTTACGCCAACAAGCCAGAGACAATTGACGCTTTAAAGGACAATACTCGTGAAGCCATTGGTGAAATATAGCTGCACACAATCGATAATGTGCTTAAAAATTGGACCGATCGTGTAGGCTACTGCATGGTCAGCCAAGGCAGCCATTTGAATAAAATTATTTTCTATTATTAACCGGAAGAATTGTACTTTCAAATAAAAAAAGAAATTTGAGAAAATATTCAGTAGTTTTTTTTATAGCATTTTCAAAAAAAAAAAAAAAAATTTATTTGGTGGACCTTTTAGTTATGATCACAATTTTAATATATATATCAAAACGTCAAATTTTTTTTTGGGGTCAGCTGCTTGTTATGATGTCGCTTACAGTAGCTGACTACAAGACTACAAACGCTGTTTGCGGAAAATATAGTCGTTTTAGTTTATTACCGCTTACAAAATTTTTGGAAGAATACACAAACTATAAAGTAGGATCAAAAAGCGTTCAACGTTCAAATATATGTCTGTATCTGAACGACAATAAGTACTCACAAAGAAAGTATGCTTATGCACATATTTATATTTTTGGGTGTTGTGTATACCAATATATTAACAACATAGAGATATAATTCCACTTCTAGTAAACATGTCTGTACACAACCATCTTAAGGTGGGCTCACACGACATGATTTTTGAATGTGTTTTTTAAGTTTAAGACACATATGTTTTTCTTTGTGTCTGTCAAAATTAGTCAATTTACATAAAGTTTATAATTTTTATTCACAAAAGTACATGTACAATTACATATGTAAACAAATAGTGTTGTTTACAATAGCTGATGTGCTTAAAAATTTGCTCTAAGAAATCGTGTTTTTTTGGTAAAAGTTTTTGTAAAATGGATTAAAAAAAAATTGCTTTGGGTAGTATTGTAATATTTCAATTACTACTGTAATGAAACTTAAGCGAAAAAAGAAAATAAAATTAAAAGGGGTTGCTTTGTTTGAAGCCAAAATTGGTTGCTTCGCAAGGATTCTGGACTTGGTTTTGCCTCAATGCTTATGAATGAGCTCCGTTTAGAAGAACCAAAAGCTTTCCAAAACTTTACGAGAATGTCATATATAACCTTTTGTGAGTTGCTGGAAAATGTCTCCTTTTATTTAAAGACAGGGCACAGAGATGCGTGGAACATTTTAATGAGAAAAAAATTCAACGCTGGAGAAAAATTTCAACAGCTGTCATATGGTTTTCGGATCTCTGAATCGGTCAATTGGATAATTATTACAGAAACAATCGAAGCCATTTACTCAATTTTAAAACACTGTTTTTTGAAAGTGATTATAATTTCAAACACTTTTTTCATTAATGTTCATATGGTAGTAAAGATGGGCCGCAAAGGCAAACAGACCTCTGTCGATATAAGAAATTTGATAATATATCATATAAGATATTTGATAATATATCGCTTTAAGTTGGGAAAATATAAAAACGCCATATCAGAATTATTTAATAAATCAAGAACAACGTTCATTATATAAGAAAAACAATAATATTTAGAAAACTGGGCTAGAAGGGGTCGTCCTCGAAGACTTACAGAAGCAGATAGACGACGAATCGTTTGTGAAGTGAAAAATAATCCCAAAATTAATGCATCTACACTAGCCAAAAGTACCAAGGAGCGCTTAGGTATTTCAGTAACACCCCAGACAAAAAGAAATATTTAAAAAAACTACGATTTCTATGCTAGATATGTCAGGAAGATACCCCACATTTCTAAGAAAATTAGGAATACTAGATTAGATTTCGCTAAATAGTACGTGTACAAGCCCCCTGAGTTCTGGATGAAAGCAAATAAAACCTTTTCGGCTGTGATGGGAAGGTTTTAGTATATCGGAAACCTAATCCAGAGCTTGAAGAGAGATATATTGTACCAATTGTAGAACACGACTTAGATGGTGTTATGATCTGGGGGTGTATGGTAGCATCAGGTGTGTGTTATGGATCATCGCAAGTACATTGACCTGCTCAAGAAAAATTTACAACATACCGCTGAAAAATTAGGAATTTCCACCCGATTTCAGTTCTACCAAGATAATGGTCATCAGATTTTGGTCATCAGTACAAAGTTAGGCTTTTATATAATTGCCCAAAAATAACAAAAAATCAGCCAAAATTTCCACATCTAAATCCCATTCAATATTTGTGGAGTCACTTGAAGAAAGAAAATAGATCACGTGACTTTACAAATAATAATCAGTTGAGGGAAATCCTGCAATCTATATTGACCAGATTCTGAATACAAAAAAATTGGTAAAATCTATACCAGAACGTTTAAGAGAAGTTATAAGACGTAAAGAAAAAGCAAATCGTTTTTAAACCAACAACAAATATTTTATATTTTAAAAATATTGTCCATGCCGAATACTTTTTTGTTTAGATTTCTTTACTTACGTTTTAAAAAATTAATTTTTTGCATTAGTGTCTTTTGTGATCTCAAGTTTTTTACTGAATGTAGTTCTTTGCTTCTCAATAAAGTTCTTTCTAAATTAGTTTTTTGAATTACATGTTATATTGTTTTTTATTACTAAAAGAATTTGTAAGCTAATGTCAAATAGTTTTTTTTTGCCACTGTGGCTATCGGGAGTAAAAAAGAATATGGTTTATTTTACTACAATTATAAAGGATTTCATAGCGTTATTCTGTTGGCCGTAGTTGACGCAAATTATGAATTCTTGTATGTTAATGTTGGTTCAAATGGGAGAAATAATATTTTTGATTTCCCTCAGGATTTAAATAAGTGAAGTTATCTGTACAACTAATTTTTGTACAAAAACAAGGGGCAATATTTTTTGTTCAATTATGAACATTACATATTTAGACATATTTATAAATATATTATTTTTAATGCGTTTTGAGTTTTTGCAATAAGATATAGTTTACACTGTGGTTCCAATTTTTTACACTGTGGTTCCAATTTTTTCGTTTCGCTTCTGGTTATTCTGTGGTATACACTGTGTTGTTGATGTTGTGTGTTTTGTTTTTTATTCCTTTTGATAAACAGCTGGATTTTGATTTGTTGTATGAAATTGTCACTATTGAATACGCTGCTGTAAATACACATTATTTGTGTTGTTGAATCCTTTTTACACTTGTTTGATTCTTCTGAGTACTAAATTTTATACATATATTCTTAGACCATTAATGGAACAAATAAATATTTTTTTGAATATTTTAATTATCACTATAATGTATAATTATTTATTGTAATTATATATGAGAACATTTTGAATTCTCATTGTATATACTAATTTTTTTCCTTGAACATTTTTACGTTTTACCTTTACTTTTTGCAAAATTGTGTCCCCTTTTGGCAGTCAAGAATATTTGACGAAGCTATTTTAATTATTTGAACCCATTTTTAAATTCTTGTTTTGTTGGAATTTAATTCTTTGAGATTTAAACCCATTTTTGGATATCCGTGAACCGCTTAAGTGTTTTTGGCAAGCTTTTTAATGTATTTTTTATTTCAACCATTTTTTTTAACAAAATGGCTGCCTTAAGGAATTTCAATAAAAATTATACACGCTTGGTAGATTTTTATAGCTTTCTTCAGGTTATCCCTCGAAAGGAACATACTGTTTATACTTTAGGTATTCATCGGCAAAAGTTGACCCGTTTGTGGGAAGTCTTTTGTGATAGTTACGAGGACTTATTAGAAAATGCCGAGAATACCAAGGTATCAGCAAAGGACGCTAAGGCCAAGTATTCGTCTGGCTATACGATATACCTCAAGGGTATTTCATTTATTGAAGGCTTGATTGATGGTTTCAAGACCAAACCTCCTACCCCGGTTAATAATTCAGTCCCGATTCATCTTCCCCCTTGGCCAACCTTTTGGGATATATTTTCGGCCCTATATGGAACTTTTGCAAAAAACTGAAAGTGAGGTACGAGATATAATTCGACGATGAATGTTGGTTTCGACATGGCTTGGCACAATCTCGTTGATAGATATGAGAATGAACGAGTTCTAGTTAATTCTAAGCTCAAAACCCTTTTTAACCTCCATTCAGAATCTGGCCCCTCTATTAAAAGTTTACAACAACGGACAATCAATGATTGTATTTAGAATTTGTCGTTGTTAGGAATATAAACTAGCAATTGAGATATAATATTCGTTTATATCCGTTCGACCAAAATGCCACAACTTACTCTAAGACCTTGGGAGCAATCTCAGGGACCCGGCTCCGACTTACCGAAATGGAGCGAAATGGACTAGTTCCTAACGGCCTAGATACCGGACTTTTGAGCCCGTTTCGGACATCATTGGAAGTCACAACTTCATCCGAGCTACTGCTCGTATTAGTAGCCCGAACATTTCTAATAATACCCAAAAATTGAGAGCAGACGTCGCCCTTTATATACCTCAGAGGAAATGTCCAATTTGTAATGAAAATCACCCTATTCGTTTGTGCTGCAACAGAAAATCAATCTTCCAACCTTTTCGGCACCTGCTGCAACTGTTGTGGGCCTTAATGGCGCAGTAACATCAAAACCCACTAAAGTTTGTGTTGTTTCTTTGAGATCTCCCGTTAATTCCGAATTTAGATTATCCACGAGGGCTTATGAAGCTGAGAAATTCACTGATCGATTATCCACTTGTTCGTTAGCAAGTTTTGTTGATTTCAATATGCACGATCTCCAATTTACAGATTTGAAATGTGCCCATATGGATTTGATATTGGGTGCAGACATATACTCTCAGATTATGCTTTACGAAGTTAGGAAGGATCGCAAAAATCTTGTGATTGCTTAACAAACGGTTTTTGGTTGGATTGCGACTGGCAATATCCCTCAGTCAACTCCGTTAAGCTCCATAGTTTCCTTTTTTAGCCTCTAGAGACCACTGTACGACTTGTACCAAAAATCCAAAGATAGGGTATGATAGAGGACATAGATAGATAGGGCTACAACCTGGTATACCGGGACCACTATGAGTTTCGAACAACTGTTTCAAAAACATGTTTTTGGGTCAATTCATTCAAAACACTTTTTGGCCTCTAGAGCTCACTCACTGATGCGAATTTTGAATAAAAATTTGAAATTACACGCTTACAAGGTTCAATTGACCCAAGACCTGAAGCCTATTGACAATTTCAAGCGTCGTCAATACGCCAAATGGTTAATTGAACAGAAAGAAGAGAATGTTGACTTTAAAAAGATCGACGGATATACATATGGCCAATATTTTGTTTCACATAAAATTGTCATAAGTTCTTCTATCATAATAAAAAATATTAAGATAATTCTCTGAGAACTTTTTGTTTTATTTACGACTAACATCGTACGTTGTAGTTGGACCACCCTTTATATGTGTATAGATAGCTTTCTAATATGTTCCACTTTTGGCTGATAAGGATAGATAACGAAGCTTTAATTGCTGTTCTTCACATCTAGAAAATTGCATATTTAGTATGAATGGAAGGTGTCAGGGCCATTTATCCAATCTTGCCCACTTTTTGACTGATGATTTGTATTGACAACGAAGTCATTTAGACCAAAATCAGAAGTTTTAGCTTTAATCGTTGTCAAGATATACAAATATCAATATTTAGTTTGTATGCTCACCTATCCGATTTCACCACTTTTGGACTGATGATGTATGTATGACTATGAAACTATTTGGACTAAATTTAGAGACTCTTACTGTTACCATTTGGAAGATATAGATAAATAAATATTTATTTTGTATGGGCGTGGCACCGTCCAGCTGGAATTTTTGACATTTATACAGCTTAAAAGTCCTTCAATACATACAGAGAGATACTGTAAAATTTAAGCAAAATCGGTTCAGCCATTTAGCTGGCCACAAGTTGCAAACAAACATACATATACACATACATACAAACACACAATTATTTTTATATATGTATAAGATTAGTGGGTTTTATTAAGCAAAGTATAGCCGGTTTTCTAATGCATTTGCAGTTCGGAGTCGACGTTAAACTGTAGGTCGCTTTCAATGAGTTTAAAAATACAATCGGGTGCAGCTCATTGACTGAGAGAAGTCCGTATGTTCCTTCATGGAATTTTATGGGAATTAATAGATAATATATATGTGTCTAGACTTTATATTGTGTAAACTGTTTGAAAATTACCACTGTTGTCGAAAAAATTGCTTAATGGTTAAAAAATTATTTAAAATGATAGTTGAAGAGTTATTTATATTATTTAAAAATAAATTCAAGTATTTACAATATTTTTATCAAATAAATTTACATATGAACATCTTTTCTTCAAATCGATTGATAAAACAAACAAAAATTATTAATTTTTACTTTAATTGGCACAAACATATAAGTATATTAACTTATTTTATTCAATCCCATTTATTTACATCATTGCATCCGGCCTTCTTAGTAGCATCTCTCCGGGCAATATACTATAGCCATAACTTAGACCATGTGGATTTGATGGTATCTTACAGTCCATAGTACATTCAGTACTATATAATACAGTATCAACTTTTACAGAAGAGAAGAAAGTCAGTGACAAAGGTAAATCGTTTAAACCCAAACGTGCAGAGCAAAGAGAACGTGTCAATAAGTTCGTTATATGCATGGCTAAGGCAGCCTGTTAAGTATTTATTTTCTTCCACCAAATATCGTAGCTCAGCGTGAAAGCTCAGACAAAAGCGTGCTTTATCAACTAGAAGCCAACGCATTGAAACCAACATAAGATGAAGAAAATCAACGGCACCAATCTGTACTACCCAATTAATGCGTGTAGGTAAAAAGCGATTCTCATTCGATGTATTATTAGTTTCTAAGGCACGACTTAGACGACATCCCAAAGAGGTGTGACCGGCTCATCTCTTGTAGCGATTTCTTCTAAACGATTAAACACTGCACTTTCAGTACCACCTTCCCAACAAGGTCTTTCAAACATTTCATCAGCTGCTTTATTATTAGAAAAGGCTAATTTTGAAGCCACATAGCCAGCATAACTATAATTATTAAATAAAATAATACATTACTTGAGATATCTGTACCTGAGATCTGAGATATTTACCTTCTATTCTCAAATTCTTCTTTATATTCCTCTTTAAGTCGATAAACCTTCTTGCCTTTGGTTATAGTAAACATTTTCATGGCTTACTTCGAGCTTCCGTGGCTGAAAATATTGGATTAAATTATTTTAGTAAGCCTTCAGCAATATACGAGGAGCCTGAACCATCGCTCGTAATTCAGATCCAATACGTTCCTTTTGTGAATTCGAGGCTGTTATCCAGGTTGGTTCTATAGCTCTGCGTGTTAAAGTACCACACGCTACTACTTGCGGGCATATCGCACCATATCTATAGTTTTGTTTTTGTAAATTTTCTGGTAGCTCTTCATGACTCTTGCCAATTTCAAAAAAATATTCTTCAATGCTACAGCCCTTAAGACGTGGTAATTTTAGGCAAATATCTTATTTTATTTTCGCCACTATTAAAAAATTAAATTAAAAAATGAAAAGAAAAATATATTGTCACAAGAACAACATAAAATTATTAACCCACAAAAACTCAACGAAACAATTTCTCAAAAGAGAATTGTGGAACATAGACAAAAATGACCAACACTCCTAACGGAACATACAATAACAATATTAAAATAAATAAATAAAACGAGAAAATACAACATCATCAAGAAGAAATGGAACAAACAACAAAACACTAACATGAAAAAATAAACACACACTTGACAATAACCAATTCAAATACGGGCAAGATTTAACATAAGCAAAATAAAGGACTGTTTGATTCGTAGGAGAAAATTTAATTATGTGCCTTACCATCGGCAACAGTGCTTTCCCTTCCCATCATTATTCCTTTCCAAACCTTTTGGTTCGAACCACTTGGAGGGGTTGCAGTTGGATTATTCAGTAGCGAAGGTATAACACTGGCTGCTGAATAATCAACCAGCAGTGACCAATTTCCTTGTCGTACGCATACAAAAGGCGGTTGTCTGATTTTTGTTTACCCGTGGTTAATTTATATATTTACTTTTTCTTTTATTTGGTTGAATTTACGTAATGGCAGGACGCTTTCGGATTGATTTCTGCAATGTGCGTGGGCTACGGGCGAACTTTTTCTCCGTGTATGCGCACATTTGTCTCCATAGGCCGGATGTTTTCGCCCTATGTGAGACCCAGGTTTCTGAAAATGCTGATCCACAGAATTTTCATATCCTTGGGTATCACCTTCTGTCCCTTTTTAATTTTCCTAGGGGTCTTGCTATGTACATTCGCAATGAAGTTGTGTACCAATGCCAGCAATCTCTTGGCATGTATGATGTGGAATTTAACTGTCTATGGGTTAAGTTCAGAATCAGGGCACATCTTTTGCACTTCGGGTTTATATATAGAAGCCCAAACGCTGGAAGAGAGGTTACAATATCTGGCTTCGGCTCTCTCTCCGACTCAATATCGAGTATCCTTTTTTGCAATAAGATATAGTTTAACGATATCCTTTGATCGTTCTTTTTAGTATATGTGAAACATGGTAAACAAAAAAAAAGCTATCAGCGGGACAAACAACTAAACCATGGATGGTACCATTTGTATTTGTTGCCGATGACGGGTCACGCTTGACTTCATTAATTTTAAAGCCAAAGGATCAGTTCCTTTGCAAAATGACGCAGTGAAGAAATAACATTTTTAAATGCAAAAGCTTTAAACAAAAAAGTAACAATACAATTTTTCAATTTAAAATAAATAATTAGTTCTAGTCATTATAATAGTTTATTAAATTGTATACAATAAAATGTATTTGAAATCTATTTACAGAAAACTTTGTATAATAAATTCGAAATTAAGTGCGTTTAAAATTAATTTTAAATATTATACATACATATATAATATAAAAAAATTAGTTAGATGCTAGAATACAGCTGATTGTGTCAGCTGCTATGTACGCTAGGTAATTCTAAAATTATTAGTTAGAAAAAAGATTACCCGAAGGAAATATTGCTCAAATTATTGGTTGAATTTGACTTCTTTGTTTTTTTTTGCCTTATGTATAACCGTAGTAATACTTTCTTTTAATTCACCTTTAGTGTTAGGGTCTTCGATTTCTGACAATTCAGTTTTTATATATTACATAATTAGAAAACGATTCGGTTTGCTCATCAGGTAGCGATGTTTTGCCTGAGGCAAATTTTTGCAAAACCGAAGTTGCTGCTGAAATAATGTCGTTTTGATGACTTTGATACTGCTGGATTGTGGCGTGCCTTTGTTGTTACATTTTTTGGTTTGAGTCTCATCACAATGAAATGGCTGTGATAAATCGAGAGATAGTTGGGTCTGCTGATAAAAAACAAAAAAAAAAAAAAAAAAAAATTATTTAATGAATCAATACCACGCTTTATTTTACTTACGCTTAGATCACAGCGTCCTTTTCCTATCCGAACAAAATCAACCAAGAAGTTCAATTCTTCAAACCAGATTGCCGAAGGCATAATTTTGAAGTTTCGCCACTACTTTCGTGTACTGCCACTCAAATACAATATTAAAAGAAATATAATTAATTTAATATCATATTTAATTCTCATCTTTACGTCTGTGGCTCCAACATCGAAATTTTAAGTTTTCAGTTTTTCTATTTCAGCAAAGGCACTGTAACGTGCATGCTAGTTATGATAGAATTTATCATATGGATTGTAGAGGTATTCATATTTCAGCCACATTCGTGTCATCTGTAGCACAACTTCTTTTAGCCAATCAAACTAAAACAATAAAATAAAAAATGAATTGTTCGAACAAGCTTTTAAATTTAAAAGAACAAACTTACTTTCGTCTTCCATATCAATTAAGAAATTTTCTTCGATACACAACTTAAATTTAGAAAAGAAATACAGAAGTTATATACAAAAATAAAGTTACAAATTAAATAGACAAATTAAAATTCTTCTTCTTCTTTTTCGCAATATAAATACCAACGTTATTCGCTTGTAAGACGACCTAAAGCCGTCGTGAATTTGTTTGATTGCGTCATTAATGTAATGCCGACACAACAATTTTTAAAGTTTCTTCTGATCTAAATTACAATTAAAGTTGTTAAACTTGTATTCAAAAATTTATATATTATTGTTATTATAATGACAAAGCTAAATAAAAAATTAATTTATTGCTTCTATAAAATGTTTTTTTATGCCGGCTAATGACACCACACATAATCTAACGCCGATGAATGTTTGTGCACGGCAGATATCATATGTGTGTACATACGAAATTTGAGCATGCTCTAACTGAAATTTTGATCGGTGTGAAGGAAACAAGCTTTTGGCAAAGTTTTTATTTTATAATTATTCCAAGAAAAAAATAAATGTAAACAATAATATGACAAGAAACGTGACCTTTTTAAACAATTAATTAATAATGTTAGAATGCAAAAATTGTAGATGTAATAAGCCAATATAAAAGAGAAACACTTCCTGAATAAAATTTTTTAAATTACGTTAAAATCTTTTTTGAAATAAAAAAGTTACAGCCCTTTAAAGTTTGGTTAAAAATGGACAGACTGACCATCCTAATAATAAAAGTAAGACTTGTGCCGAAACTTTTGATATGGGGATCAATAGAGTACTTGAAAACGAAATAAAAAATTACATTAGCCATTTTCGAAAAAACTATGGCTTAGGAGATATGAGATCTTCCCACAGGTTTTTTGACGGAAGTATTTGCTTAATAGCAAAGTACATCTGCCATTATGGAAGTCTGGTAATTTTAAATGAAAGATATCGTTGCAATCAATTCTATGAATGTGTTTAAAAAGGAGATATGAATTCAATAATGACATATCCATTAGATGATAAAATTAAGGTAGAGTTCATTTTATTTCTAATATGGTATCGTCCTAGTAAGCTGCTATTATATCATCGCCACCCATATGACAATTGTATTCTTTGATTATATTGGGATCTACTTCAACATAGGATTTATTTTTACGATCAACACGCAATTTTTTGTAACGATTGTTCGTCGCTTATTCCGGTTTTAAATGGTTTAATACCAGCATAAGTTGATAATAACCGCAAACATTTTATGTTCTGCTACTGCACACAAGAAATTTCAACGCCAATAATGAAGCCAACAAACTCGTTGAAACATAATAGGCAATTATATTTGAAACTGATAATTTTTTGTTAAAAAAAAGAAAAAAGGTCTATCAAAACAGAAAAAAATTTATATGCAAAACGAACTGGCAGTCGGCAGGTCCGCCTTTAGGCGGAGTCAAATTTTTCCCAATAAAAAGCTAAACTTTACAAAAAATTGGATAAACAGAACACTTAATGCAAAATAAACATACTTACGTTAATTCACAAATAATTGTTTCACACATTTTATCTAGAAATTTGACCTTACGGATCGAAATATTAAAACCAAGAGACAAATGCATGTTGTTATTTGTAATAATAAGTAAATTGCGTATTTCTCTGCACATGCTTACCGTAATAAAGGTACTTAAAAATTATAATAATAATATAAACAATATACTACGCCTAAATGCAGGTATGCCAGTTAGAGGGTTAAGCATGGATGGTTATCTAGTGATGGAATGGACTTACATTGCCATTGTAGGAGTTGGAAATCTTCATTTTATAGAAGGTATAATGAATAAAACTACATATCTTCTAATTCTGAAGAATAATGTGAAGGAAAGTGCACGCATATTGGGTATTAATGATAATTGCAATTTTTTATTAGGCCAATGAAGCAAAGCATATATCACTGATAGCGAAAAATTGGCTGTTTTACATCTTCCCAAAGGTCTTGAAAAGACTTCCCCAAAAGCCTCGAACTTAATATTATTAAGTATTTGTGGGATAAGCTTGGACGTCGAATGCAAAATCGTTTGTGTACCAATAAAAAACAACTAAAAGTCAAATTTAAGGAAAAATGGAGTCAGATTTTAAATGTAATTTAAAAAAATGAAAAAGTTTACTTTTGTTCCTTTAACGTGCATCAACAATTTTGTAATGAGTTGCCCGATTTCCAATGTCATATTAGCATTACTAAAATGCTAAATATAAAACACTTTTATTAATTGTATCACAGCGATTTCAAAAATAGTATTTTGTGGAAATATACACTAAGTATACTCTGTGTATACTGGAGTAGAAATATACACATACCCAGGTATAAGTATACAAATGTTCCTAAACACCTTACACTTATAAGTGCGGGTATGACACGCACTTCACGCAACTCCTACTTGAAGTTATTTAAGTAGCACTAGCTTTAAATATGTTGTGTATGGGTATCGTTTCATTCTTAACTTTACTCACTCATACATATATGGCCACCAATACTTCAAAAGTACACAAAATCATACTTTTGTCATTATCTGTCAAAAATATTTAGCAAAAATGCTTGATTTATGCAAATGCATTAAAGACCATATTTATGGATTTAAGTAGATAAAACTACTGATGTCACTGGAAAAATTTTGTAAATGTTATTTTCTAAAGATTCGTTAAAGATATTAGACGTAAGATTAAATAAAAACTTGATTTTTGTGACGGACGCAGCACCGCTCTGTGGCCAAAACCATTAAGTAAGGTGACCAGATTTTGAAAATAAAAACAAAGAACATAAAAAAGTAAAATGTATTTATTTTTCCCATATTTTACAAGCAAATTTACATTTACATGTTAAATTAATTTAAAAATAACATATATAAAAATTTACATTTACATAACGGGTCCGCCATCTAACGTTTTTTTTTCAACTGGTGCTTATTTCGTGAATGGTAACACTTAGCTCATGTCTGATTTGACAGATAATTAGTTTTATCCTTCCGCTGAACGAATATGGTTGTGTATACGCTTCGCTAAGTGGGCCTGCAATCGACTTACAGAAGATGCCGATTTTGCCAGAAAACTCATCTTTTCAGATGAAGCTCATTTTGATCTTGGCGGGTATGTAAACAAGCAAAATTGTCACATTTGGGGCACAGAAAACCCGCACGTATACATTGAAAAGCCGATACACCCAAGACGAGTCGCTGTTTGTTATTATACTTCTATTTGGAAGGAATCATATATTATCCCACTATTTAAGTCCGGATATAATGTGATTGTTTCTTAGAGGTATAGTAAAATTATGTACTATACCGAAATTATTTGAAAAAACTGTCTATGATTCTATATCACATCAACCTTCATCTATTTTATCATTATGTCAACATAGTTTTCGTAATCCCTGCTCAACAGTTATAAATCTTCAAGAACTTACTACTTATTTCAATGAAGAATTTCTTAATAAAAAATTTATGTAATTTATACTGATTTCAATAATGCCAAGTCCAAGTGAATCATGGACTATTGTTGTATAAACTTGAAAAGATTGATTTAAGCACATTATTTCTTAACTGGATTGGGTCATATTTATACAATAAAAACCTGCATTTTATTTTCGAAATTCGTTTTCCAAATATATTGTTACGAAAATAAAAATGCCTAAAAAGATACACCAATAAGGTACACAAAGAGTGTAGTATAAAAACTACGATATATGATTGAATTAATGCTATCAAAGAGGTTGCAGAGCGACTTTTGGATAAAAAGGAGCAGAGGGCAAAGTTGAGGTGTCAAAACTGTGGCAAGAGTGGTCATTTTCAAAGACATTGTAGGGTACCGCTCAGAAGTGCAAGATTTTCGGCACCATGATGACATGACAAACGGGAAAACACTGCCCATATAAAACCAGAAACATTTCGTAACAACCGCTTTACCGATAGAGGGGAAATGGGTTCAAGAGCACACAATAGAGTACTGATGGCAGTGAGCACCGTAGAGGCCGTGACATGAAAAGATATTCACGTAAAAGTAAAGCGGTTTACCAGAGTGGAAAGTGTGAATTCGAATGTCAATCAAGCACCGATAAAATAGTTGATAAGGCCAAAGAGCAATTACGTTAAGGTAATTACGTTTAGAACCCAACGAGGACTGGTTATTGGCACACAGAAAAGACCCAAACTGGCAAATATTACAACGTCTAACGCAATATAAGCCAAAGAAATATCCACACATGGCCCTCTAATAAAAACTTATTGTGCTAAATGGAATAGTTTAAAGCTAATTGATGGGTGCTTACAACAAAGTTGAACAAAGTTGGGAAAGTGAAGATTACAAAATGGCTTACAATCTAATAGTAGTCCCTTCATCCAAAATAAGTAAAAATGTAAATTTAAACAGAAAGATCCCAAAGAACTTCATGCACACACAACTAGAAATGGCCCGTGATTGATCAAAAGCCAGATATGATCGAGCAGTAAATAATGAGGGCTTCCATGATGGATAACTGGTTCTACTCTACAACTCACAGGGGAAGAAATGATTATCTCCCAAAGTGCAAACTAACTGTGGTCCACCTTATTAAAAGCTTACAGAGTATAGAATACAATAGCTCACGATCAAAAATATATAAAGATTGGCGAAATATGGGAAAAACGATAAAGATCCTATTCGAGACGAACAGGCTTAAGTGGGTGGCAGTGCCACGAAAATGAAAATGCCTAAAAAGATATACCAACATTTGTACACTTAGAACTATAAACATTATTATGGAATCTATAATATTAGTTTATTTCAAGGCTACGATCACCCTGTCAATGCTGTATTTATTTGAACAGTGCTGCAGGACCACTATAACTCAAATATGTAATTAAAATTCTTAACGGCAATCGAATAGAAGGTTTTAGAATTCACTAGAACATTCAAAATTAATGCTAAGTGAGTCAGTCATAATTTAACAGTCAAGTGGTAAGATGAGGTAACGCGTTTGTAGTGTTGAGTACATTTGTGCATTATGCTTTAAACACATAGACGATGGCAGGCTACCGACTACAAACTACAAAAAATAAAATACACACGTTTATATGAATACGATTATTTTCTCAAACCCAGCTACACGGCTACACGGCTACAAAATTTCCAAAAATTTTAAAATATATAAAATTAAAATGCTAAAAACTATCGATAATCGAAAGTGTTAAAAAATTAATGTATTTGTTATATTATCATATAAGATATTTGATAATATATCACTTTAAGTTGGGAAAATATAAAAACGCCATATCAGAATTATTTAATAAATCAAGAACAACGTTCATTATATAAGAAAAACATTAATAGTTAGAAAACTGGGAGAAGGGGTCGTCCTCGAAGTCTTACAGAAGCGGATAAACGACGAATCGTTCGTGAAGTGAAAAACCAAAAGTACCAAGGAGCGCTTAGGCATTTCAGTAACACCCCAAACAAACAGAAATATTTAAAAAAACTACGATTGCTATGCTAGATTTGTCAGGAAGATACCCCACATTTCTAAGAAAATTAGAAATATTAGATTAGATTTCGCTAAATAGTACGCGTCCAAGCCCCCTGAGTTCTGGATGAAAGCAAATAAAACCTTTTCGGCTGTGATGGGAAGGTTTTAGTATATCGGAAACCTAATCCAGAGCTTGAAGAGAGATATATTGTACCAATTGTAGAACACGACTTAGATGGTGTTATGATCTGGGGGTGTATGGTAGCATCAGCTGTGGGTAATTTAGGATTTTATGATGGCATTATGGATCCTCGCAAGTACATTGACCTGCTCAAGAAAAATTTACAACATACAGCTGAAAAATTAGGAATTTCCACCCGATTTCAGTTCTACCAAGATAATGATCCCAAGATTTTGGTCATCAGTACAAAGTTAGGCTTTTATATAATTGCCCAAAAATAATAAAATTTCCACATCTAAGCCCCATTCAATATTTGTGGAGTCACTTGAAGAAAGAAAATAGATCACGTGACTTTACAAATAATAATCAGTTGAGAGAAATCCTGCAATCTATATTGACTAGATTCTGAATACAAAAAAATTGGTAAAATCTATACCAGAACGTTTAAGAGAAGTTATAAGACGTAAAGAAAAAGCAAATCGTTTTTAAACCAACAACAAATATTTTATATTTTAAAAATATTGTCCATGCCGAATACTTTTTTGTTTAGATTTCTTTATTTACGTTTTAAAAAATTAATTTTTTGCATTAGTGTCTTTTGTGATCTCAAGTTTTTTACTGAATGTAGTTCTTTGCTTCTCAATAAAGTTCTTTCTAAATCAGTTTTTTTAATTACATGTTATATTGTTTTTTATTACTAAAAGAATTTGTAAGCTCATGTCAAATAGTTTTTTTTTGGCCACTGTAGCTATCGGGAGTAAAAAAGAATATGGTTCATTTTACTACAATTATAAAGGATTTCATAGCGTTATTCTGTTGGCCGTAGTTGACGCAAATTATGAATTCTTGTATGTTAATGTTGGTTCAAATGGGAGAAATAATATTTTTGATTTCCCTCAGGATTTAAATAAGTGAAGTTATCTGTACAACTAATTTTTGTACAAAAACAACGGGCAATATTTTTTGTTCAATTATGAACATTACATATTTAGACATATTTATAAATATATTATTTTTAATGCGTTTTGAGTTTTTGCAATAAGATATAGTTTACACTGTGGTTCCAATTTTTTACACTGTGGTTCCAATTTTTTCCGTTTCGCTTCTGGTTATTCTGTGGTATACACTGTGTTGTTGATGTTGTGTGTTTTGTTTTTTATTCCTTTTGATAAACAGCTGGATTTTGATTTGTTGTATGAAATTGTCACTATTGAATACGCTGCTGTAAATACACATTATTTGTGTTGTTGAATCCTTTTTACACTTGTTTGATTCTTCGGAGTACTAAATTTTATACATATATTCTTAGACCATTAATGGAACAAAGAAATATTTTTTTGAATATTTTAATTATCACTATAATGTATAATTATTTATTGTAATTATATATGAGAACATTTTGAATTCTCATTGTATATACTAATTTTTTTCCTTGAACATTTTTACGCTTTACCTTTACTTTTTGCAAAATTGTGTCCCCTTTTGGCAGTCAAGAATATTTGACGAAGCTATTTTAATTATTTGAACCCATTTTTAAATTCTTGTTTTGTTGGAATTTAATTCTTTGAGATTTAAACCCATTTTAGGATATCCGTGAACCGCTTAAGTGTTTTTGGCAAGCTTTTTAATGTATTTTTTATTTCAACCATTTTTTTTAACAAAATGGCTGCCTTAAGGAATTTCAATAAAAATTATACACGCTTGGTAGATTTTTATAGCTTTCTTCAGGCTATCCTTCGAAAGGAACATGCTGTTTATACTTTAGGTACTCATCGGCAAAAGTTGACCCGTTTGTGGGAAGTCTTTTGTGATAGTTACGAGGACTTATTAGAAAATGCCGAGGATACCAAGGTATCAGCAAAGGACGCTAAGGCCAAGTATTCGTCTGGCTATACGATATACCTCAAGGGTATTTCATTTATTGAAGGCTTGATTGATGGTTTCAAGACCAAACCTCCTACCCCGGTTAATAATTCAGTCCCGATTCATCTTCCCCCTTGTGACACCCCGACCTTCTGCCGGGATTATGCGTCCTAGCCAACCTTTTGGGATATATTTTCGGCCCTATATGGAACTTTTGCAAAAAACTTAAAGTGAGGTACGAGATATAATTCGACGACGAATGTTGGTTTCGACATGGCTTGGCAGAATCTCGTTGATAGATATGAGAATGAACGAGTTCTAGTTAATTCTCAGCTCAAAACCCTTTTTAACCTCCATTCAGAATCTGGCCCCTCTATTAAAAGTTTACAACAACGGACAATCAATGATTGTATTTAGAATTTGTCGTTGTTAGGAATATAAACTAGCAATTGAGATATAATATTCGTTTATATCCGTTCGACCAAAATGCCACAACTTACTCTAAGACCTTGGGAGCAATCTCAGGGACCCGGCTCCGACTTACCGAAATGGAGCGAAATGGACTAGTTCCTAACGGCTAGATACCGGACTTTTGAGTCCGTTTCGGACATCATTGGAAGTCACAACTTCACCCGAGCTACTGCTCGTATTAGTAGCCCGAACATTTCTAATAATACCCAAAAATTGAAAGCAGACATCGCCCTTTATATACCTCAGAGGAAATGTCCAATTTGTAATGAAAATCACCCTATTCGTTTGTGCTGCAACAGAAAATCAATCTTCCAACCTTTTCGGCACCTGCTGCAACTGTTGTGGGCCTTAATGGCGCAGTAACATCAAAACCCACTAAAGTTTGTGTTGTTTCTTTGAGATCTCCCGTTAATTCCGAATTTAGATTATCCACGAGGGCTTATGTAGCTGAGAAACTCACTGATCGATTATCCACTTGTTCGTTAGCAAGTTTTGTTGATTTCAATATGCACGATCTCCAATTTACAGATTTGAAATGTGCCCATATGGATTTGATATTGGGTGCAGACATATACTCTCAGATTATGCTTTACGAAGTTAGGAAGGATCGCAAAAATCTTGTGATTGCTTAACAAACGGTTTTTGGTTGGATTGCGACTGGCAATATCCCTCAGTCAACTCCGTTAAGCTCCATAGTTTCCTTTTTTAGCCTCTAGAGACCACTGTACGATTTGTACCAAAAATCCAAAGATAGGGTATGATAGAGGACATAGATAGATAGGGCTACAACCTGGTATACCGGGTCCAATATGAGTTTCGAACAACTGTTTCAAAAACATGTTTTTGGGTCAATTCATTCAAAACACTTTTTGGCCTCTAGAGCTCACTCACTGATGCGAATTTTGAATAAAAATTTGAAATTACACGCTTACAAGGTTCAATTGACCCAAGACCTGAAGCCTATTGACAATTTCAAGCGTCGTCAATACGCCAAATGGTTAATTGAACAGAAAGAAGAGAATGTTGACTTTAAAAAGATCGACGGATATACATATGGCCAATATTTTGTTTCACATAAAATTGTCATAAGTTCTTCTATCATAATAAAAAATATTAAGATAATTCTCTGAGAACTTTTTGTTTTATTTACGACTAACATCGTACGTTGTAGTTGGACCACCCTTTATATGTGTATAGATAGCTTTCTAATATGTTCCACTTTTGGCTGATAAGGATAGATAACGAAGCTTTAATTGCTGTTCTTCACATCTAGAAAATTGCATATCTAGTATGAATGGAAGGTGTCAGGGCCATTTATCCAATCTTGCCCACTTTTTGACTGACGATTTGTATTGACAACGAAGTCATTTAGACCAAAATCAGAAGTTTTAGCTTTAATCGTTGTCAAGATATACAAATATCAATATTTAGTTTGTATGCTCACCTATCCGATTTCACCACTTTTGGACTGATGATGTATGTATGACTATGAAACTATTTGGACTAAATTTAGAGACTCTTACTGTTACCATTTGGAAGATATAGATAAATAAATATTTATTTTGTATGGGCGTGGCACCGTCCAGCTGGAATTTTTGACATTTATACAGCTTAAAAGTCCTTCAATACATACAGAGAGATACTGTAAAATTTAAGCAAAATCGGTTCAGCCATTTAGCTGGCCACAAGTTGCAAACAAACATACATATACACATACATACAAACACACAATTATTTTTATATATGTATAAGATTAGTGGGTTTTATTAAGCAAAGTATAGCCGGTTTTCTAATGCATTTGCAGTTCGGAGTCGACGTTAAACTGTAGGTCGCTTTCAATGAGTTTAAAAATACAATCGGGTGCAGCTCATTGACTGAGAGAAGTCCGTATGTTCCTTCATGGAATTTTATGGGAATTAATAGATAATATATATGTGTCTAGACTTTATATTGTGTAAACTGTTTGAAAATTACCACTGTTGTCGAAAAAATTGCTTAATGGTTAAAAAATTATTTAAAATGATAGTTGAAGAGTTATTTATATTATTTAAAAATAAATTCAAGTATTTACAATATTTTTATCAAATAAATTTACATATGAACATCTTTTCTTCAAATCGATTGATAAAACAAACAAAAATTATTAATTTTTACTTTAATTGGCACAAACATATAAGTATATTAACTTATTTTATTCAATCCCATTTATTTACATCATTGCATCCGGCCTTCTTAGTAGCATCTCTCCGGGCAATATACTATAGCCATAACTTAGACCATGTGGATTTGATGGTATCTTACAGTCCATAGTACATTCAGTACTATATAATACAGTATCAACTTTTACAGAAGAGAAGAAAGTCAGTGACAAAGGTAAATCGTTTAAACCCAAACGTGCAGAGCAAAGAGAACGTGTCAATAAGTTCGTTATATGCATGGCTAAGGCAGCCTGTTAAGTATTTATTTTCTTCCACCAAATATCGTAGCTCAGCGTGAAAGCTCAGACAAAAGCGTGCTTTATCAACTAGAAGCCAACGCATTGAAACCAACATAAGATGAAGAAAATCAACGGCACCAATCTGTACTACCCAATTAATGCGTGTAGGTAAAAAGCGATTCTCATTCGATGTATTATTAGTTTCTAAGGCACGACTTAGACGACATCCCAAAGAGGTGTGACCGGCTCATCTCTTGTAGCGATTTCTTCTAAACGATTAAACACTGCACTTTCAGTACCACCTTCCCAACAAGGTCTTTCAAACATTTCATCAGCTGCTTTATTATTCGAAAAGGCTAATTTTGAAGCCACATAGCCAGCATAACTATAATTATTAAATAAAATAACACATTTCTTGAGATATCTGTACCTGAGATCTGAGATATTTACCTTCTATTCTCAAATTCTTCTTTATATTCCTCTTTAAGTCGATAAACCTTCTTGCCTTTGGTTATAGTAAACATTTTCATGGCTTATTTCGAGCTTCCGTGGCTGAAAATGTTGGATTAAATTATTTTAGTAAGCCTTCAGCAATATACGAGGAGCCTGAACCATCGCTCGTAATTCAGATCCAATACGTTCCTTTTGTGAATTCGAGGCTGTTATCCAGGTTGGTTCTATAGCTCTGCGTGTTAAAGTACCACACGCTACTACTTGCGGGCATATCGCACCATATCTATAGTTTTATTTTTGTAAATTTTCTGGTAGCTCTTCATGACTCTTGCCAATTTCCAAAAAATATTCTTCAATGCTACAGCCCTTAAGACGTGGTAATTTTAGGCAAATATCTTATTTTATTTTCGCCACTATTAAAAAATTAAATTAAAAAATGAAAAGAAAAATATATTGTCACAAGAACAACATAAAATTATTAACCCAAAAAAACTCAACGAAACAATTTCTCAAAAGAGAATTGTGGAACATAGACAAAAATGACCAACACTCCTAACGGAACATACAATAACAATATTAAAATAAATAAATAAAACGAGAAAATACAACATCATCAAGAAGAAATGGAACAAACAACAAAACACTAACATGAAAAAATAAACACACACTTGACAATAACCAATTCAAATACGGGCAAGATTAAACATAAGCAAAATAAAGGACTGTTTGATTCGTAGGAGAAAATTTAATTATGTGCCTTACCATCGGCAACAGTGCTTTCCCTTGCCCTCATTATTCCTTTCCAAACCTTTGGGGGTGAACCTCTTGGAGGGGTTGCAGTTGGATTATTCAGTAGCGAAGGTATAACACTGGCTGCTGAATAATCAAACAGCAGTAACCAATTTCCTTGTCGTACGCATACAAAAGGCGGTTGTCTGATTTTTGTTTACCCGTGGTTAATTTATATATTTATTCTTTCTTTTATTTGGTTGAATTTACGTAATGGCAGGACGCTTTCGGATTAATTTCTGCAATGTGCGTGGGCTACGGGCGAACTATTTCTCCGTGTATGCGCACATTTGTCTCCATATGCCGGATGTTTTCGCCTTATGTGAGACCCAGGTTTCTGAAAATGCTGATCCACAGAATTTTCATATCCCTGGGTATCACCTTCTCTCCCTTTTTAATTTTCCTAGGGGTCTTGCTATGTACATTCGCAATGAAGTTGTGTACCAATGCCAGCAATCTCTTGGCATGTATGATGTGGAATTTAACTGTCTATGGGTTAAGTTCAGAATCAGGGCACATCTTTTGCACTTCGGGTTTATATATAGAAGCCCAAACGCTGGAAGAGAGGTTACAATATCTGGCTTCGGCTCTCTCTCCGACTCAATATCGAGTGTCCTTTCGAATTATCCGAACAGTGAAATTGTTGTTGCTGGTGATCTCAATGTTCATATTTCGTCTTTGTTAGGCCATTCAGCCCGTACAACTCTAGAAGGCTAATACGTTGAGTTATTTGCCGCGCACAATCACCTTGCGCAATTAGTGAATGAACCTACACATATATCGTGTGTAGATGGGCACCAGAACAATACCCTCGACCTTTTCCTCACTACACACCCTGAAAAGTATGTAGTTGATGTTCGTGCATCTCTCGGAAATTCGAACTATTGCACAATTTTTGCCTCATTCTCGTCCACCGCTCTTCGCGCGGTTCCACCCATGGCTCCGGAACGCTATATTTTTAACTACGAGAATGCTCGTTGGGCTGAGCTCAACGATTTTTTTTGGGCATTTTAATTGAAAACTTTGTTTCCTTGACTCAAACGTCGATGCCATGGCAGAATTGGTAGCGAATATAATAAGGCTAAGGATGGATATTTTCATCCCATCCAAAAAGCTTTCGATTAAACTTAGAAACAAATCTTGGCTTAATCTGACGTGTAAATTGGCAGTCAGATCCAGAGAGGAAGCGTTCAGGAATTGGCGCAATAATAAATGTGTCTCTACTGATTTGCTTCGCAAACACGCGATATCTTCATGTGCCGCAGTAGTTAGACGCGAAAAGGCTTTATACGAGCAGCAGTTCTTACTTTTCCGCGGGGAAGTAAAAACTTTTAGTCATTCGTCAAAAGGCTGAGGAACAACGCTAGTTCGATTCCTGCTCTTATAAAGAATGACCACACATTCACGAACCCGGTTGAAAATGCAAACCTTTTGGCCGAAATGTTTGCAAGTAATTCTCACTTGCCAGAGAGCGTTCAACCACTGCCCGAACTTGAAAGAGTATCAGTAACTATTCCTAGTATATTCCTTCGAGCCCGTGCTGAAAAAAACGGTCCTCGCAAATCTCAACGTTAACAAGTCTTCTGGGCCGGATGGCATACCAGCTCTGGTCCTGAAGCAGTGCTCTTCGACGCTTGCGCGTCCATTAGCTCACCTTTTCAGTACGTCATATCGCACCGGTATTTTTCCATCTGTCTGGAAGGTTGAAAATGTAACGCCAATCCCCAAAAAGGGCGAGGCTAGTAGCCCTGAGAGCTACCGTCCAATAGCAGTTTGTTCCGCACTCTACAAGGTTATGGAGAGTATGATTAATCACTACCTTGTGAGATATCTGGAGTCCAACGATTTACTTAGCGATCGTCAGTACGGTTTCCGAAAGGGCCGTTCTACTGGTGACCTGCTGGCGATGCTCTCGGAGAAGTGGAACAAGTCCATTTATGGTATTGAATGAATATTCGAGGATACCATAACAACTTTTTCAACTTTCAACTTTTAATAAAGGAAAAATCACCTGAGATAATATGCCTTCAAGAAACTCATTGTCGAACAAATTTAAGGAACCCTATTATTCCAAGGCAGTACTTTGGATACTTCTCAAATCTCAACCAATCTTCTAAACAAGGGGTCGCTATTTTTATTAAGAAAAACTTACCGCACAAGCTTAATAATATCTCATCACAATTAAATTTCATCGGTCTGGAAATACGTGGCTTTAAATTTTCTATATTTTCCATTTATTTTCCACAACATAACATTATCTGCTAGTTCCCCCTATTTATTATGGGTGATTTCAACGCATGGAGTCTTGTGTGAGGTTCCTCATCATGTCCTCTCTGTCATCTCTGTCCTTAATGATGGCTTTCCAACTCATCTTAGCACGCATAATACACTTACTCACATAGACCTCTCGTTGGCTTCCACCTCCATTGCTCCAAAGTGCAATTGGTCGATTATCGATGATCTTATCCTATTATTACTCAACTGCATATTAATAACTCAAACAAACGCTTCCTTCGAAAATCATTTGATATTTCCAAGGCTATTTGGGTTTCCTTTCAAGATAAAATTCTACAATTTAATAAAAAATTCAAACCATCTGAAAATATTAACCGTGAAGCAGCTTTATTACGTAAAATAATACTTTCCTCTGCCAATGAATCCATTCCACAATCTTAAAACAATAGAATACAAAAATCTGTGCCATGGTGGTCAAAAGATCTGCAGCGACTAAGAAATGAGAAACAGCACGCCTAGAGGTCATTTCGACGGAATATGAATATTGAATACAAGAAGAAAAATGCTAAAAAAACAAGCGAAAATTAAAGCATTCAATGAATTCTCTGAAACTTTTAATCCTTTGACCTCATCTAAAATCTTATGGCTAAATATACGCAAATTAACTGACAACTATGTTCCTTCATCAATTTCACACAACAGCATCAACATCATGGATTCATTCGATATAGCCCAATCTTTTGCTAAGTACTGGCCGGACAACTCAAAAATCTCAACATTTCCCGTACTCTTTCAACAGTCAAAACACCCAGCCTTTTCATCCATGGCAGTTAACTCAAGTTCTAATAAATCGAACGCACTTGAATAATTTTTTAAGCTACAGGAACTGCTCTACAGTCTCAAGAATCCAAAGGTAAATCACCGGGAATGGATAAAATACATTATCCAATGTTAATGCATTCTCCTCATCTTCTTAAAGTTCGAATTCTAAATTTATTCAGTAATATTTTCGACACGGGGATCAATTAACAGTACTTTAAAATTGCAGCTATTATTCCAATTATAAAACCTGGTAAACCAATCCACAGCCTTGATTCCTTTCTCCCTATTTCATTGTTACCATGTTTAGCAAAAAAGATGGTATCTAGACGACTCATGTGGTTTATTAAGAAACACAACCTTTTGTCCAGAAACTAAGTTGGTTTTTAAACGAGTCTAAGTACAATAGACGCCTTGTTATATTTGGATCATATAATAAATAAAAATCGCTCAACCAGAAACCACACCTCAATCCTCTCAATTGACTTCATTAAAGCTTTCGATAGGATCGAGGAACACGTTGTACTTCAAAAGCTTACAGATTGGTCAATTGATCCCAAATTATTTAACTTCATAAAATCATTCTTATCACACAGAAAGATTGCTATCAAAGTTAATGACACTCAGTCCAAAATCTTTCCTCTACACAATGGAATACCCCAGGGCTCCCCATTATCGGTGACACTTTTTATAATCGCATTTGACGATCTAAGCCGAAACAATAAGTCTTCGGATCACTGTCTGTATGCTGGCGATTTATATATTATATCGAAAAGTCAAGAAACAAATAAAATCAAACGGGACTTCATTAATATTTTGTCGGATATAGACACTTGGTCGAACCATGCAGGACCAAGAATATCATTTAAAAAATCCAGTCATATCCATGTATGCAGAAAGAAAAATTGTGAAGATATCGACGTAATCTATAATAATAGCAAAATAAAAAAAGCCGATTACTGCAAGATCTTTGGGATCTATTTCGACAACTAATACAACTTCAAATTCCACTGTATTTTTTTAAAGAAAGATTTGTTAAAAAGATTAAATATTATCAAGTTTTTAGCATCACCAAATTCGCATGTACATACTAATAGCCTTCTGAGATTGACTGGGAGCATTATACTGTATAAAATTGACTATGGTCTCGTAATATACAGCAAGGGATCAAAATCCAGATTAATACCCTTAGAAAAGATTCTTAACGCTGCTATCAGATCGAGCCTTCGAGCTTATAGAACAACACCAATAAAAATCTTACTAGCCGAAAGTGGTTTTGACCCCCTGCTTGTTCAAGCCGAAAAACTCCGCCATCGCCTAATATACAAAACTTTATGCCCGACTTCTCTTTTATTAAAGAAAACTGAACTAAAATATCCTTCTAATCTGTGTACAATTTTCAAATTATCACAAAAATTCTACTTGCAGAGAACTTGTCCACTGAAAGAAAATTACCCTACATGGCATTTGAATCAAGATGTTTATAAAGGACCTTATATCTTTTCACAAAGCCAACTCTCCTCCTGCATTATTCAAACATCATTTCGAACTATTACTCACGAAATTCAAGAACGATAATTGGCTCCTTCTGTTTATGGACGGATCAAATGGATGCCTTTAAATACATCAGTATTTGAGTCTGAGGCTGAAGCAATTTTATCTGCTCTCAAATTCTGTAAGGTATCCTCAAATAAATACATAATTTTGTACTGATAGCCGTTCAGTTTTTGATGCAGCACGTAACCCTAGAAAATCACTCCAAAGATCTTTGATATCCTACAATCACCTGTATAAACAAATCAACCCTGACAAAATTCCAATCCGTCTTCCTACATCAACTAGCTGCCATAAGAATAGATGCTTTTTGAGACTGAGACTAACCCACATAAAAATAGCACACCACCACCTAAGCTCAAATGAACGGGAACCAATATGCTGCTTCTGCAATAAAGCTACACTTTCAACACTTCACCTTTTAAAAGATTGTTGATCCCTAGACCACACACGTATAACGCTTTGTGCCTCATCTGACTTGAATTCTCTACTCAAAAACTCATCAGTGGTGAATATTAATAATATATACAAATTCCTTATAAATTTAAAAACAGCAAATAAAATCAAGCTTAGTTTAAATTCTGTATATGTAACCCGATAGCCATTCGATGCTAGTGCTTTCTTTTCTTCTGTAGTTTATTGTAATTTTAATTATAATAAATTCAAATAAATAAATAAATAAATAATTCATATGTATGAACATACACGGGTAATGTTTTGTTATATAATTTTTGTTTTGTTATAACAATTTCTATTATATAACACAATACATATGTTATGTCAAATATTGATTTAATTAAGGATTTTATGCCTATCTATATTTGCTTTCTTGGTTATGTATATTATCGATTTTTGGACGTTATAATTGAATGCGCAATTTCAAAAAGGGCACATGTCCGAATATTTAAAGCTTACAGGAAATGAAAATAACTAATTATTTTTTAATGATGCATAATATTCAAAAAAATTTACTCGGATTATATTTTGGGGCTAATTTTTAAATGAAAATTACAGAAATATCTCGATATTGCCTTTATTATATATGTTTGTTTATATATTTAAAATTAATGAGATGTGCCCTTTTCGAAATTCATGATAACGAGTATAAAAAACTTAACAAAAAAAACCATATTAATTTGCAGAATATTTTATTTAAGGTATCAAAAAATTAAAGGCAATACTTGTACCAAAAACAAATAATATACTTTTATCGAAAACCTTCTTCAGGAAGCTCTTTTTCATTTGTAGTATTCCATCTAAATATTCTGTAAATTCTGCCGGTATATATTGCTTGAGTTTTACAATATCTACAACTTTCAGATAATTAATAGGTACTTTGTCTCTATAAGCTCGATAAGGAAGAAGAAGAAAAAATAACGGCTTTGCGCGTTAAGCAAAAAAAGGGGTGTAGCATTGCATTTTTGTACTCTTTGTTTAAACAACAATTCCTTAGAGTTGTGACCTATCTGCCATAACGTCTAAAGTAGAAAGAATGCTAGGGTAGTCAGTTTCTCAAACGTAGTAGGTGTAAGGAAGCGTTTGGGACACATTGATACGAAAAAACGCATTTGCCATAATGTGCGATATGTGCCCTTTTCGAAATTGCATATTCAATTATATTTAGTATAATTTTTTTCTGCAATTTTAGTTAATCAAAACCTGGTACAATTGCGGAATCTAAAACGTTTATCTAACGTGTAGATATTGAATTTTGTTTGTTTTTTAATTTGATTGTAACAATATTAAGCCTTTAAAAGTGCTTTGGACATTAACGAAAATCGCTAGATTGGACGAAAAAAGAGCAACACTTCAATTCCCTTTAAAACAACGTAACTGAATAGCATCCCTTAATAAAAGTTTCCTAACAAGAGTATTTGGCATAACTTATTTGGAAAGAAAAAGAACTCAATATTAAACATAAACATTATATATAAAGCACTTTTCTGCAAAGCAGAGAAAAACAATCAATTTTTGCAGAAGACGCCATCTTTTAAAATTCTCTCTTGCTCTCTCTCTTGCAGAAAAAAGTTTGCCAAAAAAAAAGTTTGTTATATTCTCGCCGGCAATAAAAAAGAGGAAAATAATAATATTATTGTTGTATTATCAACCCCCAACCAAAAGGTACGTTTGTAAAGCTTACCCGAATAAATGTAGAAAAAACTAATCCTCTTATCGTTTATTTTATCGCCGATCTGGAGTAAATATTTAATTTTTAAATTTACCCTTTCACCCACAAATTATTCAGCTTTCTAGAAAATTTTTTATTTAATTTAAAAAATTCATTATAATATCAAGAATAAGACTAACTAAAAATGACTGCAGCAAAAAAAATTGCACACTTGCATTATCTTTCAAAGTTCTTTTTTTAAATACGCTCTAGAACAAAATTAAGTACTTATTTTGGTCACCTTTAGCATTCATAATAACTTTATATGTTTTCCTCATAATACGAACTAAATTCTTAGTAATATTGAGTGGAGGATAGGATAGGAGGACAGTCTTGAGTTCATTTTTACCCCTAAAATGGCGCTGGAGTAATTTGGGGACCGTGTACACCCACAAATTCTGTATAGGATTAAGGGCAGAGCTCTATAGAAAATGTGACAGCACTTTTTTGCAATATATAGAGGTCATAATTCTACTATTGGGCCAGTTTATCGTCCTGAAACAATATCTACACTTAAATTTGACTTTGAGGGTATGGTGTAAAATTATCCTCTAGTATCTTTAAATAATTCATATTGGTCCTTGTTCCTACAGTAAATATAAAATTTCCGACGCCATTCGACCACATTGAACCATGAACCATTACATATCAGCACATCATAATATATCAGCAGACGTTCTTTACAGCTTTTTTAAAATATTTATTATTAACGGGATTAATCACAGCAATGGCTTTTGGGACATAGAAAAACACTGTGATGAATCAAAATTTAATTTATTCGATGACGGGTTTTTTGTGTGATGAAAAGAGCTTTCAATAATAAAAAATTTTACAAATTTATCAAACAAGGATGCTGAAAATATACAAGAAACACAAGAAAAACCAAAATTGATAGAACACCTCAGTAAGGTATTCGAAATGTTAGTAGAACATTTAGCAAGTCCATTGAGGAATGAAAAGATTGTCAACTTTAGAAACCTGAAGAGCATAACAATCCAAATACTAATGGAACACAAAGAAAACATTTCCAAAGATTTGTAGTCATTTAATAAAATATGTATTAGCAATGAAATTGAATGACAGAGTTAGGGATATCTTGACAAACACCAAAAACATTAGACGAGCTAAACACTTTTAACAACAAATTTTAAATTAACAAGAACAGCAAATAGCATTCTTTTCGTCTAAGAAATACCGGACAGAAGGGTGAAGTACTGAACCACAAAGAGGAAATAAGCTGATTATTTTCAGATTTAATTTTAGTACAGATTGCAGAACTAGGAGAAAGTTCACAGCAATAGCAGCCCAACCTAAAAGCTTATCACAAACTTCAATATTGTTGCTACAGAAAAAAGATCATTACAACTATCAGTTTAATTTCAAACTTTATCCATAAATATGAATACTAATAGAAGAAGTTATAGTGCCTATAACAGAAATAATAATTATAATAATAGCAATAGGAATAATATAGACTTCAGGAATAACAGAAATTGTTTAAATAAAAATAATAAGATTCTAAATAGAAGAAGAAATTTCAACACCAATCAAAACAGTAGCAACCATTATAATAAAATTAACCTTAATTACAGCAACACTAGAAAAAATGGCTACGTTAATGTACACGCAATGCAACAACAGGGAAACGAACAAGCCCTGGAGACTCAAATCGAATCTCCAAACAGAAATAACTAAAAGTACATGTATTCAATAAATCCTAGAACATTCAATTTTCTTTACTTATTGTGAAAAAACTACCAATTTTCAAAGTAAATAAATGGAACTCTCCAATTGAAGTGACAGTTTCTGCGTATGATTTAAGAATAATCTTTTAGGAAAACAGTAATTACAATATAAGTATGTCTGTAATTACATCCAAGCAAATATTAATTTTGGAATTCATGAAAACGAAACAACGAAAAAGAGTTAAAAAATAATTTACATTTTGAGTAACATGACTGTAAAAAGTAATAGCAAGAAGGTATAACAAATAATGCATATAAAATTGATGTTGGCCATGGTTGACTAGCGTTTACGCTATATTTTTCACATCCTCGGCCCCGAAATGGTAGATGAAATTTCCAATGGATATAATAACTGGATAGGACGTTTAAGGACTAAGTTATTCGGTACTCGAATATCCGTCTCTGCACCGAAATATTGAGTCTACCACCGCTGCTCTCCAGAGCAAGTTTGGCTTCAAGTCCTCAGGCAACAAGACAATATCTCCAACTTTGATGCTTCGTATTGGACCGGATCTATTATGATGGATGGTACGCAACTGCTGTAGATATTCATATTGCCATCGCTTGAAATATCGCCTAATTAAGTTTTGCCTTAACTTCCATGATTTAGCCAAAGATGTCTGATCGCTTTGAAAATCTGAAGGATTAAAATCTGCAAACATGTGAATTTTCGCACTGTTCGAATTCACTGATAGACACCACTGCATTGAATATTCCTATAAAAATGATAATTCTTTACTCCATGTTTCAATTTCGTTTAGCAAATCACCAGCTAAATTCGTGTCCCAATCAGTATATTCTTCCCAAATCCTTTGCAATAAGATTTTAATTCTGCCAGTGAACGGACAAAGCATCCCAAGAGGATCATAGATCCTTGCATTGTAGTATGTTTTCACCAATCAAATTATTCAAATCGACCTTTATATCGTCGCTGATTGTACACCAATTTATGCTCAGTATCTTCTGTGATATCGGTTGCTTTCAATTTTCAGATTGAAAGTACTTTCTTACCTCATTCATTCACATCATTTGAATTCCATTTACGTAACCTAAAACTCGCCTTTGCCATAATTTCCTTAGCAGTATTCGTAGTTCTTACAGCTTCTGCAACTGTCGCTTCGCTAATGACCATATCGTCCACATAAAACGCTTTTTTAACAAGTCCGCTATCACATTTTCACCAATCCTTAAAAGATCATTCGAGGATGCAGTCTGATTTGCCGGATGAAGCTTCGAAAACAATTCGCATTTTTTTGTTGATTTGTTTTCCCTGTGTACAGGTCTATGCGGCATATAATAAATCCGATTATTATCTGCTGAGCAAGAACTTTTCTCAGCTATACCTTTTTTATTAAATCGCGTATACCGGCATCATATTCGGTTAGTTTTTCGCTACTCTTATTTAATTTTATATTAGGCCGCGTAATCGACCAAGTGCAATTTGTTTGTTATCGTTTAGCTTGATATTGTTATCTCACCACGGCAGCGATACTTCATACTGATTGCCTTATAAAATAATTTTTTAATTGTTTCTTAAATAATTGTTTTCTCGTTCTTCGCTGAACAACTTTCTATATCAATTGATTCTAATTTCCAGAATTTTTCTATATCGAAATATTCTTTTGTCTCTCTAATACGAAAAACATAGTGTGAAGTACCGCTACTATAGTTGGCACCTTGTAATGTCCAACCAAAAAATGTGTTGACAGCAAACAAATTCTTTGTAATTAATTCACAACCCTGCTTATAAAATTGCCAATAATAATCTTGAGTAATTAATAAATTAATTCCATCAATAAGTCTCACTTTGCAGTTGACAGCATCTGCCAAATTTTTTATTTTTGGGACTGGCAAAACATCATCATACATTTTCGGAAATATTGTGATTATTTTATCATCGTATTGATTTTTTATGTTTATTTTAACGCGCTTGAATATTAAAGTTTTTATTTCGTCTTGTTTTTCACCAAATGGACTTATTTTAAATTTTGTTGTTCCGCAATATCTTAATTTTAATTCTGTCACCAAGTGTCCCGTTACATAGGTTACCATTACGTGATTACCATTATCCATCACAATTCTTGCTAATACTCTTTTGTTGTTGCTAGGATCGCAAATTATACATTTCGCTGTTAGCAAGAAAATAATATTCTGCTCTGCTCCCATTGTGTTTAACGTTGCTGTTTTGCTGCCCTCCCATTTCTGCGCTCGCTGTGGTTTTTCTGTTTTATTTCACTGTTTCGATGCTCGTATGCTTGTCGCTTTAACATTATTTTTTGACCTCACACATTGAGGTAACGTGTCTACCACTACAATTGACACATTTGATCCAGTAAGCTTTACAAAATTTTGAGTTATCGTTTTTATTTATACGTCTAAGACATCGTGCCTCTCTCGACAAAATGTGTTTTTTATCCTCAATAGATAACTGTGTTTTATAGTTCTTGGTGGCATGGTTATTCCTTTTGTTGTTCGTCTTATTGCCACTAATTAATAATCCACTAGCTGTTGCAAAATTCGATGGAACATCTTTTCTAGACGTACGCTTTCCAACGCTTTTACTTCACCTTTAATAAAAATAAGTAAGCCCTTTTAACTTTTATTTTTATTCCCAAAGTCCATTTCTGTTTCATCTACTGTAGTACTAGAAAGAGTCACTAAACTTGATGTTTTATGATACATAATACCAAGCTGAGCAGAACAAAATTGATTTTACCATGACTTTTCGACTTTTTAATGCTGACAATGATAGTATAGTTGCGCTGACGTCATTGTAAGGGCGACGAAGAGCATTTACATCGCTAGTTGAATGCACTTTATTTAAACACATATGGCCATATGCAAAAAAAGCATAGAGGAGTACAAAAAAGTAGACTTGTAGTTCACCTTAGTTACTACACACTTTAAGCTTAACAAACATCTGTTAAAAAAACGTATGCTAAAACCCTACATTAGCTAATGATTGCTTTACTTAATTTTATATTTTTTTGTATCGCCAAATGCCACACATACGAGTAGTCGAACCAAAAACAAAATTATTTTTATTGATTTACAGTGAGCGAAATAACTATATGTGCATATGCTTTTTTTCATGTTTCGCTCTCTATATTTTAAAAAGCAACTAACGGTAAAATTGAAGTATACAAAAATGTTGACAGATTCCCTCCACTATATTTTGCTAATTTTTTTTTAAAATCTGCTTTTCAATTGTACCGTTATCAATATGTGCTAATAGTTAATAATTCTTTGTCAATGGAAATATTTATATGTGCATTGTTCTTTGGACGTGCAAGTGCAAGTGGAATAATAAATATCCGAATAACGAGCTGTGTAGTTGTTTTGATTTTATGTATGTACATCACTAAAGGAAAAATGTTTTTTATTGTGCGTAAATGAAAACATGTATTAGAAAAAAATTAGTTTCAAAAGAAAAAGTTTCGAAAATTGGGCCGAGGATGATAAAGTGGGTGTATAAATTTATATACATACAGTGGGGTGCAAAACCTAGTGCATGTTTTGAAGTTTAACAGAAAAGTTCCAATAAAAACTTAAATACTCAATAAAATAAAATAAAACTTCACGCACTTAACGATGAATAAGTCCTTTCAATAAAAAAAAGTTATGGTATTCAAATACTGGAGTGGGTGAAAGAAAATGGTATAACAGAATACGCATGCACTTAGTTTTGCACTTTTCGCCTAATTAGAGAGGAACTTATATTTTTTATCAGTATTCTTAGAACTCCATTTTGCGGCGTTTTTGAAGAATATTTTTCAAAAACGTGAGAAAAATATGCTCCCATTCATATTATATTCGTTGACATAGCTTCATCATGTTGCTCGAAGGCCAATGATATTTTTTCAGGCGTTTCTTACTATTATCCAAAAATTCTACATTGTACTGGAATTAGGGCTTTACAGTGATCACAAATTTACCTTAAATTTCTGTTACAACAGCCATTCCTTGACAATTTTAGCTGTCTGGCTTGGATCACCATCCCACTAAAAAATTACTACTTCTTTTGTGTAAGGGTTTATGCCTCTAAACGCGTTCCTTGACGCCAAAACATGCTATTTTATATTAAATATTCGTAACATAAATGTTACTTTAAAGTACTCTTAAAGTAGGTAGCTTCCTACTTAAAAATTCATAAAGTGAATGTAGGCTTAACTAAGGGATTTTAAGCTATTAATCATTTTTGCATACATCATTAAGGAATTTTGCTTAACAAAGGTTTAACAAGCGTTGTTAACAAAGGTTTAACTAGCGTTTTGTACAAACCTTTCTACTATTTTTTCCTGGTTACCATATTCCTCTAGTAGTAGTTGAATAGCTTCATCATAACATACCCCTGTAGGAGTAAGCATTGCTATTGATGCTGCCGCTTTTCCTTTTAGAGACTACCTAAGAAAGTTAAATTTTGCAAGCTTTGGTAACTTATAATTATCGTGAGCTGCGCTCTTAAATTGTTCCCAAAATGGAAGCCAGTTTTTGAAAAATTCATCGAACTGTTTAAGATCAAAAGCCTTTATTTTACTGCGCTCAATTCAGCTGTATCGCTTGTATGGGTGTAGTGTACCTCACATGTGTACATTGCATACACATTTGTTAATAACTAATAATTTTAACAACATAAGCTGACCAGGCATAATAATAATTGAGTGACACATATTTCAGTGTCTTATTAAATTGAGTACATTCAAATGCACTACAATATAATTGGCCTAGTAATATGATCCTTTACAATTTTTATATTACTAAGGGAGACAAATATAGTGTAAACATAAGATAGAATAAGTTAGAAAGGCTAAAATTTAAAATATAGTATATAAGGAGAAGAAACTTTAAAATAAAGCAGATTTTGATTTTATTAACTACGTCGCCAACTTCTGTCTTGTTTTTATTATTAAAGTCCAGATTGTTTCGGCAGTTCTTTTAAACGCCTAAGTCTAAGCAGAAACCCAGCTACAGCTATAAAATAAATAAAGGGCTATAGAGTTAAAATTAATAACTATCATTAATCCTTTACATGGCGATCCTGCCCAAACGGACCAATAACTATAGAATTGTATTCTGCTAAAATAAAATTAAAAAATAAATAAATTATGGAGGAAGAAATAAATATAATTTTCCTACGCTGGGAAAAATATTTAGAACACAAACTGAAGCAGGAAGAGATTTAAGAACCAACCCCTTTAAAATCCAATGCGCCAACATATAAACCATTGCCATTGGCGTCTGGCCCAAAGACAATAACCATTGAGGAGTACAAAAAGAGGACCAAAAAAAAAGAGAAGCCGCAACAGAAAACGATAAAGAAGCGTGCTGGAAAAAAATTCTAGAAAACAAGAGAATTGGCCATACTCTACAAGAAGCTAACATTGGCCACATCAAAGGAGGAACAGAAAATAATAAAAAACAAAATTAAGAACAGAAAAAAATTTTTTAAAATGATTAATATATGTATATAATTAATAAATAAACAAACAAAAAATAAAAAACAAAAAAATGGTAGGACCTATTTGAGGAAATCCCTTAGGCAAAATTTAAGAGGAAGAAATGGTGAATAACGGTACTGTCGAAGTAAACACACCAATAGTGTCAGGAACTACATCAACAATAATTGTAATAGGAGTAATACTTTATATCAGGGGTGAGCAACCTTTTTAATCAACGGGCTAATTTAAATTTTTAAATTTTTTGGAGGGCCTTGCATAAAGTAACACTTTTTAATAATTTATAAAGTTTATATAGCTTACAAGATAAATAAATATTTTAAAGTGTATGTAAGAGTACAGCAGTAATAACCAGATAACTCAAGTATAACAACACAAAAGTAATGAAAGTTTAAATAGAATTAAGAAAATATTAAAACTATTTTTTGTAAAATAAAACTGACAATATATTCATAAAAAAGTCGTGATGTACCTATAAATATGAATAGACAAAGAAGGATCAGGGCTAGAATGCAATCTGACCATAGAACAGGAGAAAAAGGAAATAGCGAACATTTGGAAGACAATACGGAAATAAGGTACACCCACAGAGGATGATATAATTAACATACCAGATATAGAAAGGGAAACAGTTATGATGATGAGGTATTTTGAAAAACGTAATAAAAATTAAACTAAAAAAATAAAATAAATAAACTTAAAATTTAATGGAAGAAAGTATGGAAAAATTACAGAATACATTAAGAAATTTAAAAAAGACTCCTAACAGAATCTATACAGAAAAAACTATTTTAAATAAATTAATATTTATAGAATAAGTAAGCAATGAGTTTGAATAAGCTTTAATTGAACAAAAGGATAATAATAAGAGCATAGCACTAAAATTAGGATTTAGTAGAATTTATGACAGCATAAACGACATTTTGCATAGAAATTTTAAGGAAGCTGAAAACCCAGTTGAAACAATGGTAGATTTTAGTTTAGAAACAGCCTCGAAGGCACTTCCCTTATTCTCAGGTAACCACATTGACCTGGAGAGTTTTCTTATAATAGCAGAACTGATCAACAAAACTCTTAAGAACGAAGCGAAAATTGATTTTCTTCAGTATCTTTACCACGCAAAATTAACCTCAGGAGTTAGAAAACTTTGAGATTCTAAAAAATTACTCCAGCAAAGATATAAGTGTAGAAAAACAATTCCAGAACTTCAATCCAGTTAAGTCATATAAGAAAAAATTACAAACATAATAGACAACTTGAATAAGCTAGGAATTGAAGAATTAGGTAATGAAGCCTCTGAAGTAGAAAACAATTTAACAAAAAAACTTAATAATAAATTAGCTCTTGAATCATTTAAAAAAATATATAAATGACAATTTGAAAACAACGATATTTGCTGCTCGACCAAAATCATTGCAAGAAGCTCTAGAACTTGCATTAGAATTAGAAAATGAACAATAATTAACTAACAACAACATTATGTACATATATTCAAAGGCGACCACCAAGTAACTATCAAAACCGACAATACAATTCCAGGAAATGTTATAACAATCCTAGGTCTAAAGGGAATAATAATTCAACACAACAATAATAACAACAAGTATTTCCACTCCCATAATGCATAAAAGCACAAATTACAACAGAAATAATAATTCTTACAATAGAAATGAGAACAGAAATAATAAAAATCACAACAATTATAACAGAATTAATCAACACAGAAATGGTAGAAATAACGAAAACTACGGTAGAATAAGCCAAAATAACGCGAACACAAATTCTTATAACAATAACAGAAGATATATAAATTCAATACAAAACCAGGAAGACTGCATAGGCTCGGAATACATGAATATTGCGGACAGCCAAAATTAGGTGTATATAAAATTTCTAACAATAACACAAATTACATAATCGCAAAATTCAAAAATGAGCAATTAATATTTCGTGTCGACACAGGTGCCGACATATTGAACTAATTTTGAAACTGAAATATTGAATAAAGAGTACAGATGCAGACTAACGGGTATCACTATGGAGGAAATCCATTCATTGGGTGCAATCGAACTGAAACTGTTACTAACAGATGAGACATGCGGACATAATTTTCACATAATAGATGGCAACTTTCCAATAGAAACAGACGGAATAATAGAAAGGGACCTTCCTTCCTTCACACATAAATTATTCATTTCCATTTTTGGGATTATTTTTATATTATCTTTAACCAAATTTGGCTTTGAAAAAAAAAAAAAAATTCTTTTGTGTTTTTCTTCTTCTTTATAATGATTGGCATTCACATTACATTAATAGCTACTAATACAACTTTTTAAAAACACTTGAAAAAAATTGCATGAGCGTATCAAATTTTTAGATAAAAATTACCAACAAAGAGCTTACAACTATTGTATTGCAATATAATAAAACACTGTATACGACGGTACCAGGGGCTTTGTGAATTGACTAATTAATTACAAATTAAAATTTTTGATAGACACTGGCTCAGAGATATCGTTATATAAAGTGAATGCAAGTGAAAACATTTGCCGGTTGAATGGCATAACTAATGAATATAAAAAAATATATATGATCAACTTATTTAGAAATAGAATTAGTAAAACAAATTTTTAACACAGAAAATTCAACTAGTGAAGAATGGATTTCCAGTTAGCACTGATGGGATATTAGGAATGGATTTTTCTAAGAGTATAATTGCATAACAAACCTTAGATGTTCACATCAACCGAGACTGTTTAACACTCTCAACAAAAGTTAATATAAAGAGTGTATTTAATGTAAATATACCACCAAGAAGTGAGAAAATAGTACCAATCAAAAAATACCATATCGAAAAAGGAGTTTTTGGTTCAAATATAATACCTAAAAATAGTAGTCGTAATGTTAAAATCTTAAATACATTAAAAACAGCAATAAGATTATCACAACTAAAACTCTACAATGTAGGTAGGTAGGTAATTACAAAATCCGGTACCGAAGTACCCTACTTAGAGACCACAGTGGCCCATTGCGGAAAGACGTTTCCGCGGAAAGACAAAAGAAAGAAAGAGAGAGAGAAGAAAGAAAAGAAGAGAAAAAGGAAGGACAGAAGGGGATTAGAAAGATAAAAAAGAGTACAGAAGAAACAGACGCCCAAATAGAAACGGGCATCATCTAGTGGGCCAACCTAGACCTGACAGGAAACCTTTCAGATACACCTAGCTAACCCAATTTCATCCGGGCCATTAAAAAAGCCCTACCTAGCAACCTGAGTCTACGTCCATGAAGAGCGTCCAGGCAATTGCACAGTTTCTGACTCCTCCGTATCACCTAAAACTCGACAGAAAATTCGGGTGCCTACTTGCCCTCAGAGAATTCTGCCTATCAGAATCCTAAAAAATTCCCTACTCAGATTGAGAACCCAATCCGTCCTAGAGCGGTCAAGTTTAGACCAAAGCAATCTGAAACCCTAACTCTTCCATTCTATAACGTGCCCAGCTATCTATCAAGCTCCCGAAGAAACCAAGCGGCGGTCTTACAGGCACGTTCGCCAATTCGATTCCCCTAGTCACGTACGCTCTTGCCAGTTCATATACAATCTCATTTTCCTTCACGCAAGTGTGCCCCGGAACGCAACACAGTTTTACATTGCAAACATCCAGGAGCAACGTGAGGGTACTTCTGCAAAATCAAATCAGCCTTGAGCTGACAAAGCGACCTGTCAGCGCCTTGATAGCCGCCTGACTGTCTATAAAAGAGACTACGCTATATCCCTTAGCAAGCAAGTTGCGAAAATGCTCAGTTGCTCTGAGGACTACAAAGACCTCAGCCTGAAAAACGCTGCACTCCTGATCCTGCAGTCAGTAGAACCAGCACGGGTTAACGAATGCGCACCCCAATCCAGCCCCCCTAAAATGGCAGAATGACCAAAATCCAGAGCATTATCTATGTCTTTTTCCAAAATCTTCAAGAAGCTCATAGCAGCCCTTCTTTTCACCGCAAAGAGGTTAAGCCTAGGATAATGTCTAGCGCAGCCTGAGGAGTAGTCTTGAAGGCACTAGATAGGTCACACACCTATATCTTATCCAGAAGCCTCCTCCGACTGGCATTTTCAAAAGCTCTCTACCATACGCTACTGCTATAGGTGAGGACAGGTATAACTATGGAGCCACAGATTCGCTTCACCATCACCGGCGAAGACTACGTCTCTTATCAATGGCACTTCTAACCGCATACAAAGCATTTAAGACTTTATTTATCTTCAAAATTATATTTTTCCTCCAATTAAGTTTCCTATCCAATAAAACTCCTAAGGAATTGACCACATCAGATAGTCTTAACATAATCCCATTTAATCTAGGTATTTCAAACTAATCCAAATTGTATCTCCTGTAGTTCAGTCTTTGAAGGATTAATGTTAAGACCCAAGGAAGAAAGCTTGACAAGCGCCGACTGCATAACCTCGCTGACGTTCGGGAGAAACCTCCCCGACGCGAGAATCAATATCGTCCTCATATCAAACCACATTCCCACCTTCCTCCTTAAACCGCCTGAGGATACCATTTACAACGAGATTCCAAAGTAAAGCGAAAGTACCCCTCTTTGAGTACCGCGAGCACTAGTCTCTCAAGGCATACCTTACCAAGTTCCGAGAGGACAATCCTGCCCTCAAGTACACTAATTATCTACTCAACCAGGAAAAATCATGGACGCCAAAATTAGCCAGTGCTTCCCTAATCACTACACCCTCAACATTATTGAAGGTACCTTTATTATACAAAAAGGCTGCATGCGTGAATTCTGTAGTGCAGAACTTTCTCAATGTGGCCGACTACCTAAGGAACAGTCTTCTAATCTCCGAGCGTAGAGAACCCAGCTTCGCCAGCAGGGTTAAGTTGTCCGGGAAGACTCTCGGACAGGATTGACCAAAGGACATAGTCATCGGTGAACCTATCAACGGCTCCATCAACAACCCAGCAGTCGATGGGCTCCAGAAAAAAATCGACTAGACTAGCCCCTACGCTGTCACTAAATGAACGCTAATTAGTCTTTCTAGTATTCCTAAAGGGAACATTCCTAGATCCTGTACGAACCAGGCTAAAGCGAATCAATTTATGATCAACTCTCCAATCCTCTACAAGGCCATCCCTATTCTTATTCCCGAAAGCAGGCATGTTGCCCCCATTACACATAAAGAGTCCCTGATCGGTAATAAAATCAAAAAAGGACTCACTAGTATTTATGTCATAACTGCCCCATTGGCAGTGATGAGCGTTATCATCACACCCAAGCATCAGGGGGACTCCATTTACCCTGGCAGACTCAACCAGTCATACCACTCCAGCTCCTGGCGGATCTGTCGCCTCTAAGGACAGATCGACGGAAGCCAATATGAACCTGGCACCGTCCATACCTTCTCAGCTGCTGTCAGATCACCATTGCTGAAAGAATACAAGAAGAATACAAGACCTCACCTTATCCAATGTGCATGGCACATACATGCTTGTAGTCCGTGACTCTTAATACTCGAACCTTAGTATTGATAATCTAAAGTTTATGGATGAGAGTCACGTCTAACACGGCTAAGGTGTAAGAAGAGTTCGCTGGGAGTTTCTTCACTGTGGAGCAGGTTTATCTGCACCTCTAGCAGTCTCTTGGACCTTGTCACCTTCAGTGTACCGTAACCTAACACTGCCAAAACCGAAATTCACTTTACCCTTGACTCTGTCAATATACTCCAGGGACGCTAAGTCAATAGCGAACTTCAAGTCCATACACCCGCTACCCTTATGTTCATGGCAGCATTCTGATTTGCCAGTATTGAAAGAATAGATTTCATTGAGAGAACTGGCGGTGGAATCCACACAGTCACTACTAGCCTAAGAAGCAGCTCGTATGAGCAATTCACCTCCAGTTTCACTCCTGGACACAGGGGACGCCACATTTGTTAACTGAAGCACAAAGGAAACCAACAGATTTCCCGTTACCGTACCCCTGGACCAGTCTGCGTCTTGATTCCTAGGAAGGATATCTCATCTTGACTGGCTTTTCCATCCTCAAACAGCCTTTTTTTAATCTGCTGACAGATCTCAGGAGTGACCCTCTATCCAGATCATTGCTGTCCATGACAGGAACTTGAATGCTAGAATCCAGGTTGTTGGATTTCTTCATCTTCTTAGAGACTTGCCGCTGCTCATCACCGGATCTTACCCTCTTCACGTTGACGCTACGCGGAACGCTCGAAGAGTCCGATGTCTCCGCAATGGATTTCCACTACTACAAGGCGTAGCCTTCTTGTTATCTACTCTGCGATAGAAGGTGAAAACATGGCTGCTTCCTTCGCCAAAACAAATTTAACCGGAATGGATGCCCCCAGGGGCACAGACGTAAGGGCGTAGACTCTTTCGAATTTGGACACACTCTATCTGTGTTTCCTGATCAGCAACTTTTCCTTCTTTGTCACAGCTGCTTCATCCTTCGTGGCTATCTTTTCAAGGAAGGCCTGAGACAATAATGTCCCATTCCTGAGCTTTTCTTCCTCGGTCCAACCCTGTCCACCCGTCTGTCGAACCAAAGAATTCGGGGAATGAGCTGTTGGGAGCCACGAAACATTATCACTCGATGCCTGCACCATCAGGTTCTGATAATCTGCTCCCGATGCCGACGTCGTTTCTCAAAATAGATCATCAGGCTGAGCCTGCTGAGTAGCAGATTTCAGATTCGGAAGAGCTAATGCATTTTCCTCATCCATAGCCAGTCCACTTAACTGGTCATACAGGTCCTCGGCACAGTTACCTACCACCTTGTTGGATAGCCTCGAGTATGCCAGCCTTTATGGTCCCAGCGATTAATGCAACCGACGGAGCCAGGCTATCATATCGACGAAAGCATTGATTGAAAGAACACTTAAACCTCCACATCACATCAAGATGTCTATTCATGCGGTGGATAGACAATACAATTGCAATATTGCAACGTATATATAGCTACAGATCAATATAATAAATTTTATTCAGAACAAAGATTTCAAAAATTGCTGAAAGCTGTAAAATTCCAGGACTTAGAAAGAGTGAAAAAGTAAGCTTTATACTGCATAACAAGACAGTATAAGAAAATATTTCATATCGAGGGGTAAACTTCACAACCACAAATTTTTATAAACAACACATAGAATTAAATGATAATAACCCAATATATGTATATAAAAAACTATTGAAAACCGCGACGCATTGTCTTTTGAGCTTGGCAAAAATGGTACTTTTAGTGTTATAGCGACTCGAAGTTATAGTTTGTATGCCAGACAGTAAATTTAAAGAATAGCATGGAATTTTTACATTTGGTTATGATAGTAAAATTTAAGGTTATTTCTAACGGTCGTTAAAAAATGATTGAAAATGCAAGTTTGATATCTAATTAAAATTGCAACGCTGGTATTGTTTACTGGCCATATGTATATTCCCGTTAGCTTATAGGCAATTGTAATACAAAGTTAAAATTTTTTAACAGAGACAAAGTTTAGAGGTGAATTAAGTAAATGTATCAAAAACTACTTTTGCAATTTTTTTATATACTATTGCGACAAGTTTGTGTTATGACATACATAAAATTCAGCTGCCCCTACTTCAGCCGATTTTTTTGTGAATGTTTTTTAGTGTAAACATCCCTTCAGATTCGTGATATTTTTAACCTCTGGGCACAATGTATACAGTGAGGACACACCAACAAAAATAACAACAACCATACAACAAATTTTACAACTCAGTAGGGATACACGAGATAGTAAATATTAACATAATATAGCTATCTCTTTCTTTCGAGCTGAGTTGTAAAATTTTATATTTTGCTTTATTTTTGCATTCTGGCGCAATAAATAAAATTTTTCAGAGGTAAAAAAATTGTGTTTGTGAATTTTTTAAAAAATTAAAGTATTTTATCAATAATTATCAATTTTCTTTCCAGGTATTTCTTGCAGGTGGCTTACGGATTAAAGTGAGTAAAATAATGATCATATTTATACTTTTAAATTATTAAAAAAGTGTTTTCTTTTTAGGTAAAATTTTGGAGTGTATCAGGAAAGAAAATGTGAGTATTGTGTCTTATAAATGATTTAAAAATAATTATAATGTAATGTTTTTCAGGGATCAAGAAACACATCATAAAATGGAAGATGAAGACAAAGTTCATAAATATGTTTCCTGCAACAAGACGCGGTATATGTCGAGGTAAGTGCATATGTACATATTAATACCTACAACGAAGTGCAAAACTCCATGAGGAAAAATACCGCGACAAACAGATGAACTACTTCAAATTCAAGTCGATCTATAAAACCAAGCATTTATCTGGAGTAAATGTAATGAAGTCAGCATTTAGACGTACTATTTAAATCCATTAACAAAAACGAAAACTGAAAAGCCTTAACTATAAACGGTTGGCTCGGTATGACAACAACAACTGTTAAAGGCTCTAAAATTGTTTTAGTTAAAAGGCACCATGACCAACAATAGCAAATCTTTAGCACTCTTGTAAGTTTAAAATGATAATAGTACGTCAAAATGCAGATTTACTTGCATTTGCTTCAGGTAATTACTTCATTGTAGATATACAGTAATTTGAATTTGAAACATTTTACTTGATTTTGTTTGTCCTCTATCCTTAAAGTTATGTAGGTAAATCTTTTGGAGTTTTTTTTTTGTAGCTTTCCCAAGAAATCAAATTGTTTCATTTCCGAGGAGCTTTGTGCATTTTTTCAACGGGTTGAAATGCGGTAGATTGTTATCAGTTTGCGTACATAACTTTTTATTTAATTTAGGACTCTGTATTTCAAAGAAAATGATGTAAAATGTCTTAAATCCATGCATTATATTATAAACAAAAATATTATTTTAGAAGAAAGTAGTTTGATAGCTAGGCATCATAAATAAAAGATGCATTTATTCACTCCGGTAAAGTGTGCGTGGACATAATATATGAATGTATTAAACGTGGTTTTTTAACGTATAGCTGTTAATTTCGTGGCTTTTTAAGTAAAATTTGTGCATTTGCTGTAAGAAGGTTAATTCCAATTTGCGAAAAAACTTTTTTTTTTTTTGCAATGGAATGATGGAAAAATAAACTTATTATTTTGCTCAGAAAGACAGAAAAATCTTTAAAGGAGTTGCAGAAAAGGTAGAGAAAATGCGTTCCTCTATCTATAAAACCATCAACTTTTAGAAAGTAGCTGGAGGCTTTGTATCAAGACCTCATTCTAGCCGTCCTTCAAAATAAATTTTGAAAAAAAGGATGCATCTTATCTACTTTGTACTGCAAGATCCCAACATACTAGCTTAAAAATGGCAGAAAGCACTAATTTAAAATTAAACACGAGTATATGTGATGGTAATTGCAGAAACAGTTTGCATGCTCGTACAGCACGTTAGAACTCTTTTATTTTATTAAATGTAGTCAAAGAAGAAATTTGTTCGGTAGAGAACTTTGAAATAAACCATAAGAATTTTTGAAAAGGGTTATATTTGTGAACCACAAAACTGGTATATTCCATGTAAAAAACATTGGGTGTGGTTCTCAAAATAACAGACCATTCACTAAAGACTAATTTATTGTTAATGCTGTCATGAATATAAAAAAATAAGATTTTTAGAAAGTCCATACACTTTCGTACGCAAACGTTTTCAGCGTATTTACAAACTTTTTGCAATTAATTTGTATATAATTAATAATATATTTGAAACTATGCAACAAGATGTAATAAAAAATTTTTTATTGTAAAGACCTGCTGTTGAGTAATTTTTTTTTTATTATCTTGGACATAATGGTTTTGTACACAGACTTTTTCGGACTAGTGTACACTATACGACAAAGTATAATATAAGTTTTTAATGAATATGATAAAGCATCTGAAAAATATAAACTATTTTGAAATTTTATGAACTTTTTGTTATTTTAAAGGACTTTTTTTAAATTAAAGAATATTTTACAAGCGACAAAATAAATTATAAAAATTGAACAATTTGAAATCAATTTCCTAAATAAAAATACGTATTATTTGTTTCGTCCACCTTTTTGTTTTTAATTACAACTCGACGTCATTTCGATATATTATTGAGAAACTTGCCTAATGTTTCTGAAGATATTTTTTTTTATTGAACCTTTGCCATTGTTGACAAACTTATTGCTTTAGTTTTACTATTACAAGATATTTTAATGTCTCAAACTAAAGATGTCTTACCAATAGAGATCAAATTTGGGTTTTATTAAACAAAACCACCTCGTCCAATTGAACCCTGAATAACTCAATTAAACTTACATCGACTGAGGCTTCTCTTCGTACAGACTTTTATTTCCCTTTTTTTTTTTTGATGTGGTTGTTGTCAACGTATTAAATAAAATTTTTTATTTCAGTGCTCGTAAGTGCATTATGGGGTGTCCGAAGGGACATTCCCTACACAAATTTCCGAAAAATCCGTCCAGGTATGTTTTTCTATAAAGTAATCAACACACACACACTCACACACACATACACACACACAAACGCGAGCGCGAACTGTGTACACTCGTTAAATGGATGGTTTCCATTTCGGTTTTTCGGTCACCAACGGTTTACGGTTTGTTTTTGATTCGATTTAATAAATCTAGTTAAATAAATATAGTTTAAATATAGTTTACAAATGTAATAAAAATATAAGTAAAATTTAATATATAAGTAATAAATATTTAGCTCAAATAAATCTGTGTCAATATGGAGGAGTAGCTTAAGACTACTTAAGCTAATGTTTCATATGACGACTAAAGATTTATCGAATTTAGAGACAATCTAAAATAAATGTAATGGTGTACACTTTTATTGAAAACTGTAGCATTAACTTTAATCCCACTTAGTCTGTCCAAAAACCTTTGTTGGTGTTCGTATTGAAGTCACTCCCTCCGAACACATAATACCATAGCACAGCAGCAATTTGGTACGACTCCGACCGAGCTAAAAAGTAACAAAAACGAATTTGTTTAACTTAAAAAATATTCTAATCAAGTTCTTTGTTTTTCTTTAGGTACTCAACAGAGCAAGGAAAATTCATGCATGTGCAATAAAATGGTCGTAATAAAGTTGGTACAAGCACCTTAATCAAGGTGATTTAAGTAATGCCTCTGATGACTCATGGGAAACAGAGTCAGAGAATAGTGAATTAGGCTGTGCAGCAACATAAAAAAAGTCCAAAGGTAAATTTGATATTCTCAATACAAATATATCAATATGTTTTTTTTTTTAGGTGATGCGAAAACTTTTGGCTATTTATGAAGGTTGTCGTTCTTTAGATCGTCTCTTAAATAATGTCATCCATGCAGATATATTTATGGTAAGCGTTGTACGAAAGTTTTAATATAGTACCTATTTCGTTCAATTCTCTACTTTCTATAAGGGTCTTATTTAACGTGTTCGTAGTTCTCAAACAATGAATGAACGTGTACAAGATCAAAAAAATTGTTTATTAATGATGTCGTATCAACAACAACTACTTGCCCTAACTCCAACAAACAACAACATCAAACACAAGTTTTAAGAATAGCTGATACAGGTAACAATGGCTCTGCAATAGCTAGCAATGATAATGGTGTCTGTAGAACAAATGGCAAGGTAATTTAATTACATATGAACATTTAGTTCAAACATAGAAACACTCATTTTTTGGCTTTCTTTTGTTTTAAATGCAGATTCGAACGAAAATGCCAAACAATTAATGCCAAATTAACATCAATATCCTTTGCCAGATTTTCCTTTAATACCGGCAAGTCGTGGCTTTTGTTTAACCTTGCCTGGCGTTTTAGAAGATTTAAAAAAAAAGTCACTTCTTCCAATTAAATGGCTACTACTACAGTCAAAAGCCCGACAGCAACTTTATAGGACAACGCAACATCATCAGTGATTAAATAGCCTTAAATTATAATTACAAAATAAATGTTTTACTCAAGTTCTTTTTTAAAAATATACGTTTTAAATAAAAGAAACGAAGCTAAGATAGATACAAAAGTACTAATGGTCCATTGCCAAATTTAAAAGCATTATTTAAAAAAAAGTATTAATAAAACTTAAAAACAAGAAAAAAGAAAGAAATGTGGTGTATTTTTTATATAATTAAAGTCAAATTTTCACATTTAAAATAAGTATGCATATTTTATAAAATTTATAATAATAAAAGTAGATTTATATTTCAATATGTATTCCAAGAATTATTGAAGAATCTTATCAAAATTGTTAAAGATATAACGAAATATTGATCGCAAATTGTAAAGGATGTTTTATTTAAAATAGTTTGTTTCTTATAAATAGTTCAGAATGCTTTATTAAAACCACTATTAGAAAGTTTGAAATATTTTCTATAAACTGGAATTTATTGTATAAAAAATTCATTGTTCTATTTGTTTGTAATTATAAAAATCCTTTGCCTTTCCTTATTTCGTCGCGGAACTAATTTCGATTTATGTTATCTATTTGTTTTACATCCTTTTGCATTCATCATAAGTCTCAACATAAAAATGCAGTATTAAGTTTTTATACTAACACAGGTATTCTTTGAAATATTTAAAGAAAAAAATGTTATAGTTTAAATTTCGTCTTTATTTCTGTAAATTTCTACTTATAACTAAAATGCAATCTTAGAAACTAATAGGTATTTTTTTAAATTGTTTAATGTATATTTTTATATATGTTTGTTATAATTTATTTTATTTCAGCCTTCTATAAATAAAATATTCATGAATAACTGTTTTTTAATTTCTTTGTTGTTTGTTGATTTAGGACTCATTGAAAATAAGTTCATTATATTTATCCAAGCCCGGCAAACAAGATTCACGATTCCAGATGTGGCACATAAAAAACAATGTTTTTGGTTAAAAATAATATTAAATTTTATTCCACATTTTTTACTTACCTTTATTAGTTCAAATTCATTCATCATTAAATAAAACAGCAAATTTTTTATATACAATCTAAAAAAAAAACACAACAAATTCAATTTTACTACAATAATTTTTGTTTTTATTTACTTCTTTTTTTGCATACACATACGAAAAAGCATATATATTTTGTGCTTTTCGCACTGCTTTATTTTCTTACGGAAAATAATGTTGCTTTCTCTTTTACTCCAGCTGAGTTGTAAATTGTTGTAGACAAAAGAAACAGCTGATTTTCGCTTTTTGAGCTGTCATTGTATACCACAATGTATACAGTGTGGACACCAATGACAGCTCAAAAAGCGAAAATCAGCTGTTTCTTTTGTCTACAACAATTTACAACTCAGCTGGAGTAAAAGAGAAAGCAACATTATTTTCCGTAAGAAAATAAAGCAGTGCGAAAAGCACAAAATATATATGCTTTTTCGTATGTGTATGCAAAAAAAGAAGTAAATAAAAATTATTATAGTAAAATTGAATTTGTTGTGTTTTTTTTTAGATTGCATATAAAAAATTTGCTGTTTTATTTAATGATAAATGAATTTGCAACTAATAAAGGTAAGTAAAAAATGTGGAATAAAATTTAATATTATTTTTAACCAAAAACATTGTTTTTTATGTGCCACATCTGGAATCGTGAATCTTGTTTGCCGGGCGTGGATAAATATAATGAACTTATTTTCAATGAGTCCTAAATCAACAAAGAAATTAAAAAACAGTTATTCACGAATATTTTATTTATAGAAGGCTGAAATAAAATAAATAATAACAAACATACATAAAAATATACATTAAACAATTTTAAAAAAACCTATTAGTTTCTAAGATTGCATTTTTATTTATAAGTAGAATTTTACAGAAATAAAGACGAAATTTAAACTATAACATTTTTTTTCTTTAAATATCTCAAAGAATACTTGTGTTAGTATGAAAACTTAATACTGTTTTTTATGTTAAGACTTATGAAAAGAAATTTAAATTTTTGAAATATATGTAATGAATGCGAAAAGATGTAAAACAAATATACAATTTACATAAATCGAAATTAGTTTTAACACGAAATAAGAAAAGGCTAAGGATTTTTATAATTACAAACAAATAGAACAATGAATTTTTGTACAATTAATTTCAGTTTATGGAAAATACTTCAAACTTTGTAATAGTGATTTTAATAAAGCATTCTGAACTATTTATACGAAGCAAAAATATTTTAAATAAAATATCCTTTACAATTTTGCGATCAATATTTCGTAATATTTTTAACAATTTTAATAAGATTTTTCAATAATTCTTGAAATACATATTGAAATATAAATCTACTTTTATTGTTATAAATTTAATAAAATATGCATACTTATTTTAAATGTGAAAATTTGACTTTAATTATATAAAAAATACACCACATTTCTTTCTTTTTTTCTTGTTTTTAAGTTTTATTAATACTTTTGAAATAATGCTTTTAAATTTGGCAATGGGCCATTAGTACTTTTGTATCTATCTTAGCTTCGTTTCTTTTATTCTAAACGTATATTTTTAAAAAAGAACTTAGTAAAACATTTATTTTGTAATTATAATTTAAGGCTATTTAACCATTGATGATGTTGCGTTGTCCTCGAAAGTTGCTGTCGGGCTATTGACTGTAGTAGTAGCCATTTAATTGAAAGAAGTGACTTTTTTTAAAATCTTCTAAAACGCCAGGCAAGGTTAAACAAAAGCCACGTCTTGCCGGTATTAAGGGAAAATCTGGCAAAGGATATTGATGTTCATTTGGCATTAATTGTTTGGCATTTTCGTTCGAATCTGCATTTAAAACAAAAGAAAGCAAAAAAATGAGTGTTTCTATGTTTGAACTAAATGTTAACATGTAATTAAATTACCTTGTCATTTGTTCTACAAACACCATTATCATTGCTAGCTATTGCAGAGCCATTGTTACCTGTATCAACTATTCTTAAAACTTGTGTTTGATGTTGTTATTTGTTGGAGTTAGGGCAAGTAGTTGTTGTTGATACGACATCATTAATAAACAATTTTTTTGATCTTGTACACGTTCATTCACTGTTTGAGAACTACCCTTACGAACACGTTCAATAAGACCCTTATAGAAAGTAGAGAATTGAACGCATTTTAACCCGTTGAAAAAATGCACAAAGCTCTTTGGAAATGAAAAATTTGATTTCTACCACTCTGAAGGATATTCTTATCCTATGCTCTAAAAATTGGGAAAGCTACAAAAAAAAACTCCAAAAGATTTACCTACATAACTTTAAGGATAGAGGACAAACAAAATCAAGTAAAATGTTTCATATTCAAATTACTGGATATCTACAATGAAGTAATTACCTGAAGCAAACGCAAGTAAATCTGCATTTTGACGTACTATTATCATTTTAAACTTACAAAAGAGTGCTAAAGATTTGCTATTGTTGGTCATGTTGGCTTTTAACTAAAACAATTTTAGAGCCTTTAACTGTTGTTGTTGTCATACCGAGCCAACCGTTTATAGTTAAGGCTTTTCAGTTTTCGTTTTTGTTAATGGATGTCCACTGATTTAAATAGTACGTCTAAATGCTGACTTAATTACATTTACTCCAGATAAATGCTTGGTTTTATAGATCGACTTGAATTTGAAGTAGTTCATCTGTTTGTCGCGGTATTTTTTCTCATGGAGTTTTGCACTTCGTTGTATGTATTAATATGTACATATGCACTTACCTCGACATATACCGCGTCTTGTTGCAGGAAACATATTTATGAATTTTGTCTTCATCTTCCATTTTATGATGTGTTTCTTGATCCCTGAAAAACATTACATTATAATTATTTTTAAATCTTTTATAAGACATAATACTCACATTTTGCTTTTCTGCTACACTCCAAAATTTTACCTAAAAAGAAAACACTTTTTTAATAATTTAAAAGTATAAATATGATCATTATTTTACTCACTTTAATTCGTAAGCCACCTGCAAGAAATACCTGGAAAGAAAATTCAAAAATTATTGATAAAATACTTTAATTTTTTAAAAAATTTACAAACACAAATTTTTTACCTCTGAAAAATTTTATTTATTGCGCCAGAATGCAAAAATAAAGCAAAATAAAAAATTTACAACTCAGCTCGAAAGAAAGAGATAGCTATATTATGTTAATATTTACTGTCTCGTGTATCCCTACTGAGTTGTAAAATTTGTTGTATGGTTGTTGTTATTTTTGTTGGTGTGTCCTCACTGTATACATTGTGCTGTATACATTGTGCCTCTGGGTAGAGATAAAACAAAATAAAACAAGTATTGTGATAAATAAAATTAAACAATGTATAGAAAAACCGTATACAAAGGGTATTATTGTAGAAAATAATTTTTACACTTGTAAAATTTAACAATAATTGGAAGAAACACTCGTGTACGAGAAGTAGATTTTTGAAATATATTAGGTGGCAACAAAAGTAGTATGACTTGTGTTTTGCGTGGTGCAAAGCCATCTGAAATGAACGATATAAGAATTTTTAAAAGGGATCACAAAGAAGAGTGCTACCACTATAGACTGTCAACATTGCATGCATGGATAAGATGCTTTGAATGTCTTTTACATATTACATACAAGCTACCAATAAAAACATATAAGGGTACAGGAAAAGGAATTGGATGAGAAAAAAGAAGCATTGAAGAAAAAATTAAGAATGAAATGGGGCTGATAGTGGACAGGGTCAAAACAGGCTATGGAACGTCAAATGATGGAAACACGGCAAGGCGTTTTTTTTCAAATATAGAACTCTCTGCTCAGATAACAGGTGTGGATAAAATGTTTATTAAAAACTTTTCCGTTATTTTAAGAACCCTTTCATGTGGATTACATATTTAAGTCAAATTTTGAAATACTTTAGAGAGTAACTGTATCATTGGTATTATATGCCAGCAACAGTGCATAGAATTTTAATTCACAGTATTGATTATATTAAGCATTCTACTATTCCCATTGGAATGTTATCCGAGGAGACCAAAGAAGCAAGTTTGAAAATTATAGGAAATGCCAGGTTAAAGCATACGAGACAAATAAGTAGGATTGAATCTAATATGGGCCTAAAAGTTTATTTGATTCTGCAATCAGATCTAGAGATTTCGATGTACAGTCAAAAACAGCACTTAAAAAATTATAATATACAAAATTTAAAGGTATATATAAATGTCACAGAAGATTGTACAGGAGTAATGTCTAGAAATGAATTACTGGAAGGAACCGAAAGTGATAATATTAGTAATAGTGAATAAAATATTTTCCTGTGTGTGCTATTTCCTCAAATAAATTAACTTTTCATTGTAAAATTATACTGATACAATAAACTTCTTGAAAATTTTGATAATATTAATTTTTTTTTAATTTTAATACAATTCATTAAATTTATAAAGTAAAAAATCTTTTTTTATAAGTAGGTTAAGCCATTTATGTAAGTAAATAATTATGGATATTACTTGCTCCCATTCGGAAACAAAATTTTATTAACATATTGGAAATGTTATAAGTGTTTCAATTACAAAACTACATTGTGAAAATTTAAGTTTTTGTATTTTTTTTCTTTAATTTTTGAAAAAGAACATTTCTGATCCTGTAGTGTCCTTGCTCCGAATTCATCAAAATTTGGTCAAAACATTGAAAATAATCAAGGAAATTATTGTACAAAACAACATAAATTTTGATTATATTAGCGTTTTAGAATTTTTAATTTTCACAATATATGAGAAGGACTAGAATCCTAGCTCCGAATTTTTTCAAACTTTGGATTTTAGTATTCTTTATTAATTCAGGTAAGTGTGCTAAATTTCACGTCTGTTCGACAACTCCTTCTATATTTGGCCAATCGTGATATGAAATCAAAACACTGTGAGACGCAACTAAACGAAATAAGCAGACAAGTACGAGGACTTCTAGATAAACATATTGTTGAACCATCAACAAGCTCATATAATTCACCATTATTATTGGTACCAAAAAGGGGCAAAGCAATATAAATAATGGCGCTTGGTCGTAGATTTCCGACATTTGAATTATAAAATAGTGAATAGTAAATTTCCTTTAACTAGACTAGAAGACGTATTGTATAAACTGATTAAAGCCAGACATTTTACCACTCTTGATATGACAAATTCACATCATCAAATAGAACTAGATACAGCATACATACAAGATGATGATGGTCTTATCAACATACAAGATTACCATTCGGACTAAAAATATTATCAAATAACTTTCAAAGAATGCTAACCATAGCATTAGCTGGCTTGAAGACAGACGTATTCCTATATGTTGATGATATCATTGTATTAATTCACCACAATGAAAACCTTCTTTTGAAAGGCTTAAACAATATAATTTAAATTAAATGCTGAAAAAGTTGTTTTTTGAAACCAGAACTCTTAAATTTAGGAAATTTAATAACAAAAGATGTTATACAAACTGATCCAACAAAGTATAAAGTAATGGAACAGTATTCTACTCCCAAAAAATCAGATGAAGTTAGAAGGTTCATAGCTTTTTGTAATTGCTTCAGGAGATTGTAATGAGATATGATGACTTGAGCTGCATATGACTGCCGCACGTTGGGCGCCATTTTTATTGCAATGAACTATCGAGACGATGAGAAATGTTGAGGAGTAATGACTTGGATTACATATGCTTTCCCTAAGTAGTTATGTCCTATTCAGAGCGCTATATTATTTTTGTAATTAATAAACATTCTGTCTGATTTGTATGTATATGTGAATGTGTACGTGTAGATACATATACTAAACATAAATATATAAGGTGATTTTGGGTTCTAGATGGAGCAGCTCGATCAGAATTATATAATCCTTCATTATTTTTTCTCAACCCTATGATCAATTTTAAAAACCTTACGTACGTGCTTGCAGACTACGAGTAGTTCAGTTCAGGAAATGTGGATGGGGATCTTGTTTTCCTATTGATTTAACATCATACAACTAAAAAATAAATCACGCGCGGTTCAAATGCCATTTTAAACAAACGGGAAAACTCTTCAATTTTATGCTTTGAAAGATCTAATGAACGATGATGGTAACGTTTAGGAACTCTTCCAGTAATAATCCATAGAAAACCCATAACAGCCCCTTTTCGTCAGACCCTGAAGTTCTCCTTTTTTTCAATTCTTATTTAAATTCGATTTAATTTATTACGAAACAAAAAATTGTTATCCATTCTAAATAATATTACTTAAAATGTAATTGGTAATAATAGTACTTAACATGAATATATAGTATAATTTACATTTGCAACATTTAACATCAACTCAGCTGTCAAATTAAAGAAAGACGCATTTCTTTTGCTAATACAAGAATATAAAAAGTCGATTTAAGAGAGACATTAACAATTGGGTTTGGTCGAAAAAGGCAGCAACTAGTCCATTAACAATATTATATAATAAAGAGTTCGCCATCTAACGCCATTTTTTCAACTAGTGCTTATTTCGTGAATGGTAACACTTAGCTCATGTCTGATTTGACAGATTATTAGTTTTATCCTTCCAAATATGGTTGTGTATACGCTTGAACAACGCTGGGAATCTGGACCTGCGATCGACATACAAAAGATGCCGATTTTGCAAAAAAAAAATCATCTTTTTAGATGAAGCTCATTTTGATCTTGGCGGGTATGTAAACAAGCAAAATTGTCGCATTTGGGGTACAGAAAACCCGCACGCATACATTGAAAAGCCGATACACCCAAGACGAGTCACTGTTTGGTGCGGATTTTGGTCCAGAGGCATAATTGGGCCATTTTTCTTCGAAAATGAGCAAGTAGTGGCCGTTACAGTCAATGGCGATCGTTATCGGGCCATGTTGAACGAATTTTTGTTCACAAAAATTGAAGAGGAGGATATTAGCAACATTTGGTTTTTGAAGAACGCATTGTCAGCCGCAGAGCTGATGTCACTTGGCCACCTTGGAGCTGCGATTTGACACCGTGGGACTATTATTTGTGGGGTCAAAGATAAGTGTTACGCCAACAAGCCAGAAACAATTGACGCTTTAAAGGACAATATTCGTGAAGCCATAGGTGAAATACAGCTGCACACAATAGATAATGTGCTTATTTGGCGGACCCTTTACTATTTACGAAATAGTTATTAAATTTTTCAGCCATTTCAAAATTATTATTGTATTCTACATTCCAGTTGTCCAATATTAAATTTTTTGATATTCTTCTGTAGTCGTTCTCTTTCTTAATATTCTTACATATATTTCTTAATTCTAACAGAGTTATTGCACGGAATTTAAATCTGCAGCTTATATACAGGTTCTTGGTTCTCATATTGCACGTCTCCTATGGAGTCTCTTATTTCCCTAATACTATTTACGAAATAGTTATTAAATTTTTCAGCCATTTCAAAATTATTATTGTATTCTACATTATTAAAAATCACAGATTTGATCACATTTTTCGGTGTTCATAAGACTAGTTCTTTTATTTTTTGCCACATTTCTTTTTGGTTATATGTATAAGCAATCTTACTGCTTGTAAATTTATTCTTTTCATTTTCAATTTTAACTTTATAAACGTTACTAATTAATTTATAATTGTTCCATGACGAAATTATATTTTCAAACAAAGCTTTCTGATATTTTAAGATTTTCTATCTTCTTAACATTCTTAGTTCGTTGCTAAGCCATTTATTATTATTATTTTCGTTCACTTTCTTTTTTACTATAAATTTTTCAATTGTACGTTCAAAAATATCATCAAAATTGTAAATGCTTTCATTTATATCACTTATTTCATTAAATTCTATTATTGCACTTAGTTCGTTATTAAAACTGATATTACGTACGTAAGGTATTACCGTGTAAGCTACCCTTAAGTAGCAAACTAATATTTGAGTAGAAAATATTGAGCCGTTATCAAACGAAAATATAATTTGTACTCGTACTAGTACAAAATAGCGTACAATTGTAACAAAATTTTCAGGCCTGTGATATATGACTAAAGCTGGATTCACCCATTGTTTCGGAGCAAAATGCTTGTTTTTATTTTTTTGCAAGTTTGCTCTGAAACGATTCACCCACTTCGAACAATTGTTCTGGAAAAACAACGGTGCCATATAAAATATTTTTGTAAACGAGGCGAGTTAGTTTTATAATTTGGCAGCACAGTAGCAGATGATTGCAATTTGCTTATTTTCTTTGTGCCACTAGTTATTTTGTAATAAACAAATTGTAAATTAATTGCTTTTAGCTGTTTTTTTGCTTGGCATTCGCATCCTACAATTAATTAAACACAACTTGTTGAATGGTTTCGATAATCATCTACAAAATTTAACTTACTTCCCATTCCAGTAGAGGTTGTTATTGTTAACCACACACCTTGCTTCATATGATTATTTTTGTAACTTTTGTTACTCATATCATACAAGCATTCCGTGCCCGGCTTTTTTATTTCTGAAATAAGCTTCAGTGAACTGATTCATATAACCCCATGTTAATATTTATTTAGTTTAATTTTTAATATAATAACATTAATCAACAGTTTCTTTTTAAAACAAACAATGCAAAACAAGTGATATATATTGTATTGTACATACGAGTACATACATATGTACATATAATATGATGTGGAAGCTCAGTCCAACTTTGCTTAAAAAATTGAAGTAGCTGGCAGCACACTTCAATTGTTTCGAAACAAAAATTAAAATTAAACCAATTCAAGCTGAGATTGTTCCGAAGTAAGTTAACTCTCTTTCGCTTTCTCCCTAAAATATAGAAACGTCAAACTACATATAAAAAGAATGGTTTCGGAACAAAATTTTTGTACCGAAACAATGAGTGAATCTAGCTTAAGTGGAATGTTTTATTACTAAAACAACGGCAAATAAACATTATTTGTTTATTTCTTTATTGCTGACAGACAGGCTGAATGTTACTCTGGCACGACGTCTGTCTGATTGCTTGGTTGATTGGTTGTCTAAATGGCTTGCTGTCTGGTTAAACTATTTGATTACTGGATACTTTATATCGTGCTTAACGGAAAATGTGCGCCTTAGTACTATTTTACCACAGTGTATATGTATGTATACTGATTTTACGTTCAGGCGAAGCAGCGCGCTTACGTTAGACCACACTGTGTGTTAGACATGCTAAGAATAAAAATAGAACCCGCAGAAAATCTCGAAAGTTCGATGATTAAAAGAAGTGTGATTTTGTTTTATACTTTATTTTGTAATTAATTTTTTCTATAATTAAAGGAAAAGTATTTACAAAAATATTGTTTTTTACCAAAGTATTTTATCTAATTATCTATTATATACTAAAACTGACGAATCCAAAAGTAAACGCATACGTATCATGTACATATGTATAATTAGCGTGTAACATTAAAAAAAATAAATAAAAGTTGGAGAAAAGTAATAAATATTTTAAGAAAATTGAGTAGTAATTACGAATGTGAAAACCAAAACAATTGTGCAAAGATAATAGCAACAACAAGAACAACAACAACACATGTGAGCAATAATAATGAATACAACAACAAAAATGAAAACTACTATGTTTATTACAATACATTGACAGGTGCAGCAACTGCAATAACAGCACAACCTCGACGAAAATATTTACAATAGCAGAAAGTGAAGTAAATAAAACTATTATGTTAATAAGTTCAAAAGTATATCTAAATCAACAGCAACAGCAACTGCTAGAGCAACAATAACAGCAGCTACAAAAATGTTATACGATCAACTAATAAGTGTTATAAGAAAGATACAAAATTTTTATCATCATTATTATAATAACCTATTTTATATGTGTAACATCAAAAAGCTAACAAATATATATAAACGGCGACATAACTATAGCAAAAGAAACAAACATAGAAAGTCAAATTCTAAATATTTAACAAATACAATAAGTAATATATATTATAACAATTTTAACAATAACGACAACAATTACAAAAAAAATAGTATATTCAGTAAAAATATTAGTAGAAGTAACTGTAATATTAATAATGATCGTAGTAGCTATGGCAGTAATGTTGGCAATATGTGTCATTGTGAAGAAAGTCATGGCCATAGACGTAGCAATAGGAACTATAAAAAAAATTTTAAGTTGTCTTATCAGATCACTGATTATCTGCATCATCTTTGTTATTTCCAAAAGAATTCCCATAGCTTACGTTTATTGATAGTGATATTTTTATTAACCCTTTTAACAACTACAGCACACAGTATTGAGCACACTCAGGAGAAACCTCAAAGAAAATCAAATCAATCGACTAGTCTGCCATCAAAACCTCTAACACGACCATTGCCATCCAGTGCATTATCGCCACCACAACCATTTCTATCAACTTTATCGTTAGCATCGTTGGATGTCGTTTCAGTAAGAACATTTAAAAGTCTAACAGATACAAGAAATTTTCCTTGTTATCATAATAATATTATACCTAACGCTTCTTTGAATTTAAGATTTAATCAAAACCACAATTTTAAATCTCGCATGTGCTATAACCGAAGACATTTACGACACCTTAATAGCAAATTTAAAAATCTTAAACGCCCTTCTATACAAAATGAGAATTATATGAACAAAAATCAAATCAATTACCGACATTATAATCATAATCATTACAATAGCAGTCACCATGATCGTGATGACCAAAATAATTCAAATACTCTCGGTGACTTACTAAAAAAAAATTACAATATCAATTCAAAAGTTGCTAAATTTGAAAATATTTTGAAAAAAAACAACAGCAGTAACATCACCAACAACAATAATAATAGAAATTTTAAGAAGGAAGAAGAGGAGGAGGATGATTATAAAGATATTAACAACTTCATTATCAGCAAGTTTTTAAATCACATTCGGCTAAATGATAAAAATTATAAACAAAATAACGACAAAACTAATGCCAAAAACATCATTCTTAGTAATTACACACTTCTAACTAATGGTCATAAAAATGTTGAAAACTATGGCCCACAAGATAAAGCTGAAGTAAAAAAGGAAGATACAAATAACAAAACATATCATGTTTATGTTGACAATAATCATCATAATAATGCTGATTTTGATTATGTCGACGACGACGACGAAAAAAACTATACCGAAGAAGAAAAAAGCAAATTGTTTAATTTATTGCCTACTGTTACAGCAGCAACATCATCATCATCATTAACATCAATTATATATGCCGATCCACGAATTCAACTAAAAGAGGGAGAAGAAGAATACATTGACTATCAAAGACTAATGAAATTAGTAATGAATGGTCTGGACTTAAAGAAGCTACCAGATATGAAAAATGTAAGTTTTTTGTTGTTTCATTATACAATTTATATTGAACCCCAATTTGTGAAAGTAGTAGGGACCGGGGACTTGCGACGCAAATCGAATCTCTCTTAAATGTAAAAATACACTGAATTTATATGATTGGGTTCATATTTAATAAAAAAACGAATATATTTTTAATCAGAGAAATGTCATAAGGCGCTGTTACACGTTCAATATAGGCACATATAGTGTGATATTGAATTGATATATTGTGATAATATGCTGCATGTTCAATATATATCTCGTCAGTATTTTCATAATTTTGTGATTAGCAGGTCGGTCGCTGAATAAACCAGTTAACCCACTAATACCCACTTAAGATTATTGAACCCAGTTTTTCTTTATTAAGAAATGTACTACTGATAATTACTTTCGAATGCCTGATGATAATTTCGAACACATTTTGGAGTCAGTTATCCCATTTTTATCTAAAAAAAAGGCACAGTGTGAGTCAACAAAATTCGGTAAGGGAAAAGTTGAAATTTCGGAAAATTTCCCGAACCAGTTATAACTCATTGGAGAACTTGGCCCGCGGCCATCAATAACTACGCTTACAATTATGAAATATCATAGAAGTTCTAAGCGGATTAAATAGTGCAGCGTTTCGACACATTAAAATGGCAAAAGCTGAACTTAAAGAATGGAAATATAAAAGTTAAGCTTTTTTATTGCTGCAAACTTCGGTTTCATTGAAAAGTAAATCAAAAAAAAAAAAAAAAAAAAAAAAATGCAAACCAACTGCAACAATCTAGATGTTATTGCAACAAAAAATACCAATACGAAATTCCGCTTTATTTTACCAAAAATTTGAAGTTATTTAGAACTTGAAGCGCAATTCCTGTTTTTTATTCTGTTGTATTGTTTTTTGTAACGTTAATTTTTTGTATCTTTTAATATATTCTAAAGATATTGAATTGTATTGATTAAAAGTTTTTTCCATTAACAAAGAACAAATTTTTGTTTCTTTGAGCATATTTTTCTATCATACTAGAGTAACTCTTCCCGCGTTGCTGGGAGGATTTGTGTTATATACCTATAAAATGTATTTCTTAGGACAACTTATTTTTGCATATATAGATACGTATATAAATAGCTCTTACGCGGTGTGCTTTGTGCAATATGATATGGATAGGTCACGAAACTTTAACAGTTACCGTTTTCCACACATGCAAAATTCCATGTCCAATGGGAGCTGCCACGCCCACTTATTCAATCTCGTCCAGTTATGGACTGTTGATTTGTCCTGGCCAAAAAGTTATTAAAACCAAATTTAGAAACTTTTACTATTATCGTTCTCAAGATATACCAAAATGAACAGTTATATGTGTAGTGGATATTTGTATGGGAATATATATATATATATATATATATATATATATATATATATATATATATATATATATATATATATATATATATATATATATATCTCCGGAATCACTGAACCGATTTCGTGAAGGGTTTACATATACCATATTCAAACCATCCCCAACCTACCCTGAAATTTTAGTTGAAATTGGTCGACTCGTTTCCGCAGTTAGTTGTGACAACAAAGTGTACCCTGTGTTATTAATACTTTTAAATTACAATTCAGTTAATTTATATAATACAAATTGTATATGAGCTCTAGTTAATGTTTTTTATAAAATTTACAATATTCCTTCTAAATACATTAAAATTTGTTTCACTCCTAATATCGAATGGCAATATATTATAGAGATTCGGCCCTTTACAAGATGACGTTTTTTGTTTAGCACTTGTGTTTGCCTGTGGAATCCTGAAGTCCATGGCGTTTCTTAATCTGTATGGTTGAACGTCTCCAACATATCGCAGTTGTTCTACTAGATAGTCTGGTGCATTTCCTAATTTCATTTTCTGTATAGTGTTTACCTGTAATCTTTCTTTCACTTTTAACCATTTCAAGCACTCTAACATCCATCTTGTTGATGTTAATCTATTTACTTTCAGAATTGCACGCACCGCCTTATTCTGTAATTTCTGCAGTCTTATTACTTGTTGATCAGAACAGCATGAATATAATATCGTTGACCCATATTCAAAATGTGGCTTGATTATTGTGTTGTAAATATTTATTGATGTATTGATTGATATTTTACTTCGTATGCCTCTGAAAAATCCTATTACCTATCACGTTATTTACCTCAAATGTTATATTGTTGTTCATATTAATCTCGAGCAATTTAGTTTTATTTTAATTTAACTTGAGCTTGTTCATCTTTAACCACTTATCTATATACCCCATATCCTTTGATAACTACTCGTAACATAACTTAACCGTTTTATCCTCCGTAAAAATTAAAGTGTCGTCCGCATACAATACTATTTCGCAATTTTCCAGAACTTTCTCCATGTCATTAATGTAAATAGTAAATAACAGCGCTCTTAAAATTGATCCTTGAGGTACTCCATAATTATTTTCAATTGGCCTAGATTTGGTGTTGTTTATTCTTGTAGTCTGTCTACGGTTTGTTAAATATGATTTAAACCACATCTGCTCCTCATTCTCTATCCCGTATTTTATCAGTTTTTGTAGTAAAACGTCTCTATCGATTGTTTCAAAAGCTCGCTTAAAATCAAGAAAAATCGCCAGAATCTTGTTATTATTTTCCATACTCTTCCATCGGCTTACTACATAATTGACAGCAGTTTCACATGAGAACTTTCTTCTGAAACCAGATTGGTATTTTGACAGCAACTTGTTCTCTCCATGTATTTTCCCAACTGCTGCTTAACTACTGTTTCTAGAATTTTTTCGAAAGATTTCAAAGAATTTATCGGACGAAATTCCACATATTTATTTGTATTTTTAATTTTCTCAATCGGTGTTATCAAAGACTCCTTCCAATTATCAGGAAAAATTCCAGTTCTAAGTGACTCATTTATAATTTTAAGCAATATTTCACCCACTACATTCCAGTTGTCCAATATTAAATTTTTTGATATTCTTCTGTTGTCGTTCTCTTTCTTAATATTCTTACATATATTTCTTAATTCTAACAGAGTTATTGCACGGAATTTAAATCTACAGTTTATATACAGGTTCTTGGTTCTCATATTGCACGTCTCCTATAGAGTCTCTTATTTCCCTAATACTATTTACGAAATAGTTATTAAATTTTTCAGCCATTTCAAAATTATTATTGTATTCTACATTATTAAAAATCACAGATTTGATCACATTTTTCGGTGTTCTTAGGACTAGTTCTTTTATTTTTGGCCACATTTCTTTTTGGTTATATGTATAAGCAATCTTACTGCTCGTAAATTTATTTTGTTCATTTTCAATTTTACCTTTATAAGCGTTACTAATTAATTTATAATTGTTCCATGACGAAATTATATTTTCAAACAAAGCTTTCTGATATTTTAAGATTGTCTATCTTCTTAACAATCTTAGTTCGTTGCTAAACCATTTATTATTATTATTATTTTCATTCACTTTCTTTTTTACTATAAATTTTTAAAAGAAGTGTGATTTTGTTTTATACTTTATTTTGTAATTAATTTTTTCTATAATTAAAGGAAAAGTATTTACAAAAATATTGTTTTTTACCAAAGTATTTTATCTAATTATCTATTATATACTAAAACTGACGAATCCAAAAGTAAACGCATACGTATCATGTACATATGTATAATTAGCTTGTAACATTAAAAAAAAAATAAATGAAAGTTGGAGAAAATTAATAAATGTTTTAAGAAAATTGAGTAGTAATTACGAATGTGAAAACCAATACAATTGTGCAAAGATAATATCAACAACAAGAACAACAACAACACATGTGAGCAATAATAATGAATACAACAACAAAAATGAAAACTACTTTGTTTATTACAATACATTGACAGCTGCAGCAACTGCAATAACAGCACAACCTCGATGAAAGTATTTACAATAGCAGAAAGTGAAGTAAATAAAACTATTATGTTAATAAGTTCAAAAGTATATCTAAATCAACAGCAACAGCAACTGCTAGAGCAACAATAACAGCAGCTACAAAAATGTTATACGATCAACTAATAAGTGTTATAAGAAAGATACAAAATTTTTATCATCATTATTATAATAACCTATTTTATATGTGTAACATCAAAAAGCTAACAAATATATATAAACGGCGACATAACTATAGCAAAAGGAACAAACATAGAAAGTCAAATCCTAAATATATTTTAATAATTTTAACAATAACGACAACAATTACAAAAAAAGTAGTATATTCAGTAAAAATATTAGTAGAAGTAATTGTTATATTAATAATGATCGTAGTAGCTATGGCAGCTATGTTGGCAATATGTGTCATTGTGAAGAAAGTCATGGCCATAGACGCAGCAATAGGAACTACAAAAAAATTTTAAATTGTCTTATCAGATCAGTGATTATCTGCATCATCTTTGATATTTCCAAAAGAATTCCCATAGCTTACGTTTATTGATAGTGAGATTTTTAACCCTTTTAACAACTACAGCACACAGTATTGAGCACACTCAGGAGAAACCTCAAAGAAAATCAAATCAATCGACTAGTCTGCCATCAAAACCTCTAACACGACCATTGCCATCCAGTGCATTATCATATTAGAGTAACTCTTCCCGCGTTGCTGGGAGGATTTGTGTTATATACCTATAAAATGTATTTCTTAGGACAACTTATTTTTGCATATATAGATACGTATATAAATAGCTCTTACGCGGTGTGCTTTGTGCAATATGATATGGATAGATCACGAAACTATAACAGTTACCGTTTTCCACACATGCAAAATTCCATGTCCAATGGGAGCTGCCACGCCCGCTTATTCAATCTCGTCCAATTATGGACTGTTGATTTGTCCTGGACAAAAAGTTATTAAAACCAAATTTAGAAACTTTTACTATTATCGTTCTCAAGTTATACCAATATGAATAGTTATATGTATAGTGGATATTTGTATGGGAATATATATATATATATATCTCCGGAATCACTGAATCGATTTCGTGAAGGGTTTACATATACCATCTTCAAACCATCCCCAACGTACCCTGAAATTTTAGTTGAAATTGGTCGACACGTTTCCGCAGTTAGTGGTGACAACAAAGTGTACCCTTTTTTAAATTTTTTTATCGATAGTAAGTAGTGTTATTAATACTTTTAAATTACAATTCAGTTAATATATATAATACAAATTGTATATGAGCTCTAGTTAATGTTTGTTATAAAATTTACAATTTTCCTTCTAAATATATTATAATTTGTTTCATTTTTAATATCAAATGGCAATATATTATACAGGTTCGGCCCTTTACAAGATGACGTTTTTTTGTTTAGCACTTGTGTTTGCCTGTGGAATCCTGAAGTCCATGGCGTTTCTTAATCTGTATGGTTGAACGTCCCCAACATATCGCAGTTGTTCTACTAGATAGTCTAGTGCATTTCCTATTTTCATTTTCTGTATAAAATTTATGGTGTTTACCTGTAATCTTTCTTTCACTTTTAACCATTTCAAGCACTCTAACATCCATCTTGTTGATGTTAATCTATTTACTTTCAGAATTGCACGCACCGCTTTATTCTGTAATTTCTGCAGTCTTATTACTTGTTGATCAGAACAGCATGAATATATTCCATATTCCCATATTCAAAATGTGGCTTGATTATTGTGTTGTAAATATTTATTGATGTATTGATTGATATTTTACTTCGTATGCGTCTGAAAAATCCTATTTTTTCCCCTATTTTTTTTTACAAATGTACTCTAAATGCTTCTTAAATTTTAAGTCTTTGTCTATTATAAAACCCAAGTACTTTATTGTATTAACCTTCTCTATTAACACGTTATTTACCTCAAATGTTATATTGTTGTTCATATTAATCTCGAGCAATTTAACTTGAGCTTGTTCATCTTTAACCACTTATCTATATACTCCATATCCTTTAATAACTACTCGTAACATAACTTAACCGTTTTATCCTCCGTAAACATTAAAGTGTCGTCCGCATACAATACTATTTCGCAATTTTCCAGAACTTTCTCCATGTCATTAATGTAAATAGTAAATAACAGCGCTCTTAAAATTGATCCTTGAGGTACTCCATAATTATTTTCAATTGGCCTAGATTTGGTGTTGTTTATTCTTGTAGTCTGTCTACGGTTTGTTAAATATGATTTAAACCACATCTGCTCCTCATTCTCTGTCCCGTATTTTGTCAGTTTTTGTAGTAAAACGTCTCTATCGATTGTTTCAAAAGCTCGCTTAAAATCAAGAAAAATAGCCAGAATCTTGTTATTATTTTCCATGCTCTTCCATCGGCTTACTACATAATTGACAGCAGTTTCACATGAGAACTTTCTTCTGAAACCAGATTGGTATTTTGACAGCAACTTGTTCTCCTCCATGTATTTTCCCAACTGCTGCTTAACTACTGTTTCTAGAATTTTTTCGAAAGATTTCAAGGAATTTATCGGACGAAATTCCACACATTTATTTGTATTTTTAATTTTCTCAATCGGTGTTATCAAAGACTCCTTCCAATTATCTGGAAAATTTCCAGTTCTAAGTGACTTATTTATAATTTTAAGCAATATTTCACCCACTACATTCCAGTTGTCCAATATTAAATTTTTTGATATTCTTCTGTAGTCGTTCTCTTTCTTAATATTCTTACATATATTTCTTAATTCCAACAGAGTTATTGCACGGAATTTAAATCTACAGTTTATATACAGGTTCTTGGTTCTCATATTGCACGTCTCCTATGGAGTCTCTTATTTCCCTAATACTATTTACGAAATAGTTATTAAATTTTTCAGCCATTTCAAAATTATTATTGTATTCTACATTATTAAAAATCACAGATTTGATCACATTTTTCGGTGTTCTTAGGACTAGTTCTTTTATTTTTGGCCACATTTCTTTTTGGTTATATGTATCAGCAATCTTACTGCTCGTAAATTTATTTTGTTCATTTTCAATTTTACCTTTATAAGCGTTACTAATTAATTTATAATTGTTCCATGACGAAATTATATTTTCAAACAAAGCTTTCTGATATTTTAAGATTTTTTATCTTCTTAACATTCTTAGTTCGTTGCTAAACCATTTATTATTATTATTATTTTCATTCACTTTCTTTTTTACTATAAATTTTTCAATTGTACGTTCAAAAATATCATCAAAATTGTAAACGCATTGATTTATATCACTTATTTCATTAAATTCTATTATTGCACTTAGTTCGTTATTAAAAATATCTTTATTGTATTTGAATATGTTTATTTCCGTGTTTTGTATTTTCGAACCGTTTTCGATATCGATTAAAATATCTATGCACTCATGGTCTGCTATTTTATTATTCATATTATTTCTTCCCGTAACCATTTCATTATTTGTGATTATATAGTCTATTAACGTTTTTGAGTTTTTCGTTATTCTAGTATATTCAGTCAATATTTGTTTTAAGCCGTTATCGTTTAATATGCTTTCTTATTCGCCTTTGTAAAAATCTGCATGCCAATCAATGTTGAAGTCCCCTGCAATTATAACATCATAACTATTTTCGCTAATCTCTCCTAAAAATGTTTGAAAATCTTCACAAAATTCCGCTTTGCTGTGGCTTGGTGATCTATATACACTATCACTATTATAAATGATATGTTTTCATATTTCGTCATATATGCGCTAATCCAATATTTAGAGTCCTTTACATTTTGTTTAATTTGATTCAATTTCCAATGTTTTCTAAAATATAATATTACTCCTCCTGTTCTCGTTGAATTGGACATTGTTATGTATTGATCGTAAAGATCCAGATCTATTTCACCTTCATTGATTTTTGCAGTTAAATGAGTTTCCTAAATGAAAAATTTCGAGCTAAATCGAATATGCAAAAGCTAAATTCAGCTTATAAAAAGCGAGAGTGAGAACGTACGACATGGAGAGAATATACGAATGAAAATTTGGCGGTCGTACCTCATTAGATTAGGGATGTATTTTTATGTAAACAAATAAAATAAACAAAGAAAAAAGCAATTTTTTTCCGCTAGCACTATTGGTCTGTTTTAAAACAGCTGCTTTCATTTTACGTTGTTTTGGTATTTTACGTATCGCGTAAACATAAAAAATCTGTCGTAAGATTTTATTCTCCTTTTTAAAATACGGATGGAATTTTATATTTTCTCTCTGATATTACGTAGGTAAGGTATTACCGTGTAAGCTACCCTTAAGTAGCAAACTAATATTTGAGTAGAAAATATTGAGCCGTTATCAAAAGAAAATATGATTTGTACTCGTACTAGTACAAAATAGCGTACAATTGTAACAAAATTTTCAGGCCTGTGATATATGACTAAAGCTGGATTCACCCATTGTTTCGGTGCAAAATGCTTGTTTTTATTTTTTTGAAAGTTTGCTCTGAAACGATTCACCCACTTCGAACAATTGTTCTGGAAAAACAACGGTACCATATGAAATATTTTTTAAACGAGGCGAATTAGTTTTACAATATGGCAGCACAGTAGCAGATGATTGCAATTTGCTTATTTTCTTTGTGCCACTAGTTATTTTGTAATAAACAAATTGTAAATTAATTGCTTTTAGCTGTTTTTTTGCTTGGCATTCGCATCCTACAATTAATTAAACACAACTTGTTGAATGGTTTCGATAATCATCTACAAAATTTAACTTACTTCCCATTCCAGTAGAGGTTGTTATTGTTAACCACACACCTTGCTTCATATGATTATTTTTGTAACTTTTGTTACTCATATCATACAAGCATTCCGTGCCCGGCTTTTTTATTTCTGAAATAAGCTTCAGTGAACTGATTCATATAACCCCATGTTAATATTTATTTAGTTTAATTTTTAATATAATAACATTAATCAACAGTTTCTTTTTAAAACAAACAATGCAAAACAAGTGATATATATTGTATTGTACATACGAGTACATACATATGTACATATAATATGATGTGGAAGCTCAGTTCAACTTTGCTTAAAAAATTGAAGTAGCTGGCAGCACACTTCAATTGTTTCGAAACAAAAATTAAAATTAAACCAATTCAAGCTGAGATTGTTCCGAAGTAAGTTAACTCTCTTTCGCTTTCTCCCTAAAATATAGAAACGTCAAACTACATATAAAAAAAATGGTTTCGGAACAAAATTTGTGTACCGAAACAATGAGTGAATCTAGCTTAAGTGGAATGTTTTATTACTAAAACAACGGCAAATAAACATTATTTGTTTATTTCTTTATTGCTGACAGACAGGCTGAATGTTACTCTGGCACGACGTCTGTCTGATTGCTTGGTTGATTGGTTGTCTAAATGGCTTGCTGTCTGGTTAAACTATTTAATTACTGGATACTTTATATCGTGCATAACGGAAAATGTGCGCCTTAGTACCATTTTACCACAGTGTATATGTATGTACACTGATTTTACGTTCAGGCGAAGCAGCGCGCTTACGTTAGACCACACTGTGTGTTAGACATGCTAAGAATAAAAATAGAACCCGCAGAAAATCTCGAAAGTTCGATGATTAAAAGAAGTGTGATTTTGTTTTATACTTTATTTTGTAATTAATTTTTTCTATAATTAAAGGAAAAGTATTTACAAAAATATTGTTTTTTACCAAAGTATTTTATCTAATTATCTATTATATACTAAAACTGACGAATCCAAAAGTAAACGCATAAATATCATGTACATATGTATAATTAGCGTGTAACATTAAAAAAAATAAATAAAAGTTGGAGAAAAGTAATAAATATTTTAAGAAAATTGAGTAGTAATTACGAATGTGAAAACCAAAACAATTGTGCAAAGATAATAGCAACAACAAGAACAACAACAACACATGTGAGCAATAATAATGAATACAACAACAAAAATGAAAACTACTATGTTTATTACAATACATTGACAGGTGCAGCAACTGCAATAACAGCACAACCTCGACGAAAATATTTACAATAGCAGAAAGTGAAGTAAGTAAAACTATTATGTTAATAAGTTCAAAAGTATATCTAAATCAACAGCAACAGCAACTGCTAGAGCAACAATAACAGCAGCTACAAAAATGTTATACGATCAACTAATAAGTGTTATAAGAAAGATACAAAATTTTTATCATCATTATTATAATAACCTATTTTATATGTGTAACATCAAAAAGCTAACAAATATATATAAACGGCGACATAACTATAGCAAAAGAAACAAACATAGAAAGTCAAATCCTAAATATTTAACAAATACAATAAGTAATATATATTATAACAATTTTAACAATAACGACAACAATTACAAAAAAAAAAAAAAAATAGTATATTCAGTAAAAATATTAGTAGAAGTAACTGTAATATTAATAATGATCGTAGTAGCTATGGCAGTAATGTTGGCAATATGTGTCATTGTGAAGAAAGTCATGGCCATAGACGTAGCAATAGGAACTATAAAAAAAATTTTAAGTTGTCTTATCAGATCACTGATTATCTGCATCATCTTTGTTATTTCCAAAAGAATTCCCATAGCTTACGTTTATTGATAGTGATATTTTTATTAACCCTTTTAACAACTACAGCACACAGTATTGAGCACACTCAGGAGAAACCTCAAAGAAAATCAAATCAATCGACTAGTCTGCCATCAAAACCTCTAACACGACCATTGCCATCCAGTGCATTATCGCCACCACAACCATTTCTATCAACTTTATCGTTAGCATCGTTGGATGTCGTTTCAGTAAGAACATTTAAAAGTCTAACAGATACAAGAAATTTTCCTTGTTATCATAATAATATTATACCTAACGCTTCTTTGAATTTAAGATTTAATCAAAACCACAATTTTAAATCTCGCATGTGCTATAACCGAAGACATTTACGACACCTTAATAGCAAATTTAAAAATCTTAAACGCCCTTCTATACAAAATGAGAATTATATGAACAAAAATCAAATCAATTACCGACATCATAATCATAATCATTACAATAGCAGTCACCATGATCGTGATGACCAAAATAATTCAAATACTCTCGGTGACTTACTAAAAAAAAATTACAATATCAATTCAAAAGTTGCTAAATTTGAAAATATTTTGAAAAAAAACAACAGCAGTAACATCACCAACAACAATAATAATAGAAATTTTAAGAAGGAAGAAGAGGAGGAGGATGATTATAAAGATATTAACAACTTCATTATCAGCAAGTTTTTAAATCACATTCGGCTAAATGATAAAAATTATAAACAAAATAACGACAAAACTAATGCCAAAAACATCATTCTTAGTAATTACACACTTCTAACTAATGGTCATAAAAATGTTGAAAACTATGGCCCACAAGATAAAGCTGAAGTAAAAAAGGAAGATACAAATAACAAAACATATCATGTTTATGTTGACAATAATCATCATAATAATGCTGATTTTGATTATGTCGACGACGACGACGAAAAAAACTATACCGAAGAAGAAAAAAGCAAATTGTTTAATTTATTGCCTACTGTTACAGCAGCAACATCATCATCATCATTAACATCAATTATATATGCCGATCCACGAATTCAACTAAAAGAGGGAGAAGAAGAATACATTGACTATCAAAGACTAATGAAATTAGTAATGAATGGTCTGGACTTAAAGAAGCTACCAGATATGAAAAATGTAAGTTTTTTGTTGTTTCATTATACAATTTATATTGAACCCCAATTTGTGAAAGTAGTAGGGACCGGGGACTTGCGACGCAAATCGAATCTCTCTTAAATGTAAAAATACACTGAATTTATATGATTGGGTTCATATTTAATAAAAAAACGAATATATTTTTAATCAGAGAAATGTCATAAGGCGCTGTTACACGTTCAATATAGGCACATATAGTGTGATATTGAATTGATATATTGTGATAATATGCTGCATGTTCAATATATATCTCGTCAGTATTTTCATAATTTTGTGATTAGCAGGTCGGTCGCTGAATAAACCAGTTAACCCACTAATACCCACTTAAGATTATTGAACCCAGTTTTTCTTTATTAAGAAATGTACTACTGATAATTACTTTCGAATGCCTGATGATAATTTCGAACACATTTTGGAGTCAGTTATCCCATTTTTATCTAAAAAAAAGGCACAGTGTGAGTCAACAAAATTCGGTAAGGGAAAAGTTGAAATTTCGGAAAATTTCCCGAACCAGTTATAACTCATTGGAGAACTTGGCCCGCGGCCATCAATAACTACGCTTACAATTATGAAATATCATAGAAGTTCTAAGCGGATTAAATAGTGCAGCGTTTCGACACATTAAAATGGCAAAAGCTGAACTTAAAGAATGGAAATATAAAAGTTAAGCTTTTTTATTGCTGCAAACTTCGGTTTCATTGAAAAGTAAATCAAAAAAAAAAAAAAAAAAAAAAAATGCAAACCAACTGCAACAATCTAGATGTTATTGCAACAAAAAATACCAATACGAAATTCCGCTTTATTTTACCAAAAATTTGAAGTTATTTAGAACTTGAAGCGCAATTCCTGTTTTTTATTCTGTTGTATTGTTTTTTGTAACGTTAATTTTTTGTATCTTTTAATATATTCTAAAGATATTGAATTGTATTGATTAAAAGTTTTTTCCATTAACAAAGAACAAATTTTTGTTTCTTTGAGCATATTTTTCTATCATACTAGAGTAACTCTTCCCGCGTTGCTGGGAGGATTTGTGTTATATACCTATAAAATGTATTTCTTAGGACAACTTATTTTTGCATATATAGATACGTATATAAATAGCTCTTACGCGGTGTGCTTTGTGCAATATGATATGGATAGGTCACGAAACTTTAACAGTTACCGTTTTCCACACATGCAAAATTCCATGTCCAATGGGAGCTGCCACGCCTACTTATTCAATCTCGTCCAGTTATGGACTGTTGATTTGTCCTGGCCAAAAAGTTATTAAAACCAAATTTAGAAACTTTTACTATTATCGTTCTCAAGATATACCAAAATGAACAGTTATATGTGTAGTGGATATTTGTATGGGAATATATATATATATATATATATATCTCCGGAATCACTGAACCGATTTCGTGAAGGGTTTACATATACCATACTCAAACCATCCCCAACCTACCCTGAAATTTTAGTTGAAATTGGTCGACTCGTTTCCGCAGTTAGTTGTGACAACAAAGTGTACCCTGTGTTATTAATACTTTTAAATTACAATTCAGTTAATTTATATAATACAAATTGTATATGAGCTCTAGTTAATGTTTTTTTATAAAATTTACAATATTCCTTCTAAATACATTAAAATTTGTTTCACTTTTAATATCGAATGGCAATATATTATAGAGATTCGGCCCTTTAAAAGATGACGTTTTTTGTTTAGCACTTGTGTTTGCCTGTGGAATCCTGAAGTCCATGGCGTTTCTTAATCTGTATGGTTGAACGTCTCCAACATATCGCAGTTGTTCTACTAGATAGTCTGGTGCATTTCCTAATTTCATTTTCTGTATAGTGTTTACCTGTAATCTTTCTTTCACTTTTAACCATTTCAAGCACTCTAACATCCATCTTGTTGATGTTAATCTATTTACTTTCAGAATTGCACGCACCGCCTTATTCTGTAATTTCTGCAGTCTTATTACTTGTTGATCAGAACAGCATGAATATAATATCGTTAACCCATATTCAAAATGTGGCTTGATTATTGTGTTGTAAATATTTATTGATGTATTGATTGATATTTTACTTCGTATGCCTCTGAAAAATCCTATTACCTATCACGTTATTTACCTCAAATGTTATATTGTTGTTCATATTAATCTCGAGCAATTTAGTTTTATTTTCATTTAACTTGAGCTTGTTCATCTTTAACCACTTATCTATATACTCCATATCCTTTGATAACTACTCGTAACATAACTTAACCGTTTTATCCTCCGTAAAAATTAAAGTGTCGTCCGCATACAATACTATTTCGCAATTTTCCAGAACTTTCTCCATGTCATTAATGTAAATAGTAAATAACAGCGCTCTTAAAATTGATCCTTGAGGTACTCCATAATTATTTTCAATTGGCCTAGATTTGGTGTTGTTTATTCTTGTAGTCTGTCTACGGTTTGTTAAATATGATTTAAACCACATCTGCTCCTCATTCTCTATCCCGTATTTTATCAGTTTTTGTAGTAAAACGTCTCTATCGATTGTTTCAAAAGCTCGCTTAAAATCAAGAAAAATCGCCAGAATCTTGTTATTATTTTCCATACTCTTCCATCGGCTTACTACATAATTGACAGCAGTTTCACATGAGAACTTTCTTCTGAAACCAGATTGGTATTTTGACAGCAACTTGTTCTCTCCATGTATTTTCCCAACTGCTGCTTAACTACTGTTTCTAGAATTTTTTCGAAAGATTTCAAAGAATTTATCGGACGAAATTCCACATATTTATTTGTATTTTTAATTTTCTCAATCGGTGTTATCAAAGACTCCTTCCAATTATCAGGAAAAATTCCAGTTCTAAGTGACTCATTTATAATTTTAAGCAATATTTCACCCACTACATTCCAGTTGTCCAATATTAAATTTTTTGATATTCTTCTGTTGTCGTTCTCTTTCTTAATATTCTTACATATATTTCTTAATTCTAACAGAGTTATTGCACGGAATTTAAATCTACAGTTTATATACAGGTTCATGGTTCTCATATTGCACGTCTCCTATAGAGTCTCTTATTTCCCTAATACTATTTACGAAATAGTTATTAAATTTTTCAGCCATTTCAAAATTATTATTGTATTCTACATTATTAAAAATCACAGATTTGATCACATTTTTCGGTGTTCTTAGGACTAGTTCTTTTATTTTTGGCCACATTTCTTTTTGGTTATATGTATAAGCAATCTTACTGCTCGTAAATTTATTTTGTTCATTTTCAATTTTACCTTTATAAGCGTTACTAATTAATTTATAATTGTTCCATGACGAAATTATATTTTCAAACAAAGCTTTCTGATATTTTAAGATTGTCTATCTTCTTAACAATCTTAGTTCGTTGCTAAACCATTTATTATTATTATTATTTTCATTCACTTTCTTTTTTACTATAAATTTTTAAAAGAAGTGTGATTTTGTTTTATACTTTATTTTGTAATTAATTTTTTCTATAATTAAAGGAAAAGTATTTACAAAAATATTGTTTTTTACCAAAGTATTTTATCTAATTATCTATTATATACTAAAACTGACGAATCCAAAAGTAAACGCATACGTATCATGTACATATGTATAATTAGCTTGTAACATTAAAAAAAAAATAAATGAAAGTTGGAGAAAATTAATAAATGTTTTAAGAAAATTGAGTAGTAATTACGAATGTGAAAACCAATACAATTGTGCAAAGATAATATCAACAACAAGAACAACAACAACACATGTGAGCAATAATAATGAATACAACAACAAAAATGAAAACTACTTTGTTTATTACAATACATTGACAGCTGCAGCAACTGCAATAACAGCACAACCTCGATGAAAGTATTTACAATAGCAGAAAGTGAAGTAAATAAAACTATTATGTTAATAAGTTCAAAAGTATATCTAAATCAACAGCAACAGCAACTGCTAGAGCAACAATAACAGCAGCTACAAAAATGTTATACGATCAACTAATAAGTGTTATAAGAAAGATACAAAATTTTTATCATCATTATTATAATAACCTATTTTATATGTGTAACATCAAAAAGCAAACAAATATATATAAACGGCGACATAACTATAGCAAAAGGAACAAACATAGAAAGTCAAATCCTAAATATATTTTAATAATTTTAACAATAACGACAACAATTACAAAAAAAGTAGTATATTCAGTAAAAATATTAGTAGAAGTAATTGTAATATTAATAATGATCGTAGTAGCTATGGCAGCTATGTTGGCAATATGTCTCATTGTGAAGAAAGTCATGGCCATAGACGCAGCAATAGGAACTACAAAAAAATTTTAAATTGTCTTATCAGATCAGTGATTATCTGCATCATCTTTGATATTTCCAAAAGAATTCCCATAGCTTACGTTTATTGATAGTGATATTTTTATTAACCCTTTTAACAACTACAGCACACAGTATTGAGCACACTCAGGAGAAACCTCAAAGAAAATCAAATCAATCGACTAGTCTGCCATCAAAACCTCTAAAACGACCATTGCCATCCAGTGCATTATCATACTAGAGTAACTCTTCCCGCGTTGCTGGGAGGATTTGTGTTATATACCTATAAAATGTATTTCTTAGGTAAACTTATTTTTGCATATATAGATACGTATATAAATAGCTCTTACGCGGTGTGCTTTGTGCAATATGATATGAATAGATCACGAAACTATAACAGTTACCGTTTTCCACACATGCAAAATTCCATGTCCAATGGGAGCTGCCATGCCCACTTATTCAATCTCGTCCAATTATGGACTGTTGATTTGTCCTGGACAAAAAGTTATTAAAATCAAATTTAGAAACGTTTACTATTATCGTTCTCAAGATATACCAATATGAATAGTTATATGTATAGTGGATATTTGTATGGGAATATATATATATATATATATATATATATATATATATATATATATATCTCCGGAATCACTGAACCGATTTCGTGAAGGGTTTACATATACCATCTTCAAACCATCCCCAACGTACCCTGAAATTTTAGTTGCAATTGGTCGAAACGTTTCCGCAGTTAGTGGTGACAACCAAGTGTACCCTTTTTTTAATTTTTTTTATTGATAGTAAATAGTGTTATTAATACTTTTAAATTACAATTCAGTTAATATATATAATACAAATTGTATATGAGCTCTAGTTAATGTTTTTTATAAAATTTACAATTTTCCTTCTAAATATATTATAATTTGTTTCATTTTTAATATCAAATGGCAATATATTATACAGAACCGATTTCGTGAAGGGTTTACATATACCATCTTCAAACCATCCCCAACGTACCCTGAAATTTTAGTTGCAATTGGTCGAAGCGTTTCCGCAGTTAGTGGTGACAACCAAGTGTACCCTTTTTTTTAATTTTTTTTTATTGATAGTAAATAGTGTTATTAATACTTTTAAATTACAATTCAGTTAATATATATAATACAAATTGTATATGAGCTCTAGTTAATGTTTTTTATAAAATTTACAATTTTCCTTCTAAATATATTATAATTTGTTTCATTTTTAATATCAAATGGCAATATATTATACAGATTCGGCTCTTTACAAAATGACGTTTTTTGTTTAGCACTTGTGTTTGCCTGTGGAATCCTAAAGTCCATGGCGTTTCTTAATCTGTATGGTTGAACGTCCCCAACATATCGCAGTTGTTCTACTAGATAGTCTAGTGCATTTCCTATTTTCATTTTATGTATAAAATTTATGGTATTTACCTGTAATCTTTCTTTCACTTTTAACCATTTCAAGCACTCTAACATCCATCTTGTTGATGTTAATCTATTTACTTTCAGAATTGCACGCACCGCTTTATTCTGTAATTTCTGCAGTCTTATTACTTGTTGATCAGAACAGCATGAATATATTCCATATTCCCATATTCAAAATGTGGCTTGATTATTGTGTTGTAAATATTTATTGATGTATTGATTGATATTTTACTTCGTATGCGTCCGAAAAATCCTATTTTTCCCCTATTTTTTTTTACAAATGTACTCTAAATGCTTCTTAAATTTTAAGTCTTTGTCTATTATAAAACCCAAGTACTTTATTGTATTAACCTTCTCTATTAACACGTTATTTACCTCAAATGTTATTTTGTTGTTCATATTAATCTCGAGCAATTTAGTTTTATTTTCATTTAACTTGAGCTTGTTCATCTTTAACCACTTATCTATATACTCCATATCCTTTGATAACTACTCGTAACATAACTTAACCATTTTATCCTCCGTAAAAATTAAAGTGTCGTCCGCATACAATACTATTTCGCAATTTTCCAAAACTTTCTCCATGTCATTAATGTAAATAGTAAATAACAGCGCTCTTAAAATTGATCCTTGAGGTACTCCATAATTATTTTCAATTGGCCTAGATTTGGTGTTGTTTATTGTTGTATTCTGTCTACGGTTTGTTAAATATGATTTAAACCACATCTGCTCCTTATTCTCTATCCCGTATTTTATCAGTTTTTGTAGTAAAACGTCTCTATCGATTGTTTCAAAAGCTCGCTTAAAATCAAGAAAAATCACCAGAATCTTGTTATTATTTTCCATACTCTTCCATCGGCTTACTACATAATTGACAGCAGTTTCACATGAGAACTTTCTTCTGAAACCAGATTGGTATTTTGACAGCAACTTGTTCTTCTCCATGTATTTTCCCAACTGCTTAACTACTGTTTCTAGAATTTTTCTGAAAGATTTCAAGGAATTTATCGGACGAAATTCCACACATTTATTTGTATTTTTAATTTTCTCAATCGGTGTTATCAAAGACTCCTTCCAATTATCAGGAAAAATTCCAGTTCTAAGTGACTTATTTATAATTTTAAGCAATATTTCACCCACTTTATTTTAACTTTATAAGCGTTACTAATTAATTTATTATTGTTCCATGACGAAATTATATTTTCAAACAAAGCTTTCTGATATTTTAAGATTTTCTATCTTCTTAACATTCTTAGTTCGTTGCTAAACCATTTATTATTATTATTATTTTCATTCACTTTCTTTTTTACTATAAATTTTTCAAACGCATTGATTTATATCACTTATTTCATTAAATTCTATTATTGCACTTAGTTCGTTATTAAAACTATCTTTATTGTATTTGAATATGTTTATTTCCGTGTTTTGTATTTTCGAACCGTTCTCGATATCGATTAAAATATCTATGCACTCATGATCTGCTATTTTATTATTCATATCATTTCTTCCCGTAACCATTTCATTATTTGTGATTATATAGTCTATTAACGTTTTTGAGTTTTTCGTTATTCTAGTATATTCAGTCAATATTTGTTTTAAGCCGTTATCGTTTAATATGCTTTCTTATTCGCCTTTGTAAAAATCTGCATGCCAATCAATGTTGAAGTCCCCTGCAATTATAACATCATAACTATTTTCGCTAATCTCTCCTAAAAATTTATGAAAAATCTTCACAAAATTCCGCTTTGCTGTGGCTTGGTGATCTATATACACTATCACTATTATAAATGTTATGTTTTCATATTTCGTCATATATGCGCTAATCCAATATTTAGAGTCCTTTACATTTTGTTTAATTTGATTCAATTTACAATGTTTTCTAAATTATAATATTACTCCTCCTGTTCTCGTTGAATTGGATATTGTTATGTATTTTTTCAGTTAAATGTGTTTCGGAGAGCATTATAAAATCTGGTTTAAAATTTTCGACGATTACTTTTAGTTGAGTGAAGTTATTTAACAATCCTTTTATATTCGTATATATTCCATATATTTTTTTCGGTTGTTTATAGTTATTACCATTCTTCTCTTTTTTAGCATAAGCTTATTTTGATACACCGGACATTCTCTGCTGAATGTTGCGTGATTTTCTAGTCCAAGTTTAAGTCTTTTATTTTCCTTCATGCAGTTTACCCATTTTTCTACTATTTCCTTTTTACAATCTTTGCTTCCATGTTTTCCATGACATATATAACATATATCCTTATTTTTACATTCCGAAGATTTGTGGTTAAATCCTGCTCGGCATATATCTATGCCATCCTACATTGAGCTTTATTCCAGATATAACTTTTGAATATGATTCATTATCTACTTTCAATTTTGCGTTAAATACTGTTCTATTAATTTTTTTTTTTCAGTCTGTCTATTAACTTCAACGCGTCAACATCATTCTGTTTGTTATCGGATCACAGTACATAGTCTAACGGTTCTTTAATATTTCTCTTTACTATTGTTTGTTTTCTTTTTACGAGCTTGTTTTTTAAAAAAGAAAAAAAGTATCGTCTGAAATCTGAATAAAATCTCGACAAGGAAAATTAATGATGGCTCCGGGTCAGACCCCCCGGATTAATACTCCAATAATAGATTTCATCTATTGGGAGATTATATTACTAACGCCCAAAAAAAAAGCTTAAACTTGACGATTATCCCATACTACAAACACCAAGACCAGAGACAAACCCAAACCCAAAATATGTAATTATTTCATCATCGGATCCCAAAAAATCACTGTCTGACTTTAGCCCATTTGTACTTCAAAACAGCATAGAATCTATTAGTAAAGAGATCAACTCGATCACCCAACTACGTGACGGCAAATTCCTTAAAACCAAAGCCTTGGGATTATTATGTGCGGTATCTTGCTATCTTCATCCTTCCCTGAACTCAATGAAAGGCGTCATATACGCTCCTTGCCTTAATAAAGTGCCCGAAAAGGAAATAGTTGGCGAAATGAAAGTTCAAGGAGTCATCGATGTATACAAATTCACTCGATTAGAAGATGATGGAAAATCTCGTTCACCTACCGAAAAATAGTAATGACTTTCAACCTCTACCGTCTTCCCCCTGTAATTGACGTAGCCTGGTACAAATGCAAAGTAGAACACTATTTCCCTAATCCTATGCTATTGCCAAAAACTCTGACATACTATGAAAAGATGCAACGGAAACCCAACATGTCCACAATGTAGCTGTAATGAATGCGGTTACGAAATTAAAACACATGCGCATTCTAAGGTTCGTTGCCAACTGACTGACGCCAAGCATGCGTTCTTTATTTAACAAAATGTAACGGTACTTATAAACTAATTTACTAAGTATATAATATATGTATATAGTAAACAATAAGAATTAAGGAATAAGGGGAAAATAAACTTATATGTATTATTAATATAAAGGAGAATAATAATAAATAGAATTTAAGAATAAAGGGGTAACCTAACGGTAGTATCATACGATACTAGTAAATAATGTCAACAATAAATGCTTATTATTAGGTAAAATAAAGGGTGATGCAATTTAATAATAATATTGCATTACACCTCCCTTCCTAACAAAAAAAATGTTGAATCAAACCAGTTGATCAGGCTGTTTTGATTCAATATTTTTTTTTCATTTATTTTCATCTATGTGCAATGAATGGAATATTAATATTAATATTATAATTTTCGTCTTTTTATGCAATTCTCAATCTGTTTTTGTGCAAAGTTCTGTGCTTCTTTAATATATCATCATAAAAAGTTACATTCACTCCATTTACTCCTGTTACTGTGTATGGACCATTATAAATTCCTTTAAATTTGTCATAAGGTTCCTTTTTTACATATACCTTATCATTAATTTTCACATCAAGTGACCTCACACTCCTATCATAAAGTATTTTGTTCCTTTCCTTATATTTACTTATAAGCTTCTTTATTATAGAATGAGATTTTTGTAAACGATATTTTACTTCCTTGCTATAGTTTTCTATATTATATAAAGGATCTATTTTGTGTAAACTGCATTCATTTGGCATAGTAGCATTTCTTCCAAAAATTAATTCAAAGGGTGTATATTGATTATCAAAAATGGAACTTGTGGTTGTGTTATGGAAAAATGTAAAATATTTTAGGTATGTGTCCCAATCTGTCATGTTGTCACTAATATATGTTCTAACGTATTCATTAAAGACGCGATGATTTCGCTCCACTGTACCTAAAGTTTCATGGTGATATGCCGTCGAGAAATTTGTCTGAATATTTAAAAGTCTACATAATTCGCAAAATATGTCATTCTTAAATTCAGTACCTAAATCAGATTTAATGGAAACCATTCTACCAAATACCAAAATAAAGTTTTCGAAGATTGCCCTAGATACTGTTTTTGCACTTTTATCAGGTATGGGTATTGTCACAAGATATTTCGTAAAATCGCAAATCAAAGTTAAAGCGTACTTGTTCCCTTGTTCTGACATCGGTAAAGGACCTATTGTGTCTAATACCACTATATCAAATGGCTTTATTGGTGTTGGTGTTAGTGTCATTGGTTCCCTGTTTCCTATTTTAACTTTGTTTAAATTACACTGCCTACAATTTTTAATGTAATTTGCAATATCTCTTGTCATATTCTTCCAATAATATTTTGATCTCAATTTTGCATATAATCGTTTTCTTCCACAGTGGCCTCCTATAATAGGATCCTCATGATAAGTTTTCAAAAGTTTAGTCTTTCTGTCATCCTCAGTCACTTTTTCAACCGGGTTTATTAATATGATTTCCAAAGTTTTTAATATTTTATTACCGAAATGTTTTAATTCTTGAATACTACGTAGAGAAAAAAATGGATCGTCCTTTGACCACTCTGCAACGTAAATGTTATTACTGTTGGCTACTTCCTGCAACCTCAAAAGCATTGCCTCGAAATTCAATGTTTTGTTAACAATTCTAACATTTCCGATCAGTTTAAATTTGTTATACACTTTTAGCTCTATACTAATAACCTTTTTGTCTCTCATATATAATTCTGATTTAATTTTCGCTATTTTAGTACTAAATTCCTGTGGAAATTTATCATAAACTTTCAAATTATCATTATTACTCATCTGATATTGTTTCCTATTTATCTCGTTTTGTCTGCACATTGCACGCGTTGTAACGGTAAAAATATCTGCAGTACATGTTCCATTTTTCAAATCGTCTATCGAAATACGAGAAAGCGCATCTGCACCTACATTGTCTTTACCATTCACATGTTCAATAGAGAAATCATATTCTGACAACTTAAGTCTTATACCTGTTAATTTAGAAGAAGGATCCTTCATATTAAATAAATATACTAGGGGTCGATGATCGGTCCTAACAACAAATTTCGTTCCATAAACGTATGGCCGAAATTGATTTATTGCAAAATATATAGCAAGTAGTTCCTGTTCAATTGTCGGTTTCTTCTGTTCCGAGCGATTAAAAGATTTTGAGGCGTAATATATAGGAAGATCATGACCGTTAAAATTTTGACTAAGAATTGCACCACAACCTATTTTCGAAGCATCCACTGTTATTATAAATTGCTTAGTAAAGTCCGGGTATTGTAATATCCTTGGGGAAATCAGTTCCGCTTTAATTTTCTCAAACGATTCCTGGCATTTTGTATCCCACTTAAAATTAACCTTTTTGCGAGTTATGTTATTTAATGGAGCTGCTATCGATGCAAAATTTGGTATGAATCGCCTATAATAGTTTGCAAATGCTACAAAACGTTTTACGGAATCCTTATCTGCTGGTACTGTGTATCTTTCAATAGCTGAAATTTTCGCATTGTCAGGAAGAAGTCCATCCGCAGTACATCTATGACCAAGGAATGTAACTTCCGGTCGGAAAAAATTACATTTATAAGGATTAATTTTCAGATTAAATTTCCTTAATATATTAAATACACTACTCAAGTTCCTTAAGTGATGTTCCTCACTACATCCAATAACGATTATGTCGTCGATATATAGAAAAGCTCTATTGGGTTCTAGACCAGAAAATGCCAAGGACATCATACGTGAAAATGAATTTGGAGCTACATTTAGCCCAAATGGTAATACTTTCCACCGAAATGCGCCCTGATCTGTACTGAATGACGTTAAATCCCTTGATTCTTCGTGAAGTGGAATTTGATGAAAACCAGAAAAGAGGTCAATTATTGAAAAGTGTTTCGCACGACCGAGGTTGTCGAGTATGTCGTCGATCCGTGGCAAAGGGAATTTATCTGCTATCAGCTTCTTGTTGATTGCTCTAAAATCTACACACATACGATATGCCTTACTGTTATCTACGCTTTTCTTTGGTACAAGGATCAACGGACTATTGTAGTTTGATGTTGATGGTTCTATTAAATTATTATCAAGTAAGTTTTCAACCTGCTTTCTGATTTCATTTCTTTGTGTGTAAGGAAGACGGTAATTTTTTATGTACACTGGTTCTTCATCCTTAACTCTTAATCTCTGCTCATAAAAATTATTAATTGTCATCTTGTCGGTCTTCAGTGCAAAAATATCTGCGTATTCTAAACATAAACACATCAAGTCCTTTTCTATATCGTTTGGCATTCTATCCTTTAAAATCTGTTTTAGATCATGTACTCTTTCATCACTAAAATTCACTTCATTAATTTTATAAACATAATAATCAGAAAGTCTTCTTGTCACAATATTATAACCCTGAACAAATCTCGTTTCATTGGTAGTATTCAAGATTCGAACTATAGGAGTTCCTGTGTTAACTATGCATTTCCCAACAAAAACACCAGGGGTAATCTCTTGTGAATCTACAAAAACTGCTTCATTTTTACCTTCTATTTTGACTTGTCTAAATACTTCGCAACGTGGCGGGAGAAAAAATGAATTTCCATTAAGTCCTTGAGAAATCGGAATGACTATTCTGTGCCTGTTTCTGAAAAATGATACTGTCATGGAATCGTAATTTATGATGCACCTATTTGCTTTTAGGAAGTCTTTTCCCAATATGCCGCTAGTTGGAATATTAAAATTGTCCGAAACTATATGAAAAGCCTGGGGTATTAAAAAATCTGAAATAATTAAGTCAGTATTAACTGTACCTAACGATCTCGTAGTATCTGTAGTAATGCCTACAATATTAACTTTATCATTATCATTTATTCTATAATTATCCTTCAAACATGAAACTTTCAAAATAGAAATATCTGCTTGTGAATCTACTAGAAAGGAATTAATTTTGTATGATGCTTTGCATCCTAAGTTTATAAAATCGGAATAATTTAAATTAAGGCTGTATATCGATTTAACATTAGTGTCCTCTATTAGTTCTGATATTCTCTTTTCACCCCCAACTCTGGCTGTTGAGGGACTTCCCGGTTTAAAGCCCTCACTGTAGGAAAGTTTCGTCTATATCCTGAGTTGGTATTCGAACCCTGTCGGTGATTGCCTCGATATCCTCCACGCGTATTATGATTTCGAAAATTAGGGTTTTGACCATGATAATTGTCATTCGAATTATTTCTATCAGATCTATTACCGAAAGAAATGCAACTATTTGAACTATGGTTGTTATACCAATTAGTTCTTATACTGTTCCCATCGTATCGCCGAGTTGGCCTATTATGTCGTACTGTTAATACCTGGCGCTTATTTTCATTTGCAGATTCTTCTAAAATCAGCTTAGCTACCACATCCTTGGGTTCCTTGAAAATTGTAGAAGCTATTATCGCTTTAACCATATCTGATTTAGCATTATCTCTACAAATTTTAACAGTCTTTTCGATTACCAATTCCTGCGCTTTGTCCTTTGTAATACCCTCCATTACCAACGAACGTTGAAGAGCATCGGCTAATTCCTCAACATTCTTCGCAAAATCTGTGTAATTATTATTTTTAACCTGTAAAACCGCAAGTCTACCAGCCACAACTTTCGAATTATCCGGTTTTATTCTATCCCTAAGAGCTAGCTTAATTTGTTCTGCATTCGAAATATTATCTGGAAGCACTTCCCTAGCCTTCCCATCCAATTTAGACTTTATAAACGCAATGAAACATTTTTCTAGATTTTCACTCATTAATTCCTGTATCAGGTCAATCTTATCAATAAATGAACTAAGTGTAAGGGGATCTCCATTGTAATTCTCCCTAATAATATTCGAGCACATCGCAATGAATTTGGTCTTTTCTTCTATCGAAGCCATTTCGACGTTTTCTGTATCTTCAAGAAGCTCCACAGGTATGTCAATATTTTTGATTTCTATTATCTGTTCTTTATCCTCTTCGCTTTTTTCAGAAATATCTGTCTCAGAACTAGAGGCTATCATTACCTCATGAAGTACTAATTCAAATAAATTTAAACCAAAAGGAATTCTAATCTCACAATTCAATTTACTAAAACATTTGACCAATAGTTCCCGACAATGAATGATTCTATTTTCTACTGTTATTAAAAATGACTTATTAAAGGTTTTATAATGCGGTTCCGTATACAGTAAAATTTTGTTAAAATTTTCTATGAGCAACGTTATGTACTCATTTATTTTCTTAGGATTATTCGATATTGGTCTGTTCTGTAAAACACGTTTTTTTATTTTATAAAAATTGGAAACAAGTTCGTTAAATTTTTCTAAGTGAAAATCAGTGGACATTTAACCACTTTCTTGATTAAGATGAGGATTGAAGCAACAGAATTTATAATTGGATTGTAATGAGTGCAATCAGTGTATATCTAAACACTTCCTACAAAAATTGAGAATTGAATCTACAGAATATATATAACTTGATTGTAATGAATATAATATTAATAATTAGAAATTTGTATTTAGTATTTTCATTTTTTTTGTTTTATTTGAATTTTCCATTAATTTAAAGTTAATTTAATGTAATAATAAAATTATTTATACATATTTAAAGTATTATGATAATGTAAAGTAGCAGTAGTTATGATAATTTTAATAATAAGATTAATAGTAATATTAATAGTAATGTAATGTAGTAATTATAAGGAATTTTAATATAATATTAATAGTAATTAAAAAAAAATAGTAATATTAATTTAAATTATATTATGTTAAATGTCACGTTTTGGTTTAAAGTTGACTTACTGCATCTGGGTTGAAACCTTTTGTAACGTCACTGCTTGATGACTGATGCTTGTTTGTGTGGATGTATGATTGTTGATGCTTGATGCCTGTTCTTGCATGCTTGATGGTTGTTTGTGTGGATGTATGATTGTTGATGCTTGATGCCTGTTCTTGGATACTTGATGGTTGTTTGTGTGGATGTATGATGGATGCTGCTTGATGCCTGTTCTTGGATACGTGATGGTCGTTTGTGTGGATGTATGATTGTTGATGCTTGATGCCTGTTCTTGGATACTTGATGGTTGTTTGTGTGGATGTATGATGGATGATGCTTGATGCCTGTTCTTGAATACGTGATGGTCGTTTGTGTGGATGTATGATTGATATTCGTTCAAATATTCGTTTGCTGTGTAGTATTCATTTAATTGTTTATATTTATATATTTGCTATATTTAAGTTTTTCTAAAAAACATATTGACAATTCAATTTTTCACTTTTATTTTCAATATTTTGTCATTCACCAATTTAAATTGTTAAAAAATTTTTTTTAAATTTTTATTAGCGGCAGAAGAAAGTTTTTGTTCATATTGTTGTTTTTTTTTTTATATAATTGTTTTTGTTTTAGAATTTTTTTTCTTAATTTGGTTTTCTTTAGTTTAAAATTTTGTTTTCCTTTAGGCACTGTATTTTATTTCAATTTCTTTTCGCACACACTGTATATATATTTTTTTTTATTTTTTTTTTTATTTTTTCATTCTCGCATATTTGTTATTATATTTTTTGTTTTCTCTTTCTTAAAATTTTCCTTTCATCGCACGATTTGTTATCTTCCTTTTTTTCTATGTTATGTAAGTTTTTCCTATGTTATTTATGTTTCGGTCGTAGCAGGTTTCTTTTTATGAAATTATTGTTTGTGTTTTCATTTAAATGTACTTTTAAATTTTACTGTTTATTGATTTATTTATTGTTTTCACATTTATCCTTTTTTGTTGTTTTTTTTTTTATAAATTTTCGAAATTTACACTGTTTTGGGTTTTTTTTTTTTAATGTTTTTTTTTTTTTAAATTTTAATTTATACATCATAATTATTGTTCTTTTTCTTCTACCGTTGTTGATTTAGTTTTTTATTTGTTATTTTTGATTTTTTCGATTTTGGTATAGTTTTGTCTGATTTGAAATAGTCATGTAATTTTACCATGATTATTTTTTTTTCTTCAAGTATATTTGTTTTTTTTTTTCAAAAATCATTCTTGTTTTTTTTCTTTTGCTTTACTTTTTATTTGTTATAAACTTCACTTTTGTTATATAACGATCACTTTGAAAAGCGAAGGAGAAAAAAAAATTTACACTACACCATGCTGCCTGTTGCTGTTTCCAGAATGATTTTTTGTTATTAAACATTTTATTTAATTTAATTTTTTATTTTTTTTTTTGTCACTTGGCACTCCTTTTTTTGTTTTTCTAATGTTTGGTGTTAATTTATTGTTATTACTTTTTTCCAATGTAATTTTTAATACAATTTTTTTTTATAATTTGCAAAAATTTCTCTTTTAAATTTTATTATTTCATTTTAAAATTACACTTTGTATTATTTAATGTCTTTAAATATTCCTTAGTCTTTTTGAGTTAATTTAATTGTTTTTGTTTCTTTTTTTTTTAATACCATTTAATTATTTCTTTTTTGTTCTGTTTAAATACGCGACCGCCACTACTGCACTTTTATGACTGAATGACACTTTCGCGACTGCGCTTTTTATTGTGCTGTGTTAAAGTTCTGTTTTGAGAATACACTTGATTTTGTTGTTTTTTTTTTTTCAGTTTTTAGTTATTATGTATTGTATTTTTTAGTTTTTTTTTTTTTGCCTGGAATATGCTATACGGATTTTTTTTTCAATTTGCACTGTTCTTTATGTTGTTTGTGTTTGTTTCTGTTAGTTTTTGCAATTTTGGTGTTTTGATTTAAGAATTTTGTATTATACAGACTGTACTTCTTCCTATTGTATTGTTGCTGTTACTAATATATATTTTTTAGGTAATTTGTTGTTTTTTCTTCCTTGATTTAATACTGTTGTTTGTTTCAATTAATGATTTTAGTTATTTGTTGAACTTTCTTTTTAGTTTTAATGTTATTTTAACTATTTTGCGTTTCGTTTCTTTTTGTTTGTTTTTTTAAGTTTTTAGATTAAATTTTTTTTCAGTTTCGTTTTATTTAAAAAAAAAATAATTGTTTTTATTAATTATTAGGTTGTTTTCATTTTTTCATTTTTAATAAAAATATTTCAATTATTTCAGTGTTTTTAATTCTTTTGATACTTTTTTAAATATTTATTAGAGTTTTTCCATTTTTTTTTTTTGGATTTTGTTTAATATTTTTTTTTTTTTAACTGGCAGGATCGCCATGTAATGAATGCGGTTACGAAATTAAAACACATGCGCATTCTAAGGTTCGTTGCCAACTGACTGACGCCAAGCATGCGTTCTTTATTTAACAAAATGTAACGGTACTTATAAACTAATTTACTAAGTATATAATATATGTATATAGTAAACAATAAGAATTAAGGAATAAGGGGAAAATAAACTTATATGTATTATTAATATAAAGGAGAATAATAATAAATAGAATTTAAGAATAAAGGGGTAACCTAACGGTAGTATCATACGATACTAGTAAATAATGTCAACAATAAATGCTTATTATTAGGTAAAATAAAGGGTGATGCAATTTAATAATAATATTGCATTACATAGCCTTCCTCCACATGATAACGTAACATGCACCCGTACTCTTTGCACCAACTGCTCTGGAGAACATCCATCTACCGATACGAAATGCCCACGTTATATCCAAACAAAAGAAATACTCAAATCAAAAGCTAAAAATTACTGCAGCCTAGGCGAAGCTCGCCGTCTATACCAAGCTAATAACCCAATACCAAACAATAAAAACACGAAAAGACGCCTCAGTTTTAACAGAAGCATCGTCAAATCACAAGGAAATAGCCAATCGATAATCATCTAAAGAAAAACACCAAAAACACCACTATAACCATTAATCAACCATCAACCTCACAATCCAGCGCAAACTATATCCGCACTATAAATTCCACCACAAACACTAACAAGCACACAACGTCAACACAAATAACACAACCTTCAACAAACCTGCTACCAACGAAAAGTATTACACCTTCTTCCAAAAAAAACCATTGAATCCCCACCAAGAAGCAAACAAAAGAACATTTCCTCACAGATCCAAACTGGAGTATTTCAATCGCCAATTTCTAATTTACCACAACATTTAATCAACACCAACGGCTATTACATTCAATCGGAGCCCCTCGACTAAACATCTATGGAATCACAGTCACCCTAACTAATCGCAAATTCGTCAAATTTTCTATTTTTTTTCTTCCCTAGTGTCATGGTTTTCAACATCAATCAATGGAACATCAAAGGCTTCTTCGACAACTTTTGTGACCTGCAATTAATCATGAGAGAATTTGATCCCAGCTTTATTTCCCTTCGGGAAACACATTGCCCTTTTAATTTCACCCCAATACCTCCAAAAATTATATTGCATATTTTTCCAATTCCCCACATAATACCACCGAAAACAAGGCATTGGAGTATTGATAAAAGCCAACATCCCGCATAAACTATTACACATCAACACCACCTACCAAGTAATTGCCGTGGAAATCTCCCTTAACGTCAAATTCACTATTCTTTCATTTTACATACCACCTAATGAAGATATTGATGCCTCAGAATTTTCAACAATTTTCTCCTGCGTAAATGGCCCTGTAATAATAAACGGTGACTTCAACTGCTGGAACACAATATGGGGATCGACGCACAAAAACAGAAGGGGAATCAACCTAGAGATGGCAATAGATAATTCTAACTGTTTCCTGAACGATGGAAGTCCTACCCATCTATCAACGCACGGCAGCTTAACCCACACTGACATCTCTGCCTGCAACTTGTCACTACTCTCTTTACTAAGTTGGTCCATCATTACTGACTTACATAATAGCGACCATTTTCCAATAAGAATGTGTTTGTGAACTCTAGATAATAACAATCCGGCCAGACAATGCAAATACCTTTTTAATCGCGCAGATTGGAAAAACTATACTCTAAAAGCTGATGAAATCCTCAGTAAACCTTTTTCTAAAACCAGCAACCGCGATGCAGCCCTATTCACCAAAGCGATACGCAGCGCAGCAAATATTTTTATGGCACAGATAAAAAACAACATTTATTCCCCAAAAAGGGTAGTTCCATGGTGGAATGATTCTCTTACTTTTTTACGCCGTCAAAAGATGCTATCATGGCATTCATTCAAATCCAACCCAACTTTAGAAAATCTTATACTATACAAGAAAAACAACGCTAAAAAAAGAAAACCAAAATTGAATGTTTCGGCGACTTCACAAAAACAATAGACAGAAATACGCCAACATCCATTATCTGGAAAAAAATAAACAACATTACTCATAGAAACCAACACAACACCATTAAAGCAATCAATACTCAACACGGAACCTTAATTAATCCAGTCCTCATTGCTAACGCCTTTGACACCAAATGGGCAGACTACGCGTCAGATTCAAATTTCTCTCATCTATTTAACTCAAGTAAACAATCTTTTAATGCGAACCTATCCAGCGTTAACGTCAACAAAACAGCTTTACTCTTGGAAGAGCCAATAACGATGAATGAACTATCCTGCTGCTTAACTAAAGTTAATGGCTCAACTCCTGGTCTAGACCGTATTAGCTATCAGATGATTAAATGACTGAACCTCAATTCCAAACGGAAATTATTAGAACTTTATAACACTATATCTGAAAGCGGAAAAATCCCTCATAACTGGAAATTAGCCATAATAGTACCCATTCCGAAAGACAGTACCGCTTCCACCATGAATACCTACAGCCCCATATCACTACTTCCCTGTATTTCGAAAATTATTGAAAGAATCATAGCCACCAGATTAGCATGGTTCATGGAAACAAAAAAATTTTTAGCCAAAGAACAGGTCGCTTTCAAGCCCAATAGGGGGTGCGATGATGCTTTATTACACTTTGACAACTACATATCAAAAGCACTTTCAGCTAAGAACCACGTTACTATGCTGTCAATTGACTTTGAAAAAGCTTTTGACAGAATTGGCTTACATGTTATTATGAAAACTCTAAGAACCTGGAAAATAGAACAAAAGATATTCAATTTTGTAAAATCCGTTCTTACAAATAAGTACTTTAAAGTAACAGTCAAAGGCTTCCTCTCAAATAAGTTTGCTTTAAGTAACGGCATCCCACAGGGATCTCCTCTTTCAGCAATTTTATTCCAAATTGCCTTTAACGAACTAAGCCAAATGTTAAACAACACTCCACATTTAGACCACTGACTTTATGCAGATGATTTGTACATATTATGCAAAAGAAACAACAATAATGAAACAACAGACATCTAACTAATGCCCTGGACAGTATAAACAATTGGGCTGAATATTCTGGTGCGAAGATTTCGTTACAAAAAACAAAAAAGTTTCATATTTGTAGAAAACTTTACTGTGATTCAAGCAATTATAACCTACAATCAAACGGCATTATTATATAAAACGTCAACTCGCTTAAAATATTGGGAATGATATTCTCCCATAAATATAACTGGAAGGAGATTGTACCAAGTTAAAAAATTCTTTGTTAGCCAGAGCAAATATAATCCGCTATTTGTCATACAAAAGTTCCGTTCACATCAATACTTTGGTTTATCTAACAAAAACGTTAGTCCTAAGCAAACTAGATTACGGCTTGTACCTCTATGGTAACAGTCCCAAAAGAACAATCAATATTTTTAAATCGGCGTATTATAAAGCAGCTCGTGCCTCCGTCTACGCAATCAGAACAACTCCAATCAACAACATCCTTAACGAAGCTGGCTTACCATCCATAGAACACAGAATTCTGGAAGCGAAAGGGAGAATCCTACAGAAAATCCTTACGACCACGAATTCTATTATAGACTCTGACATTCCAACAAACATCTCCGCTAAAAGGCCAAAGCGCATTAAACCGGTTATCGCCCTAGCATTGGAAATTGCTGAGGATACTGATGTTCCAAAAAGAATCACCAAAAGGATCATAACCAAACCACCTTGGTATTTCAATAACGTTTCTTTAGATCTTACGTCATCTAAGCTCAAGAAATCCGAAACCACCAAGGAACAATTCCTGAGTCTCTTTAAGGACAAAAAACTACACCAAAAAATAACGGCTTCCGGTTTCTATACACAGACGGTTCAAAATCTCCACACACCCTGCCCGCCTATGCTGTAGTCGACGAAAATGGTAATAACATTGTGCTGTACACAGTGTATCACTTCGCTTCCATTTTCACAACCGAAGCCTGTGCAATTCTTTATGCAATTAGGCACGCTATTAAAAGCAAAAATAAAACAATAATTTTCAGTGACAGTCTATCGGTCCTCAGAGCTTTAAATAACCCCTTCAACAATAATTGGAACACTGTTATGAAAATCAGAAATGCTCTAATAAACAACGAGTAGAAAATTAGAATTCATTGGGTGCCTGGGCACAGGCATTTTTGGCAACGATATGGCTGATATTGCCGCACAATACCCCTCTTTGCCCCAATCATGTTGGATGATACAGTTGAAATTGTTGATCTACACCGATACGTCACTAGCTACATGCGCATCAGATTCAGAAACAGCCAGACTCCACACCATTACTACTCAAACATTAACCCAACCCTTGAGCCACCCACTTTTCCAACAAACGTTAACAAAAACAAAATTATGACATTCTCCAGACTTCGACTTGGCCACACAATTTTTTCCCATGGATATATTATACAAAAAAGCGACAAACCCTATTGTGTACGATGCAACAGCAACCTAACCGTCAATAACCTCCTCAACGAATGCCCTTCATTTCAGAAAATAAGGTTTAAATACTTCAAAAATACACCAGCCTCCCACATCCTACAGGACCCATCAATTGCAAACATCAACATCATATTAGATTTTATTAGAGAAGCCAAAGTTAAAATATAATTTTTATTCCATCGAGCTGATAGACCTGGCAGCTAATGCTCTTTTCTTGTAATTTAATCTTAGAATTTATCCTTAGGATTAAAAGAAATAAATAAATAAATAAAATAAATTTTTTTGATTCATAAATTTTAATAAGTTCTATGTTTGTTATGTCTGTTATTATAATTTGCATATCAAATTCTTTTGGTACTTTAATTTCATAACTTCTACTGATTTGAGTTTCAATAGCTTTTTTTCATTTTTTTCCTCTCCTCAACATTTTCACTTGAATTACTAATGTACCGTTTTTCCTTTTTCAACGTTAGTTACTTTCAAATTTATTGGATTTACTTTTTCATTTAATTCGGCCTTTGTTTTTCCACACTTTGTTTTTCCTTTGGCTTTATAATTAAGGGAACTTTTTTTGAAACATCTGGCATCACATTATTAGCAGTTATCTGTGCGTATGACATTTTCTGTTTAATATTAATATCCTTCACAATTTTCTTTATCTCATCACGCATTTTCGTATTGCTTTCTTTAATTGTTTCGTACATATCTTTATTCTTTCTTTCTATGTTGTTTAGATTTCCATAAATATTTTTAAATTCCTGCATATTTTCTTCACATAATTTCTTGATGTTGTCTTTTTCAATAAACCTTTCTCCGTATCTTTTTTTAATTGCTTCCTAAAGTGATTTAATTTCATCTTAATTTTTCTTTATAGAGCTTTGAAATTCATATATATAATCCTTTAATACTTGTTTGTTTTCTCTACGCCATCTTGAATAATACTTAAAACAAGATCAACATTCTGAATGTATTGAAGACAGTCACCACATATAAATCTTATGAAGTTGTGTCATCCCCGATTTTTGCCGAATATTGATCTATCCCCGCACATTTTTTTGTAAAGTGATATACTTTATTACATACTCCATCTTATACCACTTTAACCTTTTATGGCTGTCTTGCATTTAGAGCATTCAGCCATCCTTTTTTGTTTTTGACAAATAAAAACCTCTTATTAGAAAATATTTTACTCTGTCTTCCAAACTATTTACAATTGCTTTATTTTGTATTTAAAATAGTCCCTATATATTTTTTTAAACACTTTGTTTTTAATATTTTTCTATTTTTATAGAGCCTTGTTAAATATCCTTGTTTATTTCACCATGGTTGCCAATCTCATATATATAGTTATTCGGATTTTTACTGCATATTTTGTGCACATAAAACACTTTTTTAAGGGCATATCACTGGTTTCCCTGGTTAATACTCTTGTCGTTTGATTCAATAAGTTGACGCAGGTGTATTAAATTCTAACGATGCAAATTCAAACGACGCACTGTGTTTCCCATAGAAAAAAATCAAAATCTCTTTCACGGATTTTGATAAAATATGTATTTTTTGAGGAGTAATTATCCGATTTTTTTCGGCTACTTCTGTATATCTTCGCAAGAAGGCGCTAAACACAACTGATTTATAATAAAAAAATACTATGTAAAAAATCGGATTTAAGGTGCTGTAAAAACTTTTTTTGTTTAAGAATTTTTTAAAAGTTTGTGTCTAAATTAAAGAACGTTCTTTATAGAAAATAAAGATGAATTTTTATTTGAAGAAACAATTCTACAATGTAATTAATTACACTATGCAACAAATGGAAAACAATTTTTTGACCTTGGATAGCCACTATATTTTTTTGATGCGCAATGGTGGCCTAACTTCAAATATCATCAGCATTTCAGATTCTATGGGTAAGTTTTTTTTTTAATATAACCGATATTTTTGGATATATTGAGAAACAAATTATAATTTTTCTTTTTGAAAAATTAAATTATTGATTTCTAGAAATTCACAAAAGATAGAAAGCAGCAAATATTTACCAGTTTCACTATTCATTCATAAAGCTGCATATAATAGAAATAAAATAAACCATAATTCATGTCGCAGGACTAGGAATCTTGACAGGGACTCCGAGCCTATGTCATTCACCCTTGATGATGTGACATTCACCATATCTAGAGCTAAACTATCCAAAACCCTTGGACCCGACGGCATTTTCATGCTGATGTTAAAGAAGCTAAGAACTGCAGCGCTAGAATTTCTGACACCTGAACCTGTCTATTAGAGCTTTTCCCAACATTTGGAAATTGGTCAGAATAATCCCAATACTGAAGTATGATAAGCCTGTTACCAAGGGAGATTAATTCCGCCCGATCTCCCTCCTTTCACCTATAGCGAAAGTATTGGAGGGCCTACTCTTGCCTACACTTAAGGAACACTTCACGCTTGCCACACATCAGCATGGTTTAAGGGAATCATATAACACCACCACAGCACTGAATATGATGGTGTCCCATATAGCTAACGGCCATAATCAACAAAAACCTTGTCAATGGACAATTGTGGCAGCCTTGGACCTGTTCAAGGCGTTTGATACGGTACCATTCCATACTCGTTGAGGACATTTTATGCTCTACACTCCCCAATGACGTCAAAAGATGGGTAGCGAAATACCTATGTGGTAGGCAAGCATTTGTGAAATTCAGGGGTCAAAGATCAAAATTCCAGAAGCTAAAAATGGGCGTTCCTCAGGGGGGAGTTCTATACCCAATTCTATTTAAAATATACTTAGCTAATCTTCCAACTCCACCACAGAAAGTTCAGATGGTGTCGTATGTGGATGACTGTTCAGTCTATGTATCTGGGGTGAATATTAGAGTATCTAATTATTCGTGGACAGGAAAATACGACAACGACCTTCGGCATACGAAACAGGATGCGCGTTGCGCAATGGAATGTACGAACTCTTCGTGAAGCATCAGGGCTTGCACAACTTGAGGATCACATGTTGGCGTATAAAATCGAAGTATTAGGGATAAGCGAAACGAGGTGGAATGGCAATGGCTAAATTATCACTGCAAATGGTAATACCGTACTCTACAGTGGAAGAACAAATGGCGGCGAAAGTGGAGTTGGATTAATAATATCAAAGAGAATAAAGAACTCCCTTCAAACATGGAAACCAGTATCGGATCGTGTGATAATGGCTCGCCTCAAGGGTAGAGTAGGACGACATGTTACCATTGTGCAGTGCTATGCCCCAACGAAAGACGTTGAAGAACATAATAAAGATGAATTTTATACACAGTTAAAATCCATGCTCATGGAAATTCGAAGGGGCGATACCATCATACTCATGGGTGATAGGTAGAAGATAGGTAGCGACAATACCAACATCCGGTCATCTATGGGAACACACGGTTGTGGAGTCAAAAATAAGAATGGAGAGCGACTAATAGAATTGTGCCAGACATTTTAACTAGTCATAAGTGGTTCCATCTTCCCGCATACGGAAATACACAAGTATACCTGGACATCCCCGAGCGGCAATGCGCGCAATCAGATAGACCATATATGCGTGGGCAAAAGATGGATCTTTATCGGAGGTCAGAAATAGGAGAGAGCTGACATCGGCAGTGACCACAAGCTTATCACTGGTGAAATCAAGATTAAATTGAAATGCCAAAGAAACGCCATCAGGCACACAAGGCGAAAATGGCTATACCTACAAAAACTCCAGAATGATGCAACCAGGCATGCATTAACCTTGGCAATCCGTGAGCGGCTACCAACAAACCAACTTCACTCATGGGAAGATATCAAAGAAGAAGAGAAGAGTTTGGATATCAGATTACACTTGGAACCTGGTTTCTTAAACAATGGAACTAAAACTTCAGCTGAATAGCAATAATACCTTGAGCCAGCAATACCATCAGCTGGCAAAACAAATAAAGAAAGCTGCAAGAAGAGACAGAAGAAAGTTCCTGGAACAACTAGCAACAACGGCAGAAGAAGCAGCTGGCCAGAATAATATGAGAAAACTACACCAGACGATTAAATATCTCACTAATCAAAAGTGTAATAGGAACCAAGCCGTTGCTGATAAAAATGGTACACTAATAACGAACAATGATGCACAAACACAGAGATGGAGAGAACATTTCAATGAAATTAGTAACGTCACGAACACTACTGAGGACAGCGAAACAGTTGAGAACATAGATGAGGAAAACAGTTTAAGAATACCATGCAACCCTCCCAATCTGAATGAGATAAAAGAGGCGATTGGTAAATTGAAAAATAATAAGGCAGCAGGCGAAGATGGACTACCAGCGGAAATTCTACGGGTTGACATCCAAACCACAGCTGAACTTCTACTGCCTTACATCACATCAGTATGGGAGGAGGAGAGGCTGCCTCCTACATGTATGAAGGGCATCATTGTAAAGTTACAAAAACGTGGCGGCTTAAAAGACTGTAATAATTGGAGAGGAATTACTCTACTTAACACCATATATAAGATACTTGCAGTCATAATACAGCGAAGGCTTCTGAGCAGAATAGAAAACATACTGCGAGACGAACAAGCTGGCTTCAGACCGAATAGAAGCTGTGTAGATCAGGCCAACACTACGAATAATCATTGAACAGTCCATAGAATGGCATACCCCCTGTATCTGTATTCGTCGATTTCAAGAAAGCGTTTGATACCATCAGGCGAACGGCTATATGGAAAGTACTAACAACCAAAGGGGTACCACAGAAGATAATTCGAATAATTAGAGCGATGTATGAGGATGCAAAACTTTCAGTTCTTCACAACGGAAACATCAGCCAACCATTCCACACCAATGCTGGAGTTAAACAAGGATTCACACTATTACCTCAGCTATTCACCATCGTGCTGGATGACATAATGAGCAAATTCTGTTCGAAAAGAAGAGGGATCACATGGAGTCTCTCACGCCAACTCGGACTTGGACTATGCGGATGACATTTGTCTACTCTCGCATAAGATTTTCAATATGCAGTCGAAACTGAAGAACCTAGAAAGATTAGCTCATGGTGTTGGGTTTGAGATAAACATCAAGAAAACCAAGGCCATGAGAAAAAACAATACGAGCTGGGAAAACATTATACTACAGGGTCAGCCAGTCGAGTATGTAGATAGCTTCTGCTATCTAGGAAGTACAATGACTAAAAACGGCGGCGCAGAAACAGACGTATATAACAGGAGAACTAAGCTCAAAATATTCAACTCATGTGTTAAATCGGTACTGCTGTATGGCAGTGAAACCTGGCTTGTATCGAATAACATCACACAGAAACTCCAGGTATTCATTAACAAGTGCCTCAGAATCAATTGCAGAATATTCTGGCCTAACACCATAAGTCCCACAGAACTGTGGAGCATGACTAATGAGGAACTCATACTGAAACAGATAAGGAAAAGAAAGTGGGGATGGATTGGTCACACCATCCTAAAAAGTCTAGAAAGTATTACTAGAATGTCACGCGAGTGGAATCCTCAAGGCTCAAGAAATCGTGGTAGTCCAAAAAACACCTTGGGACGCACAATTATCAAAGAACTGAGACAGAACAACCTAACATGGGAAGAGGCAAAGTCAACAGCTTTAAACCGTGTTAGATGGAGATGTTTTGTGGAAGCCATATGCCCCCAAGAGGAGTAACGGAAAAAATCTAATTATTCGATTTTTGCTTTTGTTCGAGCAAGAAATTAAATTTCTAAAATTGTTCGATTAATCGAGGAAGGTTTTCAAATTGTTCAAATAACTCGAATAACTCGAACAATTAAAAAATTATCCAAAAATTTTAATCCAATGGAAAAAACAAACATGTGTATTTGGTTTTTTGCTTTTTTTTTAAAATTTAAAAACGAGGTCGATGTTTTTTCTTTTGAGGCCAGCACAAAGGGGATGGCCCCTACTCATGTAGTGCATTGTGCTGGTACTAGGAAAATATGGAGGGTAGAATCCAGTATGGACGTTTGAATTAAATTTATTTATAAAGTAAGGGTAAACTGTCGAGGGAAGATCGTTCCACAGACGAACGGTGTAGCAAAAAAACGACTTCTCTCTATAATGCGTTGTGCGATTCATTGGACAATCAACTACAAAGGGAAAATATGAGATTATTAGGAATTACTTCCCTTATTTCGTCATTACGTCATAGCACCGATAGAACAATGAGGTACACACTATTGCGACGATGCTCTAACGGATCGATAGAGTTGATTACCCTACCGTCATTAAAAGGTACCTTCGTCCTCTCCTGTACGCGATAGAGAAGCTCCAGAATAGACTTTGAAGCACCGGCCCATACATGAGAGTTGCATACCATTTTGAGTAGGTTATATGGTAGGTGTTGTAAATATTAAGGAGATCAGATGGAGTGAACTATTTCTTGCAGTCTTAATGCTTGAATGCTTCTTTCGACAGATGAAATATGTGGTCGTTCCAACGAACGTCACGGTGAATCGAGACTGTTCGCACGACCCCGCTCGGAGATTTTCGCCAGGTCGCTTGTGAATGTGTCGTTCATATTCATCCTGTTCGCCCCAATCTCAAAGAGGCTCGGTCTACGATCAAATTAGTATGAATGGCAAATGTTGCTGTTATCTGCGAAAGAGTGGATATGATTGGAAATAAGAAGAAGAAAGTCGTTAAGAAATATTAATACTGGCGTAGGAGAAAAAACAGAACCTTGCTTTGCGATGTTGGTGATAGCGATAAAATTGAATTAAAAAGTTTTTCCGATCTTCTCTTTGTCTTGTCTAAATACATGAAATCGTCTATTATACTGATACTTTTTGTTTAGATTTTTTTAAATTTGCAATACTTTGTATTGTTTTGTTGAACTCGTCTAGAAGATTGTTTTCATTTAGATCCAAATCTTCTTCTTACAGGTCATCGTCTGGTACATTTTGGTCAGGGTCAGATTCAATATTAAACAATCGATTACACGATTTGATTGCAAACTCTTGGTTTGGTTTTTGAAATATATTTAAGAAAGTTATCGCTATTGGGGAACCTTACGGAATTTAGGTTGATTTTAAACACTATATGTTTAGGCGTAGATCCAAATATAATAGGTTTTCCCAAAAGGAGAAATAAAAAGACAACTATTTATTTTTAATTATAATAAAATTGAGAATAAATCTCTTTATTTAAAAAATATTACCTAATAAATGGTTATATATAAAATGCGAACATGTATATATGGAATATATACATACATATACATACATATGTTGTTTCCATTACAGTGGTTGAATATACATCAATAAACATAACCGAATTAAATACAGTTAAAGCTAATAGGCCAAAAACAATAATTAAAATTGAGTTGTACTTAAACATTGCCGGCCACCTCGCAACACGTAAAGTAGTGGAAATTTTTAATAATAACAAAAATTTTCATTATAAATAAAATGAGCCAATAGGGACTCCAAATGAAAATATATTTCGACGAATGAGTCAGTAAGGACACCTGTTGATATATATATCAAGAGGTGTCCTTACTGACTATATATATATATAAAGGGTCCGCCAAATAATTGTTTTTTTTTTGAAAATGCTATGAAAAAAACTACTGAATATTTCCTCAAATTTCTTTTTTTTTTGAAAGTACAATCCTTCCGGTTAATAATGGAAAATAATTTCATTCAAATGGCTGTCCCGGCTGGCCATGAAGCAATAGCCTACACGATCGGTCTAATTTGTAAGCACATTATCGGTCCAATTTGTAAGCAAAAGCGTCAATTGTCTCTGGCTTGGCGTAACACTTATCTTTGACGGCACCCCACAAATAATAGTCCAACGGTGTCAAATCCCTACTCCGAGGTGGCCAAACGACATCAGCTCTGCGGCTGATAATGCAATCTTCAAAAACAGGGCGCAAAACATCGAGTGTAGCTTCGTCTGTGTGGCACGTAGTGCCGTCCTGTTGAGACCAAATGTTGCTAATATCCTCCTCTTCAATTTTTGTAAACAAAAATTCATTCAACATGGCCCGATAACGTTCACTATTGACTATAACAGCCAGTCCTTGCTCATTTTCGAAGAAAAATAGCCCAATTATGCCTCTGGACCTAAATCCGCATCAAACAGTGACAGTCTTGGGTGTATCGGCTATTCAATGTATGCGTGCGGGTTTTCTGTGCCCCAAATGCGACAATTTTGCTTGTTTACATAACCGCCAAGATCAAAATGAGCTTCATCTGAACACATCGCACACATTCTGCAACATTACCATGATTTTCAGAGTAATGTCGCAATATTTCCCAGCGTTGTTCAAGCGTATACACAACCATATTCGTTCAGCGGAAGGATAAAACTAATTATATGTCAAATCAGACATGATCTAAGTGTTACCGTTCACGAAATAAGCACTAGTTAAAAAAGAAACGTTAGATGGCGGACCCGATATATATATATATATATATATATATATATATATATATATATATAACTAGTGCTTATTATATATATATATATATATATATATATATATATATATAACTCGTGCTATATATATATATATATATATATATATATATATATATATATATATATATATATAATATATAATGTATATATATAATAAGCAGTAAAAATCCTGCCATCTGGGGTTCGAATGCGAATATACACCACCCCCGCGTGTGCTTTTTCTGATGCATCAGAAAAAACATGCAATTCCGCAGCAGATTACCTAGTAAAATTCACCCATCTCGGTATCCTGATTCCATTTATCCCGTCGTAGCACTCAACGAATTTAAACCAGCCAACGTAGTCAAAAGCTTAGCGATAGTGGACAAAACTTCTCTTTTCGTGTAACTCGACTTCATTTCAATAGGACTGACCTTAGAAAAGAAGGAATCTAATTGCTCATTCCACAAAATCCCTAGAGCTGGTAGACTCTTCGAATGTTAAAAGTTTTCCGTCACTAAATGTGCCGTGTGCAAACCTGCTAGTACTGAACGCTCATTCGAAGTTCATTTTCTAAGCTCAAAGCCAGCCGATGACAAGGCGGCTACCAATTGATCCCTAGCATCAAGGCAGTGGATACATCATGTGCTCCCGTTAAAACGTCGTCAACGTAAATGCCCTTCCGTAAAATGGATACTAGAGGTAAAGTTTCCTGTCAATCGTCAGCTAATTGAAGTAATGTCCTAATAGCTTAATAACGAGCGCAATTCACACCGAAGGTTACAGTCTGAAATTCGTATTCGGTCAGCTGACTATCAGGGAAGGTTCTATAAAGAATTCGCTGAAATGGAGTATGCGAAGGATGAACCCTGATTTGGCGATACATTTGTGTGATGTCACAATTAAAAACATACCTAAACAATAGCCAGCGAAGTATTAAATTTACCAAATCGGCCTGCAAAGTTGGTCTCACAAATAATCAATCATTCAAGTACCATTCGAAGTCTTATTCGATGCACTAAAGACTACCCTAAGTTTCGTGGTCTTCCTATCAAGCTTAATAACAGGATAGTGCGGTAAATAACACGAATAAGTAACCGCTTTGTCAGAAGGACCTACAGGTTTCATATGATCTAATATCTCAAATATTCCTTTACAACCTCATCATACATATCGCTAGTGTCCGGTTTGCGCAAAAGAGATGATTCAATTCTAAAAAATTGGCGTAAAGCACTAGTCTTCGAGATACCCAAATTGATCGATCGAGGGAAGTCGGGTTTAAAAGGAAGCGTTATGATGTACCTTCCACTAGAATTTCGCTGTGTCGTAGACTTATAATTATGCTCACAAATTCTATTTTCAGGAGACAAAATTCCCCTCTTCGGGGCTTTCTCAAGCTCCCAGAATTTAAGCAGATTTCTATTCAAATTATCTTCCTCGGAGAGCGTAATAGCAGTGGTATGAACATTGATAATAGAATTCCTAACCGGTCCTGTTAAGATCCATCCAAAAGCAATTTCTGGAGCTAACAAGGAACCGAAAATATTCCTCTTAAGTCCACCCAAGAGAATATTTGGATATAAATCAACGGCCAATAAAATATTAACAAGGCCACTCTTATAAAAGTTCGGATCTGCAAGTTCAAGGTCCGGAATTTTACCACTGATATGCGAAGGTAAAACAAACGAAGGCAAATTACCAGAAATTGAAGGTAATACAAGGGCAGATGTCTCCAAATCAACACTACCATTAATCAGAGAACCTATTCGAAGTGTACAAACTTTTCTAGACAAAACAGAAGCATTCCTATCGACGCCGGAAATCCTAATACTCGTAGAAGTTGATGGAAGTCGCAATTGATTTCGCAGGTGTTCGGATATAAAGGAAGCTTCCGAAGCAGGATTAATCAAGGCCAGTGCCGGATACGTGATACGAGCATAAAATCATTACCATGGATGTTCCCAATAACAAGGAGCAATTTCGCGCAAGATGAAAAACTTGACGATTAGTATTTAAATTATAAGCTCTAGATGTAGAACGTCCTGAATTATCGATGTTCACAGGATGAGCTATTGATTCATTGACATATTCCTGTCCTGAATGGTCGTATTAGCAGAGTTGTTAGCAGAGACCTCCTGATGAAGCAAGGTATGTCTCTTATTGCACATCGAGCAACTATGTATGACTACTACGTCAATCCTTAACTTCGTGTTGCCCCGAAAGATAATTAACGCAGCAATGATGTTTTCTAATTGCTGAAAATCTTTCAGAAATAGACATCTTCTGAAAACGACGGCAAAATCTCAATAGATGACTTTGACCCGGACACAGAATGCTCGTAGATGCTCACGAAGTATTCGAAACATGTGTCCGTACCTTATTATCAACCTCTTTTCTGCCAACATTCGACCCCTTGAGATCGTGTATACAAATCCAAATCTTTCCATAGGGGCAATGATGATTTATCCCTAACGCCTTGTTCTCAGATAGACACCGTCTGCTCTGGTAAGTGCTGGATACAAATAAAAACAATAATAGGATTCCAATTCGATGTTGAGATCTTATAAATAGACATCGCGGCCCAAAACCCATGGATCCCACGTTGTAAAATCTTTAGACCCGCGCTAGTCTCCTTAGTTAGAGTAGCTAACCCAAATAAATTCTTAAATTGGTTGTTAACCAACATTCGTGGGTTCTCGTAAATATCGTTGGTCAAAGGGAATTTCGAAACTATCTCCCTAGCCTCCTTACCAGTCTTCTTCACTAAGTAACACAACCTTTCAAAATTACTAAGACGACTATTATTCACATACAATGCGGTAAATAAGTCCCAAAATGTAGGCCATGATAAATAGTCACCATCAAAAACATCCGTGTCACAAGGTGACAACGGCAAGTTATGGCAATAATTCTCATTCACTTGTAGCCTCGTCCCAGCAATTGGTTGCACCTTCGGCTTTAACTCCTTCTTCTTCCTCTGGATCCTTGCTGAACATTCTGCGTATGTGTACATAGTCGGAGTGTATTTCGCCTCTGCCACTTCGATGTCGTCGGGTTTTGCCTAACCAGATCTCTCAATATAATCTAGGCAATCCTCATATGACTTTCCTACTCTAACCCAAAGCTGCTCTAGTTCCCTATCTAAAATCTCAAGTACAATTAAATTTGCACTACCCTCGCGCTTGCGATCGAAATTAACGTCGAACTTCACCAACGCATCTGAAGTGCGTATAAATCTTTCCAACGACGTTGAAGGCATCCGGTTAATCTCAAGAAACAATGTTCAGCACAAATAAAATCGAACACAAAGACAAAAATCTTCCAAAAAAATATTTTAATAAATTTCAAGTCAAATAAACCGACCGTAGGGTGACTCACAAACGAATAAAAAGAAGACTTTGTAAATATACCGTAATATATGTATATATGCATTATATAAGAATATGTGTGTATAGGCAATATATAAGAATATATACACACAAACAATAAAAAAATATACGGATCACTTGCCTGAAAAACCGAAAAATAATAAGTAACAAATTCAAATTCTGTAACACTCGCGTAAAAAATTCCACGGCACTTTATTTCCAAATATTAAAATAAAAAATAAATATTAAATATTATTTCCAAATAAAAAGTAAGCAAACGCAACTTTGTCAAATTAGTAGTCAACCGGCACAAATCTAAAAACGTACGTAATTAAACGACCGCGATCAATCACAATATCGTACTTGTCTTTCCTACGTTCTTTATTTTTAAATATTTATATGTATGTGTTTATGTTAAAAACAAATACGATTGTCCACACATTTTGTTCCTCAAGTATTATAAAAAAACACTAATTTTAAATATCAAATTACTAACCTGTTAACACTGTAATTAATAATCAAAATGAAGTGAATTCCAATTTATCCACGTGAAGGGTTGAAAATATAAGTTTTTCCTTAAAAATTGCAAAAGTCCTCGTGAAGGGCTTGAATCTATCTCTCCAGGGAAAAATCCGTCTCGAATAGGCCAAATGTTAAAGCGTAGACCCAAAAATAATAGTTTTCCCAAAAGGAGAAAAAAAAGGACGGTAAGTGTTTTTCTTATAATAAAATTGAGATTAATCTCTTTATTCAAAAATATTACCTTGAATAGATAATAATAGCCATAACCGAATTAAATACGGTTAAAGCCAATAGGCCAAAAACAACACTTAAGTATCGTAACTCTTTATATTTTAGCTTATATTTCCATCAAGGATGAAAATAAAAGGTAATGAAATACACTTAAAGAAAAGGTAAAATTAAATTAAATTTGAGTTGTACTTAAACACTTAACTCTCCTTACTGAGTTAGTTCCAACTAAACTGGTTTCTTACTTCACGATTCACTTCACGAGTTTACCCCTTATAAACTCTCTTCACACAGAGTTTAACCAACAAACTCTCTTCACACCAATAACACGTTCGCTGAGTTTACTTTACTTAAACTGATTGTTGTTCACATCGACGTACTTTTTATATGGCTAGGTAAACACTACATCGAAAACTCTCGCTCTCGAAATTTCAGGTAGATTCCATTTATTTCTTTTTAGTTCTTTTGTAGACATGCGTATGTAAACATCTACCACTTTCAGCTCATAGTATTTGTTGTAGCTTGTTTATTGTCTGTTACTTGTTTTCTTTACTGCTTAATTATTGTTGCCGTGTTATTTTTATTTATTATTATTTATATTTATCTCTGCTAATGTTTGTTGTTGTAGATTTGGTTATTTGTAAACAGCACGTATAGTTGTTCTTGCAGCTTTTGTTTATTTATTTTAGCGATGTAATAAACGCTGGGGTGCCCAACCTTATTTTTGTAACAATATTATATTAAAAAATATAGTAAGTTTGAAAGAGAATTAATTAAAAATGGCACATGGTGAAAATTCTCCACGATCATTGGATCCTTTTAGATTCGTTGAGTAGTAACCAGAATTTTCTGGGGACCAAAAGGAGTTGAAAAGCTATAATAAAATGGATTTTGATTAATAGTTTTGGGGAGAAGAATAGTGCAGAGGAACTATATGATAGGCTTAGGTCAGTAGTATTTAAGACAACCGTGTTTGATTTTTATAATGAGATCAAGGACAGACTTTGAACAGTGAGCGGAAAGCTTTAAATTATATGAGGACAGGTTTAGATATTTTTAAGTCGAAAATGACGGAACCCATGAAAACGGTCTTAGCTTGTAGGAATCCCGAGAGCCTTGGTAATGCAATGGATATCCTTTGTCTTCGGGATATGCTTACTATAGCAGCGAAAATAGAATTAATTATTTTATGAAAGTAAGACCCATACAAATGTAAATGGCAATTGTCGGGCAAATCACAAATGATAACAACAATGTTATTTTTTTATTATTATTATTTATTAAATCAATATAAAATATTACTCTAACTTTTGGACCACGCTAGCTGCCAGGGCCTACGGTGGGATTAAAAGTATACAGTTTTACTTTACTTATACGTGCTAAAAAATTCTACAAATATTGTTCTAACATTCATACATTCATTCATTCATTCATTCAGGGGTTACATATCATGTATATCTAATTGTCTTATTCATGTTTAATATTGCCATTTAGTTTGCTGTCGTTGATGTACTTAATTATTTTCCTAACGTTTATCATATTGATATTATTTAAAAAGGTAGATGGTATAGCATTTTCGAAAGTATCTTTACGAAACGTCGCTAAATTTGGGCATTCGTCGAGGATATGTTGTACAGTTAAGTGGCATTAACAATGGATGCTGGAAAGAGGTGATGTAAAAGATGGGTTATCAGTGTATGGCCAATCCTCAGTCGTCCGTAGTGTGTGATTTCCTTTCTTGATAATTCCGGCGGGTAGACGGCTTTCATACAATCAGGATTGAAGGTAGAATAATGGTTTTGAAAATGGATGTTTATTTATCAGCTTGTGTAAATCCTTGTTTGGTGATGCGTTGAAAGTTAGACAAGGTTTTGAGGCAGCGTCTTTGACCGCTTGGTTGGCAAATTCATTGCCTGGATTGCTTTTATGCCCAGGGACCCAAGTAATTGGAGTTTATTTTTATGTTTTATTAGTATATCCCTAATTGGGCCGATAAAAGGGTTATCATTAGATATATTTTTAATTGCTGAGAGCACCGACCTACTGTCTACAAATAATAAACTTTCCTTTGTTATTCGATGCAAATTCTGTAGCTTTTAGCACCACTTCTTTTGTCTTTTGTTGAATTGTTCAATGAATAATTGTCTAAAACATTCATTACTGGTGTGTTTTTTGAGATATGTGTTTAGGTGTTCCTTTATTGAGGAAGGGAGTAGCAACCCAAGGTGAATGGCTGCTAATTTTATTGCATTTTGGTGGTATTTGAATCCTAAGTTCTTTGCATTGGGATAAGCACCGACGAATGGTTGATTTAATTGAATAATTACGTTTGTGGGATGTATTGTAGTATTTTGTTTGTGGTATTTATATACTTTGAAATCAGTCTCCAAGTAACAAGATCACGACATTTCTTAATGGAGGAAAGACCAGGCTTCGGCTAATAAACATTTGACTGGTGAAGTTGGAAATGCGTTTAAGCTGCGTCGAACCGCAGTATGATAAGGTGTTTCCAGAAGTTTCAGATGTAGGTTAGCACACCACCCATAAATTGGAAGTCCATAATCTAGAATTTTAGATAATATTAGTTTATTAGCGTATTGGTGTGCATACAAAGATTTTTTGAAGTTAACTATTTAATGATATTCAGCCTGGCAGCTAAACTCTTCCTTAAGTGTAGACAGTAATCCTTGAAGGTATATTTAGTATCAAAACCAATACTCAATATTCTTAAATTTTCAACATTCTGAATGATGGTGAGTTCAATATTGATATCAATTGAAGGACAGCTACGTTTGCGACATTTGTGCAAGATTTTGCACTTGTTCAAGGTCCAGTAGGAGTTTTAAAAAGGTGTCTTTTGTGCTCCTCACGTCCTAATTCCTTGTATAAGAAATAGCGTCATCTGCATAAATATTCAAGTTAATAGTCTTCTAGTTAAGTATAATCCTTTATCTGCTCAAAGGCTATTATGAATAACAGAACCGATAAAGGGTTCAGAGAGATGTCCGTTAACATTAACCTGAAATTTTCGCTGGTCTGACGTGACATATTTTTCTCCCAACTTTCAACGTTTTAAACTGCTCTAAGATGACATGGATACCAATGCGATTGTACGCTTTCTCAAAGTCTGTAGCTAACACCGTAATGTGATTTTTGGTTGATCACCAGATCATCCGCATAATAAACAATTTCCTGCCTTCCTCATCAAACCAAAGGATGCCATTCACAATAAGAATCCAGAGTAGCGGCAAAAGAACAGCTCCTTGAGGAGTACCACGAGACACTAGCCTCTCGAGGCGTACCTCACCAAGCTCCGAGCGGACAATCCTCACTAAGTACGTTGATTATCCACTCAACAAGAAAATCATGGACGCCAAGGTCAACCAGTGCCACTCTACACATTTTTTAAGGTACCTTCAATATCCAGAAAAGCAGCAAGAGTAACAATCCCATAGTGCAGACCCTTCTCAATGTAGCCGACGACCTCGTGTAGAGCAGTCTCTACATTCCTACCCCAAAGGTAAGCATGTTGAACCCCACTGAAGATCCTCCTATCGATCGTGCTCCTCAAGTGCAAATCTACCACTCCATCGTTTTCAACAAAAACGATGACAGACTGATCGGCATAAAATTACCTGGCATGGAATGGCAAGATCTGCGACCTTCGGTATGAAAACCACTCTCACCCTCCATGCCATAGGCATAATTCCACCAAGAAGGCAAACCCTAAAGACATTTACAAGGAACCTCAGGGCATAGATGGAGACATTCTGCAACGGCCGGAAATATTCCATCCGAGCCCGATTTATAGGTCCCAACGGACCGGATCGCCCAAGTCATCATATCGGTGCGTTCCTCATCTGTAACCGGAGCCAAAACTGCCCGCCCCGTCTCCTCAACCGTCACCTTCCTAAACCAGGGAAGTGGGTCTCCAGGAGAATACCAAGTGACTCAGAGCCAGACTCAGCCCATGAACCGTCCTCTTTTCGAATGTTACCAAAGACAGCATTGCCCTTAGATAACACTGAAAGAATTTAAGATTGTTAGATGTAAGTCATTCCTATCTAGAATGCAAGACCTTACCTTATTCAATGTGCTTGGCAATACAACTTGTAACCCGTGAAAATTAATCCGCGAACCTTATTGCCAGCAATCCATGATTCTTGGATGAGAGCCACGTCTACCTTCTCACGGCCAAGGAGTAAGGAGAATTCGGTTGAGGCTGCTTCACTGTGGTGCAGGTTTACCAGCAGTCTCCTGGGCCTTGTCATCTTTAGCATACCTAAACCTGACACTGGCCAAACCGTAATTCACCTAACCCTTAGCTCTATCGATGAACTCCAGGGACGCTTTATCAATAGCGAACCTAAAATCCATGCGCCCGTTGCCCTTACAGACCAGTATTGAGAGTATTCCACTGAGAGAACGGGCGGTGTATTCCACACAGTCACTACTGGCCTGAGAGGCAGGTCGGAAGAGTAGATCACATCCAGTTTTGCACCTGGGCAAAGGTCGCCACACTTGCCAACTGCAGCAAGTAGGAAATCAACTGCTTTCCTGTTACCGTAGTTCACAATTTTGACGCCTTTGGACCAAGGAAAGACATTTCATCCTGACTGTTTTCCATGATTGGCGATTTCTTCCAGCAGCCTTCTCAATCTGCTGCCAGAGCTCAGGAATGATCCTCCCATCCGGATCACTCCTGTCAATGACAGCAACCTGATTGGCAGAATCCAGGCTGTTAGATTTCTTCGCCTTCTTTGATACTTGCCGCTGTTTATCACCGGATCTAACCCTCTTGACATTCTCGCTACGGGGAATGCTCGAGGAGCCCGATGTCATTACAACGGCTTTCTCACCACCACAAGTCTTGGCTTCGGGCTTGGCGGAAGCTCGTGCCGAAGCCTTGAGCACCGACAAGTACTTAGCCTTCTTGCCGTCCATTCTGTCCTCGCTGATTATTTTGGCCTCCACAGCTTTGGCACTTGTGGTGGGGACCGGGTCAGCCTTCACCTCCTTGAAAGAAGGTGAATTCATGGCTGCTTCCTTTGCCACCACAAATTTAACTAGAATGGAAGCTCCCAGGAGCACAGACGTAGGGCCGTCTGTGTTTCCTGATGAGCAACCGTTCAGGCGGTGGTACCGGACACACCTAAACAAATTAAAAAATTTTTGGGTCTTTGGCTAGTATCGTAAATTTATTAAAGACTAAGATCGCTAAACCTATGACCAAGTACTTAAATATCCAGGAATAAATGAAAACGTGGCATAAATGAAAACTTCGAAGAACTCAAGTCGAAAATACGCCATCCTAAATTGAAGCTTAGAATTCTGCAATTCATTAATAACTATTACATATGTAATATTGAGAAATATGACCGAAATATGACTCAAGTACTTAAATATCCAGGAATAAATAAAAACGTGGCATAAATGAAAACTTCGAAGAACTCAAGTCGAAAATACGCCATCCTAAATTGAAGCTTAGAATTCAGCAATTCATTAATAACTGTTACATATGTAATATTGAGAAAGCCAATTGCACAAACTTTTAGAATTACAGAGACTCCTGAAAAGCCAAGACAGGTGGTGCATTTTGATGTTTTTTATAGCCTACAGAAAGCCTTGTTTCTTACATTTTCTAATAAATTTTCAAAGTTTGCACAGGCAGTTAAAATTGAGAATAGGTTGTGGGTTGAAATAAAAAAGGCTCTTACTTATCTAAGTATTTTAGGTGATATCGAGAAAATTGTAGCAGATAATGAATTAGGTTTTAAGACACTTCCCTTTTTTTTGAGGGAGAGGAATATTGAAATTCATTTTATATCCAATAATAACTACAGTTCAAATGCAGGCGTAGAACGCTGGCATAATACTACGAACGAACATATTCGCCATCTTCGCCTTCTACGGCATGATCCGGAAAAGAACACGGATACAGTGGAGCCGAAAATTAGCAAGGTTATCATGTTTTACAATAATTCAATTCACTCGACCACAGGCTACAAACCTATCGATTTTAATAACGGTAATATATCCTCGGAAGATTATCTGAGAATAAGAGAGAAAATTGTTAGATTAAGGGAATAATAATCGGGAAAATTGTGAAGTACAAACTGGTGAAGTTTATTTGAAGAATGAAAGGGGTGGAAAAAACCATGCAAAGTTTAAAAAAGTGAAAGTAGATCGATTAGACGACGACCATGTTATAATTCAGACAAAACATAAAATCCCATATCAAGAGAAGAAAACATTTGCAACTCAATGGATAAAATGATATTTACGAATAGATTTGAATGGTAACAACTGCTTTGAGAACGTGGACATACATACATGCATGGGTATATGAAATTGTACAAACTTTTTTTGAAAACTAATTTCTCTCTCGATCAAATAATATATAGTACATACTTTTGAATATTTTCGGAAAAATTTAAACAAATTTAGAAAAAAAAACTGATTTTGATAAGCATAAAATATAAATACAATACAATAAAATTAATTGGCTTATAACACCTGAAAAGCAAAAAGGATAAAAAAATATTATACTAATAACAAAAATATTATTATAACCACGAATTTTTTTATATAGTAAAGACAGGTTGCAAACAGTTATAAATAAATCAAGTATTTCACTAAGTATTAATGAAACAAAGATTTTTTTTTTGCAAGAAATTAGAAATAAAAAAAATAAAATATTGTGTGTTTCTACTATAATTATTAAATATATACTTACATACACACTTAAGTAATTGGAAATGATCTAAAAAATATAAAATGATCATACAACTTCATATATTCTTTATAATCATAATTATAAAAATGTATATATATACAAATACGCATGTACTTAAGTGTATATCATTTGAAAATTTCAAATTAAACAATTAAATTACACTAGAATTTATTATTATTTATTATTAAATCAAAATGCTATGAAAAATTTATTCTTGTGTTTTAATTTTCTTAAAATTTGATTAACAGTAGACATACAGATCTTTTGAAGCCGGAGCTTCAATCAAACGGTGGGGGAGTTATGTACAAATAGTATGTAGTACATATGTATGTATTTTAATTTGAATTCGAATATCCCTAATAAATTAACTTTAATGACTATTTATGGAATTTGTAAACGACCAATCAATTTTGTTTTGTGTTCTATTTTTATCACAACGCAAATAATTGGTCATGATCGAACATGTTTGAACATGAACAGTTTTGTTACTTGCTAATGTATTTATGTATAAGTTTTACATTAGTAAAGTAATAATTCTGAAATCCCACATATCTGATTATTATTGCTACTCACGAAAATAATAATCACGTTTATTCTTTTGACTATACAAAGTATAGTTACATCTAAAGCTACATACATATATGATAAGAACATTGTAATTAATAAGTCTACTGCGTTACTAGTTGACCATGTTCGACATGCTATGGAATCATGTTTTGACATGCACAAATATGATCGTTAGCAACTGGAATAATTTAGTATCTGATGATTTATACTTATATACATGCACGTTGTTAAATTAACACTATATAAATAAAGCTAATTGCTAAAGGAAAGGCTTTCTCATTTCTGAAGTGAAAGTTATAACAATTATCTAATTAAAAATTACTTTAAAAGTACTGTGTTTAAAAACAAAAAGAAAAATAAAAATAAACTTATATAAAATTTAACTTAAAATTTAACTTAAAATTAAGTTAATTTTATAATTAAGAAAATAAAGAATTACAAACATTTACTAAACCTAAAAAGATATTTTTATAAATAAAATAAAAAACAATGAGTGTTTTATTTAAAAAGAAATAAAAAAGAAGCAATTTCGAAACAAGACTTTTAACGCCAGCTCCGAACGACAAATTCATTTAGAGAAGTTTTGAATAGTAGTAATGCTCATAACCAGTTACAAGCTAATATTATGAGACGATACCGGTGTTGAAAAACCTTTTTTTTTCAGATGGTCTGGTGTGTCATACATAATGTTCCTAATAAGTATTAAAAAAATTTATTCTCAAATAAAAAAGTATATATATCTTGCTTAATTTTTATTCAAAACAAAGCTGGAAAGCTACTTTTAGCAATGTAGTTGATATTCGTGCATAGGCATGGTAAAATTGGTTGTATTGTATATTAGATTGGTAAGACTGTTTTGCCTTAGTTCTTGGATATATGTGATTCGCCAGATGCTTCTTGATCGACCGCGTTTCCTTGATCCCCGAGGATTCCACTCAAGCGCAATCCTTGTAATACTAATGGGATTTTTCCCTAAGGTATGGCCGATCCATCTCCACTTCCTTTACCTTATCTGCTTCTGTATGGGATCTTAATTTGTCAAGTTCTATAGTTCTATGTTGTTTATGGTGTTAGGCCAGAATATCTCTCATGCGGCACTTGTTTGTGAATACATGTAGCTTTTATGTGATGGTGTAAATGTAGTGTATCTAATATAATAGTTCGTAGTGTATAATATTAAGACCCACAGTTGTAAATAAACATACATATGTTGACTAAATGCAACTCTTCGGAGATACAAGACACTTTCAAGTAAGTCAGTTCTCTTTGTTAATTTTGTTTCTTTTTGTTGCACATTTCTTTCATAAATAACTTACTAGTATTTTCAGAACAATAGTTTTTAATTACCAAAACAAACTATTAGCATACTTCAATCTGACACAAATTTACATTAATAAATATGACTCAAATTCATGAACTCCCAGTACAAATGCATGGCAAGATATATATGTATGTGAAATTAATTTTTAAGGTAGAATATAAATTATTGAGGGTATTCGAGAAACTCACTCGAAATTAGGCTAAGAATTATATTCATGTTTAGTATAAAGGCAAAAGATTTTAAAATAAAAACTAATCTTGGGTAATGTAGTATAAGGTGTGCTTCAAAATGATAAGGTCACCTTAATATTTGCTCAATTCATCCAAACTATAAAATGTTATGTATGGTCACCTTATTAAAAAAAATTCGTTCAAATAAGTGAATACTAAGCCGGTTTTGATTTTAGAGATGTACCATTATATTACATTTATTTAAATTTATGTAAATAAGTAAATTCAATGCGTCAAAATGATAAGGTCAGTGATTAATAAGCATTTAATCTAATCAGAAGGTATCACGATTGTTATTTTTTTGTAATAATTTATAATTTAAATAATATCTGCGCAGTATGGGTCGCGGGAAACCTTTGTCCAAAACGTTGAAGCGGATTTCGCGCCAGCTGTTGCAGATTGTCACTTTTAATTCATCTTTTGTCCGGTACTGCTTGTTGTCTGCATAAACATTATGCACAAGCAATTCACACAAAAATTTTCCATGGGGTTTAAGTCGGGGGAACGTGCTGGCCAATCAAGTACTTTAATATTGTGCTCCTCAAACCATTGATTGGTCGACTTGCTGACATGATTTGCTGCGTTATCTTGCTGAAAGGTGAAAGTTTTGTCAACATTTTGGCCAAATAAGGCAGCCTTATCATTTTGAAGCACACCTTATGTACATATGTATGTCATCATAAAATGGTTACACTCTAGTGACAACTGAAGAATTTAAAGTTATGTTTAGTACAGGCTATTTTCCGCTTTACTTATTTTTTTTTTTTCTAGCTTATGATATACATACCGTCCATTAGGCAGAAAAGCCCTTGGTATATCAACTATTTTTACTCTTTAAGTAACTAGTAAAAACGTTAAAATAAAAACAGCACAAAACACACACACATAAATTCTTCAATATATCACAGTGGCGTCGAGAAAAAAAAATTTTTGTTAATACAAAAAAATTGTTAATAAAAAGGCCGTGTGTGAAGTTAGCTCTCAAAGTTATATTCCAATTTTTCTGTTAACGCGGCTTTTCTGTTAATTAACATTGAACTGTTAAGTTAGAGGAGTTAAATTTTTTAAAAGAATACAATATTTTTAAGGAAAAATTAGTAAATTTATTGTTCGTTGTAAGACATTTTTATGCAAATTTATTTAAAATTTAAAAAAATTAAATAAATGCTTCAGATAGAAGCGTAAGACAGCATAATTGCATATTTAAAAAATACGCACTAGGGAATTTTTTAAATTTGAAAAGAGTGTCCTGGGAGTGCGAGGATGGGGCAATGGCAACTACTAGTATTTATAAATAGGGCATCAAGGATTCCTGTCCACTTTACCGCGTGTGCATAACCGTTACCGATTTTTAGATATGGGGACTTAAATTTGGCCAAGTTTCGGAAATTCGAATATGGCCATTTTTTAAATTTGAAAAGTGTCTTAGGAGGGCGAGGGTGGGGCAAGGGCGACTACTAGGATTTATTATTAAGGCATCAAGGCCTCTTGCCTACTTTACCACATTTCAATAACCGTTACCGATTTTTAGATATTGGGCCTTAAAGTTGGCCAAGTTTCGGAAGTTCGAATATGGCAATTTTATAAATTTGAAAAAAGTGACCTAGGAGTGCGGGGGTGTGACAATGGCGACCATTATGATTTATTAATAAGGCATCAAAGATTCATGTCCACTTTACCGCATTTCCATAACCATAACTGATTCTGAGATACAGAGTCCTGAAATTGACGTTACCTCAAAAGTAATATCTACTTGATTGCTTTTTATTTACTAAATAATTTTAGTCCGTTCAGGATTTGAACCCAGGATGTTTTAATTTTCAATGTGCAATATAAAAAATATTATATTATTCATTTTGAGATGCTTCAATTTATAATTTTATTATTATTTTTTTTAAACTCTATTGAAGGCTGCGGCTTAATTTGGTTACATAGTCGGGCTATTATAACATTTTAGTTACAGTAGATATGCTGGCTGTTAAATGCGACTGTTCTAGTTTTTGACAAAATGCATAAAAAGCACTCTAATTACATATGTTGTCATGGCGCATATGGTAAAGCGTTTTAACTTTTATTTGTGTTTGCAATACAAGGTTGCGAGTTCAATCCCGCGCCCAATCAAAGTTTTTTATATTTTTATTTAGTGGCTTATACACATAAATAAATAGGTAAATTATTTTTTTGCTTCCATCAGTATTTGAACTTAGACTTTTTAGTGGTACGAAAATTCGTCAATTTACTGCATAATGATGGATTATGTTTTTATGGTTACAGAACCCATTTAGCTGAAAAAATTAAAATTTTAAAGAAATTAAGTTTTTTAAATGATGGCTTTAGTTTGGGATTGAACTCGTGACAATGAAAAATGTGTTCTGTAATCTATCATTTTAATGTAAATTGTCTATGCTAAATAGATTTGAGTGAAATATACATATGTATTTGGAATTAAAGGATTTAAGCCCTGTCTAGAGCAAAACTATTTGTTGTATTTATTTTATTTATATTAAAACGCGACCGAATAAAAAAACGCTTACTACTACTTTCCCCACCCGCCCGGGAATCGAACTCAGGGCCATTCTCTTACGAACAAATACAAGGTGCAAGCAATATCGTCGGAGCTATTATCTACTTTAACTTAAATGTGTTCAACCGTGTTATAGAGTGGTGATAGAAATTTATAACTGCTTTAAACTAAAAAACGGGGAACCACACAAAAATACATACATATACAGTTTCTTAAGAAAATCTTTTTATATAATGAAAAAAGAATTGGGTTTGACTTTTATCATTAAAAAGAATAGGTTTTTTGATTTACTTAAAAAAATTTTTTTGTTAATTCAATTTCATCTATGTAGATATTGATAACAGTAAAAAAGAATAAACAATTAATTTTAATTCAAAAATAAGATTAGAAAAACAAAAGAAACTCTAGAATTTTGTTGTCAAGAAAATGTTTTTACATACTAGTGTAATATTAATAAATGGGATGAAAATATTATTGCAAGATAATCTGTATTTGGTATGGCCAACATTGGCATCAATTACAGCTTACAGACACGATTTAAGAGAAGAAATTAATTATTGCACACATTCAGTTGGAAGTATATCCTATTCTTTCACAATTACGGCTCCTAATTCATCGTGGTTTTTGAGAAGCCTCATGGTATTACATCTTTTAAGATAAGGAAATAAGTTTTCAATTGGGCTTAAATCTGGACTCTGAGCATAAGTATTCAGTACTTTGCGACAGTTATAAAAAAGCCAAGTTCTTATTATACTGATAGAACTTGAATTTCGGCTCTCTATTAGTATAAAGCTTATTTTTTTAATTCTGTTTATAAAATGTCACTTTTATTATGTCCAGGTATTAAATAGCATCAATATTGTTCTCAATGAAACAAATTTCTCCTACTCCCTTACTAGATATGCACTTCCAAACCATTACCGAAAATTCTTCAGATTTTTCAATTTAAATTGTGTTTCGACTTTTCAACGCTTTTAAGGATTTCTTCCATACTTCAATAGCACCGTCATTATAAAGAAACACTTTTATGGTCTCGTCACAAAATATAATTTGATCGCAGTAGTCGTCAAGTTTCAAAATAAACGATCGAACAAAAGACATTCGCCTTTCTTTGTGTTGAAATGTAAGCAGCGATTTTTTAACACTATTCTATATAAAACAGTCATTCTTAAAGACTTGCCTTACCGTTTCGTGGGAAACTGTCATTCAACATTCTTTTCTGAAATCACCAAAAATTGTTCTTGTGGGTAGCATTGCATTTGTGTCCACTTTTCTTCGTAAACACGTTCTGTTTTCTTCTAATTCTTAAGACGCGCTAAAAGCGAAAGTAAGCTAACATTGATACATTAACTATAGCTTCCACGTAAGAAAAAAAATATTTACCTTTTTATTGATGTGAAAAAGCTACTAAATAAAAATATAAAAAAACTTAGGCGCGGGATTGAACTGGCAACCTGTAACAAAAATATTACAATAGCCCAATATAAATTTAATCTCTGGCGGGGATTGAACTCGGAAAATAAAGCATCTCAAAATGAATGATATGAATATTTTTTATATTGCACATTGAAAATTAAAACATCCTGGGTTCAAATTCTAAACGGACTAAAATTATTTAGTAAATAAAAAGCAATCAAGTAGATATTATTTTTGAAATAACGTCAATTTCAGGACTCTGCATCTCGCTTATGGTTATGGATATGCGGTAAAGTGGACATGAATCCTTGATGCCTTATTAATAAATCCTAATGGTCGCCATTGCCACACCCTTGCACTCCTAGGACACTTTTTTCAAATTTATAAAATTGCCATATTCGAATTTCCGAAACTTGGCCAACTTTAAGGCCCAATATCTAAAAATTGGTAGCAGTCATGGACATGCGGTAAAGTGGACAGGAAGCCTTGACGCCTTCATAATAAATCCTAGTAATCGCCATTGCTTCACCCTCCCACTCCTAAGACACTTTTCAAATTTAAAAAATATGCGAGTGCGTATTTTTTAAAATGTGCAATATGCTGTTTGACGCTTCTATCTGAAGCATTTATTTCTTATTTTGAACAATAAATTTACTAATTTATCCTTAAAAATATTGCATTCGTTAAAAAAATTTAACTCTGTTAACTTAACATTGCACTGTTAATTTACAAAAATGCCACGTTAACAAAAAAATTGGGATATAACTCTGAGAGCTAACTTCACACACTTAAATAACTTTTAGAGCTATTTTCACACACTTAAATATACACTCTCTTAAAGTGAAGAATTTAAAGTTATATTTAGTACAGGCTGTTTTTAGAATTGGTTAATTTTTGTTTCTAGATTAGGATACACATAACGTCCGGTAGGTAGAAAAACCCTTGGTAAAAGACCATAGCAACAAGCATAAATTATCCATTGTAAAAACATATTAGTTTTTTTACGGCTTACCAATAAGTATTATATGTTAATTTTATATCAAATACTAGCTGACCCGGCGAACTTAGTCCCGCCCAAAATTGGTTTGATTTGTTGCCCAAAACAGTTGCAATTCACATCATATATTTATTGTTATACTCTATGATATTTCTATAATTACAATTACAATAACAACAGAAACAATCGTAACGAGAGCAGATACTACAGCAATAACGGGCACAACAACAATAACTATAACAGAAATAACACAACCGTTAATAATAACAATTATAGAGGAAACAAAACTAGAAACACCGGTAATGGTAGAAACTATGAGTATAATAACAGAAGTCAAAATGTTAACCAAGTATTAAACCAAGGAAACTTCGTAGATAATTACGTAAGATTGAATATTTTAGATGTGGATAATCCACTTACAATTTTAATAGACACGAGAGCATATGTTTCTCTATGTAAAGAAAAATTTCCACATCGATATGAAAAAAACCCAAATGATTATTGTAATCTAACAGGAATTTCAGAAAAAATAATTTAATCCTTCTTCCACCACTATTAAAATACATTTTAATGACATACTAATTGAACAAAATATGATATTAGTTGCAAATAGTATCCCAATTGATACTGATGGAATTCTAGGTAGAGGTTTTCTATCAAAATGAGGAGGACGGGAGATGTCTCGAGAATTCCCATATTGAGGGCTGAGATAAGGAACCTGGATAGGATAATCCAGGGAGCAATTGCTTTGTTTGAGCAGAATTATTGGACGGATTATCTATGGAGAATTAAGGTGGACAACAGGACTTTTCGGAAAGTGAAGGGTGCAGCAGGTGTGCGGCGAAGTTTGGCGGTTGCTGTCATAATGAGGGATGATGGAGTACTCATTACGGATGACGGTGGCAAGGCGAATCTTTTGGCTGAACGTTTCTGCGGTGTGCAGAGAGCTGCTGCGAATCTCCAGTCCTCCACTATCGTAGGGATGGTCTTGGAGAAGGTATCGGGGCTGAGGAATCAGCTCCAATCATTGATGGTGTTCGAGGTGGGGATTTCGCTGGATGAGGTTTTTCTTTACTGAATCCCTCTGATATTGGCGGGGCATTGTCCAGTAGACCTAACAAGAGATCCAGCGGGTCGGATGGCATACCGGACCTGATCCTAAGGAAGACGGACGCCACCACATGGAGGTTCTTGGCGTTGGTGCTTAACCACTGTTTCAACATTGGTTACTTCCCGAAAGCATGGAAGGGTGCGATCATTGTGCCTATACCCAAGCCGGGGTCTGACCCTGGGGGTGCTGGTAACTACAGACCCATATCTCTGCTCTCTAGCCTGGGTGGGCCACTCTACGTCCCATGCACTGATGGCACTTGCGGACTATGTAGCAAGGGGACTGAATAGGAGATATCCGACGATTGCTGTGAGCCTGGACTTCGGAAAGGCTTTTGACAATGTTTGGCAGGAGGGAATAGTTCATAAGATGATGTTGTTTGGTTTCGACAGGCATCTCTGCGGAATTGTTGCGGAATTCTTGAGGGATCGCTCACTCAGAGTGAGAGTGGGCGATACACTCTCTGATGAAAGAAATGTTGTTGCTGGAGTGCCGCAGGGGTCACTACTGGGACCTGTCCTATTCAACATATTCATGTCGGATATACCTCGGCCACCTGACGGAGATTTACTCCTTCTGTATGCAGACGAAGGGAAGGGTGAATGAGAGACTCAGCGGATACCTGGGTAGACTGCACGGATACTTTTGCAAATGGGGTCTGTGCCTGAATGTGGAAAAGACGGATTGCGTAATATTTAAGGGACGGCGTGGACGGCTGTAGCTCAACGCAAGGAAGTTTGTACCGGTGCTGAGGGTAGGCGGTGAAGTTGTAAGGATTAAGTATCTCGGGGTGATTTTCCACGAAAGCTTTGAGTTTTATCGACATGTGGATTCCGTTTTGGATAGGATGAAGGGGATATATCACTCCTACTCTAGGTTACTGCGCCGAAGGAAAGGTTTGCGTAGGGAGGTAAAGCTGCTTATATACAGGCAGATCATCAGACCTCTGATGTCTTATGCCTTCCCTGTCTGGTTTGGGATTTCGTCCCATCAGATGGAGAGGCTTAGGGTCTGGGAGAGGCGTATTTTGTCCGCTTGCCTTGGATTAAGAGCTCGCCAGTTCCCCGATGGTTCGTTCCGGAGACCGTCTTGTCCGGTCATTTATGACCATGCGGGTTTAGGGGGGATCGATGTTTTTCTTATGAGGACTGCGCTGAAATTTTTGGAACGATCGTCCGCCCTGGAGAATTGGATGGTGACTGGCTGCTTCGAGGGAAGGAGTGATATGGAGACCCTAAGGATGCATGGATATCTGTTGCCTGTGGATCTCCTAACGTTGAAGGACGAGGGGCTGCTCTATGGCGACGAAGGCCTGCTATTTTATCACAGGAGGGTTAATACGCTGGATTTGGACAGCCTGGTGTATAACACTGCACAGTGAGTTGGATGTCTGTGCCCTGTTGTTGTTAATTAGTTGTAAGTAGTGTTTTAAGTTAGTTTTAGGTATATGAGTGTTTCCGTTTTTCCATTTTTTGCGGAATATAATATAAGAGTTGATTTGTTTTAGTGATGGATTGCGGCTATTCTGCATTATTTTAATTTTTAATTGATAAGTCTATGATAAGTATCATTTACGCATAGAATAAGTATATACATGATTAATTAGTTTAAGATAAACTACATAAGAACAGAATATTTGGATGAATAAAATTAAGTAAGTAAAGTAACAGACAATAAGCAAGCAATAACAAATACTAAGATCTGAAAGAGGTAGATGTTTACATACACATGGCTACAAAAGAACTAAAAAGAAATTAAAAGAAAGAAATGTAATCTACCTGAAATATCGAGAGGTAAGAGAGCTTTTGATTTGTTGTTTACTCAGCCATATAAAAAGCACATCGATGGGAACAGCAATCAGTTTATGTGTCGTAAACTCAGCGAGTGTAGTTTAAGTAAAGTAAACTCATCGAGTGCAGTTTGTGTGAAGACAGTTTATAAAGAGCAAACTCGTGAAGTAAAATCAGTTTAGTTGGAGTTAACTCAGTAAAGAGAGTTAAGTGTGGATAACCTCTTGTTAAAAAGGTTGTGATCGAACCTAAGTTATAACTACGATCGGGTTGGAAGATCTTTAAATAGAAAGATTCGTCGAGTAATTGTTGTTGTTTACAAGATTGTAAACAGACGGAGTAATTAAGAATAGAAAATTTTTATTGCCTGTTAAAAGGTTACAAGCAGTGGTGCACAAAACTGTGTTGAATAAAAGATTTTGAATTAAAACCAAACACAGAATTTATTTTATTTTAACTACAATCTACGAACTCATAAAATCACGTTTTTAAAAAGGTAAAAACGTAACAATATTAAAATAACACGAAAACATGTAAAAAGAGTAAAAAACTTCATACTAATTTGAGAAGATTTTTACATTCCTACACTTATTCATCCGCTGCTGAACTTGTTATATATATGGACCATATACATATCAGAGAATGACAAAGTATAGTTTTGTGTACTTTTCAAGTATTGGTGGCCAAATATGTATGAGTGAGTAAAGTTAAAATAAAACGATACCCACACACAACATACTCAAAGCAAGCGCAACTTAAATAACTACAAGTAGGAGTTGCATGAAGTGTATATCTTATCCGCACTTATAAATGCTCATAAACACCATAGGTGTATTTATAGTTGGGCATGTGTATACTTCTACTCGAGTATGCACAGAGTGTACATAGAGTGTATTTCTACAAAATAAAACCTTTCCAAATGGCTTTGATACAGTTATTAAAAGTGTTTTATATTGACATTTTAGTGAAGCTAATATGACTAAATACATATGAAGGCCATTTTCAAACCATTTTCAATGGGTTTATTATTATTTATTTATTATTCATTAAACCTAGCACAACAAGACCTAAATCTTATAAATTATAGTTGCCAGTGAGGATTATTGTTAAAAAGTACAGATAATACGATATAATCAATAAAATTAACAAGTTTGGTAGTTACAGATAAAAACAGAAAACAAAAAAGAAATACGAATTTTAGAAAATTATATTATTACATATTTGAAAGGTAAACAAGAAAATATAAATTTACATTATAAATTACTAGTCAAAATATTAAATTAAGATAGATATTCAAACAGTTCAATCTTAAACCTCCTTACGTTGTTTATATTTTGAATATAGTTAGGTAAATGATTCCAAAGACTAATGCAATAAATAAAAAATTGACGCTGAGAAAAGGTTATTTTAAACTTCTGTTGTATAAGTTTCCTTCCTCGTACAGTTCTACCAAATTTTATATATCTAAAGAGATAGTTAGGTTGTTGAGCAGTCATAATTCCGTGCAAAAAAACTAGACTTCTCCATTTTAAAAGGTTCTCAAAGGTAAGTTGGTAAATCTGATATGAGAAATAAGAAATGGAGTCGCGACGTCTCCTATCGTAAATATATCTAGCTAAGTTGTTATATGCAACCTTTAGCTTATTAAAGTCATTGCCTGAACAAGATCCAAAGATTTCACATACATATAGTAAAACTGGTATCAAGTACACTTTTGCGAGCAAAAGACGGATTTTAAGCGGTGTCGAATGTTTGACAGCCCATAAATTTCTCAGCATTCCGTATACACGGCCTACTGTGGTAGATATATGGTTGGACCAGGAAAGTTTATCATTGAATATAATACCCAAATTCTTGCAAGAACTTACAAGCTTTATAGTGTCCTTACCTATCCTTATCTCGACATTATTATTGAGAATTTTATTGTTTCTATTAAGGAAGATGCACTTAGACTTCTCAGGCTTGATGTATAACCCATTCGACAGAGCCCATTCTATTATTCTCAACAGATCGAGGTTAATGTTGTCAACACATCGGTAAATTTCATTGAACTTACAACTGCTAAAGATTTTCACATCGTCAGCATACATCTGAATGCCGCAGTGATCTATAACTCCCGGTAAATCGTTTATGTACAGACAGAAAAGGAGTGGCCCGAGTATTCATCCCTGAGGGACGCCACGATTCACGTTTATCGTTTCTGTATACTTGTTATTATAAAAAACAGTCTGAGTGGACGGTACTCAAATATGAATGTACTAGTTTAGAAGCTGTTCCAGAAAAATAAAAAAGTTTTTCAAGTTTCCTTGTCAAAATAGAGTGGTCCACCGTATCGAAAGCCTTGCTGTGATCAAGCAGTATTAGAAACGATACCATATTATTGTCAAGACTACTTCTAAGATTTTCGACCACGTTCGTTAAAGCAGTAATACAGCTTCTCCCTTCCACAAACCCAGATTGCACATCAGATAATAATTTGTGTCGCGTTAAATAATCATTGATTTGCTTACTCATAATTTTCGCCATTACCTTAGACAAAAAGGGAAGAATTGCAATTGGCCTATACTCGTTATTCTGCTTCGGAATATGAATTATTTTAGAATGTTTCCATCCATCAGGAAAATGAGATTTTGTGAGAATGGTGTTACATAAATGAGTTGCGAATGGCAAAATATCTGGTGGTAGAACTTCAAGAAATAAAGGGTTTAAGGCATCCAATCCCGTTGCCTTTGATTTAACAGTTGAAAAACATTCAAGGACCTCACAAGGACTTACACACTGAAAGCTAAATTTGTCCTCAATTGGAACTGAACACAGTTGCTCATATATATTATGTGTTGGTGGAGGAATAGCCATATTCAGAAAACTTTGATTTAACGCATTGATGTTAACATTAGTCCCAATAGTAGGAGTTTTTAGCCGCCCTATTCCAATTTTCCAAATTTGCGTCCATTTAGATTTAGTGTCAATCGCAGTGGAAAATTTTCCATCATAGTATAAACGTTTGGCGAGTTTAACACCTCTAACAACATCTCTTCTACAGGATTGGAATATTTTCCGAAGCTCATCAGTCCTAAACCTTTTCCATCTGCAATATGCAGCATCACGAACCTTAATTAAATCCTTGATATCCGAAGTGAACCATGGTTCCTGAACCGACTTTATACGTCTGATTTTCATTGGTACACACTCTTCAAACAATTTGTTTACATTGCAAGAAACCCAATTGATCATTAACATCATTAAGCCAATATATTCGATGCCAATCAATGTTCAGAAACTTTTGATACAATACTGTACGATCCATATTATGTATGTCCCTATATGGGTATTGAGCAGGTTGATCAGGCGCACAAGTATCGTAAGTCAAGAAAAGTAAGTCATGATTGGAGAAGGCAGACGCCGAAATCTGGTCATACAAGAGCACTTTAGACTCATCATTTACAAATATTAAATCTATTAAGCTGTTCGATTGTCCGTGATAATGTGTCGGTATAGCAATATTCACAGGTATTAAGCCCAACGAGGTCATAGGATCAATACGTGGATTGCTTACTAGGAGATTATTATTGAAGTCACCAAGAATTATAATATCAGTATATAAGACAGAGATGTCCTCCAAAATGTTAACTATAAACTCAACTGAAATGAGGTTTATAAACACAGCCCACTAAGATTTTCCTATTTCGTTTTGCAATCACCTCCAATAGTAGAAATTCAATATCGTCACCAGCCGTCGATTTGAGTTTTACCACACAACTGATACCCTATCTGACATAAATTGCGACTCCACCCCCTCTAGTGCGAGTTTCCCTTCCCTCAGTGATAGTTTGTCTGTCCGAACAATACAGTCTAAGCCCCTGCAAACTATAAGGTGTGTCATTTATGTCCAAGTGAAACCATGTCTCAGAAATACAAATTATGTCAACCCCGTAAGAAGCAAATATATACCTAAACTCATCCATTTTGCAGTGTAAACTTTGGGCATTAATGTGAACTATGTTCAGACCCTTCCTCTGTCTTGAAAAAATTCGAAGCATATTGAAAGCACTGTCTTCAGAACCATAATTATCAAAATGATCCGACAACATTAATTAACTTGTAAACAACGCAAGAGGTTACTGGATTTTTGATATAATAACTAAAGGTAGCAAAAAAATTTAATTTTAATAAAAGTTTATGTAATAAAAAGTTGAAGAAAATTAATACTAAAATATTGTCATTAGATTGTGAAGAAGTGTAAAGTGTATGAATAATCTTAGTTACCGCTGCAGACAATGTGTTCACCTTGAACAGGAAATAACCGGTGCAGACACTCAATTTCATCGATTAGGATAAGATCATCGTCTATTTTCGGTTTAACATAAACGTAACCCCTTACTGTGAATGCAGCGTGAATGAGTTTTTTTTTTCTTTAGACGTGAAGCCGCTCGCAAAATATTAAAATTGGACTGTGTAAGATTTTCGTTAACATAGAATTTCTCGTCTGAATTGAAACAAATGTCCCTTAGGCGGAAAGTGAAACCCCTATTTAGTTTCCTAAAATTAGCTAAGGATTTTAGGAAATAATTCTTTTCATGTACAGAACAGAACTTAGCAATTATAACATCATCTTTAGAATGTTGTTTATATCTGTTTCTATGAGTTTTTAATCGATATATTGAATTTAAATTTGTAATGGGTGTGCTAATGATACCACATATATTTTCAAAGATGTTAACCAAATTTTCGTTTTCTTTGAACGGGATTTCATTTATCTTGAGCTCAGTCGATATAGGGTAATTTTCCTGTTGTCTCAGCTTAGTCTTTAGGTTTGGTATTTCAGCAGTTCTTTCAAGGGTAGTTATTCTTCCATTTTTTAAAACTTGTATCGTACACTTTAAAAGTTCAAATGCTAACGAAACCGTGAAAACTCCGATTGGCTTATTATTTACTGTCTAATTTTTATTGCCGCATATTTTTGTAGAAAATATGTTGCTTTTGATCTTCCATATAAGTATACGACAATTTTTGGAAATGTGTCATAAGTGAAAGATCGTAAATATTCTTATTAAGTATTTGTGTAATGTGCCTTTGAACATATATCTTATGTACGACAATGTTTTGATTTTTTTTTAATATTTCGATCAAATTTTTTTAATGACTTTTATAGCGGGGAATTAAAAATACAATATCAAACGCAATTAGCCTTTGATTTTTCTATGCTAAGTAACAGGTATTTTTTATAAATGATTTTTCAATTGCTATATAAAAAATTCTAGGTATACAATTTTTTCTGTCTTAGATGGTTTTTTTGACCTGTCACAAAAAAAGGCAATGATGTATAAGCATACCATTTCTTTTATTCATCCATATACACATGAGTACTTAATGCACTTTCAACATTTTTCCATTCCCATTGATACATACACTTTGAATATATTTTTATAGCTATAGCGCATAACATGGATATAAACATGTTGCTTAAGTTGTTTAAGATGGTTGTGTACAGACATGTTTGCTAGAAGTATGAAGTGGAATTATATCTGTATGTTTTTAATGTTTGGTATACACAACACCCATAAATATGCCTTATGCATACTTTGTTTGTGAGTACTTATTGTCATTCTTTGATACATATGTATGTTCATATCAAAAATTGTAGGGTATATGGACATTTAAACATGTATATGAAGCATATACACACATATGTTTGTATGTACATATATTCAGTATATGAATATTTATGTTTTATATATACTTACACGTCTTTTTTCGGGAATGCATTTTATGGTCAATATATAACTTTTTTAGCTGAGATGTTGTTTCCTATAAAAGCAAATGTTTTTTATTTTTTATTTATTTATGGAACAAATAATATTCACATATGTAAAACTAGAAATTTTTTGACTGCAATTTTGTAAATAAAAAGAAATATACATACATATGTATATGAATGTATACAATAAATGTACGGCATACTTCGCTAAAGCAATTATTATTCCTGTTGTAAGCAATCATTTTTATTGTGGAAAAGGTTAAAATTAAAACGAACAATCTTATTTCAACACGAACAATTTTAAATCAACAGTGTTGAATATGCAAATAACATGTACAACTATTAATTAAATATAAATAAACAACGTTAAAATAAAATTTTCTTTAGAAATTTAAAACAACGTAAAATTGACAAGTTTGCATGTTGATTTTAAATTGGCCTTTTCTGTGTATAGAACCAAAAAGAAGCGAAATAATTTTACGATGTAAAATTGAATTAAAACCAGATGCTGTGGTGTTTTCAACCGAGAAATAATGAAAGGCGTAGTTTTGGCAAATGCAATTATTTCCAAAGATGAAAATCAACACGTAAATTTACTGTATGTTACAGACAAATCAATACTCTTAGAAAATATGAAAGTAGATAACATTTCTTAAAAAAAATAAATTTGTTCAGTTATTGCTGATACAAACAACAAGAAATATACAGAGTAACAATTCGAAAAATTATTCCAACATTTTTATCTGAATAATCTGGATAATGAAAACAAGCAAGAATTTATACCAATATTAAAGAAATGTTAGTCAATATTTTATTTAGGTATTAACGATTTGACAACAAATAATTTTTACAAAGAGAATAAATTTATATGACAAAAACCCTGCACAGATAAAGAATTATCGTGTACCAGATACACATAACAGATAACATTCCTTTAAAAAAAAAGAATTGTTCGGTTATTACTGATACAAACAACAAGAAATATACAGAGTAACAATTCGAAAAGTTATTGCAATATTTTGATCTGAATAATCTGGATAATGAAAACGAGCAAGAATTTATATCAATATTAAAGAAATATCAGTCAATATTTTATTTAGATAACAAGGATTTGACAACAAATAATTTTTACAGACAGAATAAAAACATGACAAAACATGACAAAAACCGTTTATATCGTTTACTAGATACACATACAGAAGAAATAAACTCTCAAGTACAAGAATTTTTACAAACGAATGCAATAGAACCTTCCACTAGTCCGTATAACAGCGCATAAAAACATACATAAATACATACGCAAGTTGTTTAACCGGTTTATTTTTCTTGTTTTCTTTTATAATTTCGTGTTCTTTATTGAACTCGTGCATTTAGTAGACAATTCTGAAATGGCCCATGTAGCCAAGTCTACATCTTTAAATAAAAAATTTATTAAAAAAAGACGGAAAACATACATAAACTGGTTATATTAACCCTAATATCCCAAATACTTCGAGTAATAGGTTCAGGCTACTTGCCGATCATAATGTTATGGGCACTGCTGACCCGGTGTCAAACATCACTGAAGACAAAATACGTAAACCACAACCAATTGTTGCGGAAGTTAACAAATCTATAACGGAAATCCGAAAGCTTCTTGGGAATGATGTGGGTAGGGATTATGTCATTAACAGCTCTCTATTGGTACCAAAATTTTTACTTCAAATGAATTGCAGTATAATGCCTGTAAACAAATTTTAAAGGTGAACCAAACTGAGTTTCACACATAATTCTAAAGATAATAGGTCATACACCACATTTTTACATGGCCTTCCTGACCATGACGCTGAAGACATCAAAAAGGAATTGATAAGTTACAACTTGTTTCCCATTAATGTAACTGAAATGACTAAATACAGCTCCATCAACAATGTGGTATACAAAGTACAATTTCAACGTAGAGCTTTTCATCCCACTTCCCTAAAAAATGTGAAAACAATTGCCAATGTAATTATTACTTTTAAAAAATATAAACCAAAATACGGAGATAAACCAACCCAATGTTGTAAATGTATAATGTATTGACATGGCGGGGAACATTGCCTATAATCTACCTATTCAGTGCGTTATTCTTATAATTTCTCTAACTCGACTCTAAATATGGAAATAACAACAATGGGTTATGAAATTCCGTCCGACCATGGATTGGAATAATTTCAAGGACTATATTGATGGCAGAATAACGCTTTATACTGAAGTATATTATATAATTCTAAAGCAGTTATTGATCAAGAAATCGAAAAATTTAAAAATATAATTTTGGTTGCAAGGGATTCTTCAACACCCAAACATATGAAGTTAAGAAGAAGCTATCAACGAAAAAGTCAAATATCCTCTAATATAGATGAGTTAAATTTCTATAATAAGTATGCAAATTTCTTAAGTAAAATTATAGACAAGCAGATTCATGAAAAACGTAACAAGAAATGGGAAAATTTAAAAGTAAAACCAGGTGATAAGTCCTTTTAGAAATTAAGCAGAAGTTTACGAGAAAAAGTCAAAAATAAATGTCGGAAATACCGCATATAAATGTCGGAAATACCAAAGTAACTTCAAACAATCAAAAGGCTGAAATACTATCAAACACTTTTTTCCAAACTAATAAACTTATCATTAACTACAAGCACTCAATCGACAGTTTAGTTAACTCAACGGTTAAAGACTCAAGCCTGAAGACATAAGCTTACGATCCGTGAACCTTACGACGTTTAATGAAATGGAGAACATAATAGCATCACTAAAAATTTCGAAGTCCTCTGGGTTTGATAATGTTCCTAATTTGTTCCTAAAGAAACTTCTAATTAAAGCATTGAAGTTACTTGTAATAATTTTCAGCAGTTGCATAAGTCTTAAACTATTTCTCAAAAACGCTTAAGTAGTAAACAATCCCAAAAGTTATAGACCTATGAGCTTACTAAGCAATATAGCAAAAAAATTTGAAAAAATTATTTTTGCACTCAGTAATTTGTCGCTAAAAACTCAGTTGTTGCTAATAAACAATTTGAATTTAAAAAAGAATACATCACAACTCATCAAATAAATCGGATAAAAGACCTAATACTTAATAATGAAAGACTATCGGACTAATATTATTGGCTGTTGGCATCGTCTGGATAATGGACTCATTTATAAGCTCCTGGCTGCAAACATTCCAAAGTCTCTTTGCAGATTAATTGACTCTAGAACGTTTAAGGTAGCCATTAAGAACGAAAGATCATCAGCTAAAATTATCTCTGCAGGGTTTTGTTCCAAGAATCAGTTCTGTCACCACTGCTCTATGCGATTTACACATCTGATTTCCAGATCCCAAATTATTTCAAAATTGCATATTATGCAGATGATACAGCTTTAATTTATTCAAGCAAACCTTCAAGTACATTGATGAAAAAGATGAAAAAATATTTCTTGAGTTGCATATAGACAAGACGCAGGCAATAATTTTTCCATATAATAAATCCTCTAAAAGACTACCAACACGCCAACCAGTTACTAGAAATAATGCCACAAATATAGTAAATGAAGCTAAATATCTCGGCATAATTTGGGATAATAAGTTGATTTTTATTCGCTATATTAATGAAATGTGTTCCAAAGCAATGAAAACATTTAGAGCTTTTTGGCCTTTGTTACGTACGGTACGGCGTTCGTACCTTAATTGTAAAAAACAAAACTTCTTTATAAAAGTGTTATCAGCCGACATTAACATATGATTGTCTTATATGGAGCATTGCTGCAAAATGTCACTTAAAAACCCAACTGATCTCATCCATGAAGAAACGGGATATGAATAAATTATAGATTTTATAAATAGATTTAAAAATAAATATTTTGAGAGAAACGAAAGTTCTTTTTATCTATTAATAAAAGAATGTAATGATTTTAACTAAAGTTTAAAATATAAATTATCAAACCGAAAAGTATGTGCTTATATTATTGCACTATTGTAAACATTATTTATATATTAATATATTAATTTCCATAACATTCCATGAAGGAACATGGGCACTTCTCTTAGTCAATGAGCAGCACCTGATTCTATTTTTAGAGTCATTGAAAGAAACCTACAGTTTAACGCCGGCTCCGAACGGCAAATGCATCAGAGAAGTCTTCAATAGTAGTAATACTTATAACCAGCTTACTAGCTAATGTTATGAGGTGATAACCGTCGTTGAAAAACTTCGTTTTTGAGATGGTCTGCCCCGGTATTGAACAAATGACCTTCTGGTTGGTAGGCGGGTGTCTTACCTACCATACCACAGCGGTACATGTTTGAAATTTTTTAACCAATCTTATAAGTTTACACATTTTTTCCTTTAAAATTATAAATGTGTGAACAAACTTTTTAAATTCTTTTCATCTAGTCAATCATTTGCTGTAATATTTATAAAGATAAGATCTCATTTGTAAATATTTAGGTAAGAAAAATAATGTAAATAAAGGAAGACTCTATACAATGAAAAAAAACTAGTATAACGCTCCACGGACAAACTGATTAAAAAATGGATATTCGTTGTCGGTTTCAGAAAACTGAATGACAAAATTGTTAACGGTAAGTTTTCACTAACACGTTTGCATGACGTCTTAGACAAGTTAGGTAGAGCTAAATATTTTTCCACATTAAATATAACAAGTTCCTTTCATCAAATCGAGCTTGATCAAAAGTCACAATCTTATACAGCATTTTTCGCACCCAATGGTCATTATCAATACACTAGACTACCATTTGGTCTTAAAATATTATCGAATAGTTTTCAGCGCATGCTAACCATAGCCTCATCAGGGTTGGAGTCGGAAGCTTTTCTTTACGTAGACAATATTTTAGATAGATCGGTAGATCAGATAAATACAATCTAAGGCTTATTCCAAACAAACTTGTTTTCTGAAACCAGAAGTAATTTATCTTGGACATCTGATAACTCCAAATGAGATTAAACCCAATCCTTCATAATTCCATGTAATAATGCCAACGAGGTTAGAACATTTGTGGCGTTTTGCAATTATTATAGACGATTTATCAAATATTTCGCTGGCACAGTAACATGTTTAAATTATCTACTGAAGAAGGGAACGAAATTTGAATGGACAGAAAAATGCTAAACTGCTTTTGAAACACTAAAAAGAAAACCATTAACGCCAATTTCGAAATATCCAGATTTCGAGAAACCATTCATACTGACAGTAGATGCATCTGACTTTGTTTTAGTTGCTGTACTATAACTAGGAGATATTGGAAATGATAGACCAATATAATATGCAAGTCGTTCCTTAAATAAACACGAAAAGAATAATCCTGTTGCAGAAAAAGTGCTATTAGCTATATACTGGGGTACACAATTTGTCCACTCATATCTATATGGTAAAAATTTATTGTTTTGACGGATCATCGTCTTCTAGTAGCATTATTTTCTCATAAAAACCCTAGTTCAAAAATAAATACAATACGACTAGAATTATGTGACTATGACTTTGAAATCATATATAAAAAAGATATAAACAATACAAACGCAGACGCACTTTAAAGAATAAAGATTATGAAACAAATAACAAATCGCTGGAAGAGGAGGAATAAAAAAAATATGATGCGCAACACAAATACGAATAAATAAAATGAAATGCAACATTCTATTGAGCCTGATAACTCAAAGAATGGGAATGTACATCCACTAATGATATAAAACAGGCGAGAAAATTTAAATTTGTATTATAAAGGGTCCGCCATCTAACATTTTTTTTTCAACTAGTGCTTATTTCGTGAATGGTAACACTTAGCTCATGTCTGATTTGACAGATAATTAGTTTTATCCTTCCGCTGAACGAATATGGTTGCGTATACGCTTGAACTTCGCTTCGCTAAGTGGGCCTGCGACCGATTTTGCCAAAAAATCATCTTTTCAGATGAAGCCCATTTTGATCTTGGCGGGTATGTAAACAAGCAAAATTGTCGCATTTGGGGCACAGAAAACCCGCACGCATACATTGAAAAGCCGATACACCCAAGACGAGTCACTGTTTGGTGCGGATTTTGGTCCAGAGGCATAATTGGGCCATTTTTCTTCGAAAATGAGCAAGGAGTGGCCGTTACAGTCAATGGCGATCGTTATCGGGCCATGTTGAAAGAATTTTTGTTCACAAAAATTGAAGAGTAGGATATTAGCAACATTTGGTTTCAACAGGACGACGCTACGTGCCACACAGCCGAAGCTACACTCGATGTTTTGCGCCCTGTTTTTGAAGATCGCATTATCAGCCGCAGAGCTGATGTCGTTTGGCCACCTCGGAGCTGCGATTTGACACCGTTGGACTATTATTTGTGGGGTGCCGTCAAAGATAAGTGTTACGCCAACAAGCCAGAGACAATTGACGCTTTAAAGGACAATATTCGTGAAGCCATTGGTGAAAAACAGCTGCACACAATCGATAATGTGCTTAAAAATTGGACCGATCGTGTAGGCTACTGCTTCATGGCCAGCCGAGGCAGCCATTTGAATGAAATTATATTCCGTTATTAACCGGAAGGAGTGTACTTTCAAATAAAAAAAGAAATTTGAGGAAATATTCAGTTGATTTTTTTATGGCATTTTCAAAAAGAAAAAATATTTGGCGGACCCTTTATATGTAAGTCGACTTAAGAATTAAAAATGGAAACTAATCATTCTATGAATGAATCGGCCGTAAGATGTAGTGATAATCAATGCTATTTAGATAACATGTTGCAGAATCATCTGAGTGAGAATGAATGTTAATAAGTTCGCACTAAAAAAGGTGGCGAAATATTTAAAATAATAGCATATGGGAAATTAAAATAATAATCAGAACATTATTATTGCGGTGCAAATAAAAAACAGTTACATTAGCATACATTTATTTGAATACTAAATTGTGCAACAATGCAGTGTTTTACTCATGTAATGATCTCCTTTTTCTCTCCTTTTTTGTAAAATTCGTTTACTTAAATTCACTTATTAAAAACCATACTCGAGGTATAACATAAAAAAATAACAGTTGAGCAAACGCGTAAAACTAATTACATTGGGGCACAGGTGTATGTATAAAATTAATAATTTTTTGTAGAATGTAATAATTATTTTTTAAATAAAATTGAACAGATTTTAGCTGTATATCTAAAAAGGTGAAAATATGGCTTTATTTTATTCCACGGTTTAACATTTCTAAAATACTTGTGTATACTTGGAAAATAATTATGATTTGTTTTTTCATATTAAAGTCACGTCATGTCTTAAATAACAAGGCTATAGACAAATGATACATCTACACCAACAATACCATCCGTAGCTTCTGGCTCAACCTCATCAGCATTCTCCATAGCTGAGGAACGCACTGCAAAGGAAACAAGCAAGCAAAATGATGCACAGGACCAATTTAGTTATGATCGAAACACTGAGGTAAAATATACACAATCTACAGCCAAAGAAAAGCCACAAGTAAGAAAATCTTCTTCATTTACAACCCCTACGTACTCGCTCAAGGTTATCACGTCAGCCAATAAGACGCGCTCTCCTCGTAGCCAAGCCTATTAAACGAAAAACGTCAATTAAAGAGTCTGCTGTTGTTATGCCAAGCCTTTTCACGTCGTTCAATGTTTCGGATCTTACTTCATCAACAATTTTAAGTAAGCAATTGCCGCCAAGTACCGTTATCCAAAAACCGTTTCTTTAAATACCTATATAGTAGCGCACAAGTCAAGTCAAGTCTTTTATTTCAAAAGTCGAACAGCAACAACTCCACCGGCCATGTTTTAAGTATACCGGCGCAAACCACGTGTGTACGAGGCCCATTTAGCTCTGCGGCGCCAAATTTACAACAGCAATATATTAAATACACCGCTTACAAATACTGAAACTAATATTCAACCTACCAACTTGCCCATCTTAAATAGAGATCAAAACCAAAATTCTTCAAATGACCATACCCTTTCAAACAACGCTCTTCACTAACCTCTAATAGACTACTTCCTTTTCTAGCAGCTCCAAATATTTCTGCAATTCCACTTACAATTATGCCGAATCTTCTGGACCTTACCTTTCTCATACAAATAAACAGCAAAATAATTTTCTTCAGGTTCCTCCAATTCGCTATAACGGCAACATACCAGCATCAAGCTTTTACCAGTCTTATTTAAATAATCCAATGTTACTTTGTCCACCTCTCAAATTGCAGTTCGTCAAGCAATAAGCAAGGATTTACCAAAAAAAAAAAATAAAATAGTTTTCGCTCAAAATTAGAGCAATTTTTTTTTCCAAAAAGTCAATAAAAATTTTTTAGAATGAAAATATTACATGTTAAGCTTTAAATTCAATTAAAGCTTTAATTTAAAAAAGCTTTAATTTAAATTAAAGCTTAAGATATGGAGAATAAAATAAGCTATAAATTATGAAAATCGGTTGCCTATTGCTGATTTTATTCAAAGATCCCCAACAACAAAAATTCGTGACTATGAGCTAAATGGCTACATCAGAAAGCTAGAAGCAAATGAAATATGGAGTGGCGGAAAATCACGGTACATACCAATTTTTACTGTCGTAAAACAAAACCCGAATAGTTTGGAATGCTGCGGCAGCCATCTGTAAAGTTTCTTTAAATTCACTTCTTTTAAGAGGTCCAGACTTGTTAAAATCACTGGTGGGCATTCTGAATTATTTTCGGGAGAGGCCTGTCGCCATTGCAGGGGACATACTTGAGATGTTCCATCAGATTCGTATTATTAAAGATCATAATGTGCCCAACAATTCCTACGGCGCGACGGAGACGCTATAGGATCGATGGGTACGTCATGGCTGTAATGACCTTCGGTGCTTACGCTCACCTTCGTTGGCTAATTTTATAAACGATAAAAATGCTGAAAGATTTTCTAAAGACTTCATGCTATTTAAAACGATATGTTCATTGACGATTGGTTGCACAGTATCAACAAAGAGGAAGAAATGGTTTTATTGCCGAAAAATGTATACGAAATTCGACATATGTTTTGAATTCGTTGTAATGTTCAATCCTTAAGGAGAAAAATTGTTTTGAATCTGAGGAAAATAGTCTTGAGAAGGTATTAGGCATATGAAGGATGCCTTCTACTGACGAGTTAACGTTTCTAGGAAAATTTAGTTCCGAAGTGTTCGATGTATGGACCAGCTAAAAGAAGCGTTTTACGAGTGATCATGACTATCTTCGATTCCTTGTGGCTCTTAGGCTAGGCATTTCGTAATATGCGCAAAAATAATTTTACAAGAAATTTGGAGGTCTAAGGTTAATTGGGACGAGCCCCCATTCGAACAAGAGCGCTCTAAATGGTCTAACTGGCTAAAATTGGAGCCTAATATAACCAAAATTGGTATTTCAAGATGTCATACATTTTTAAGTTGCTCTGAAAACGTCCAACTCCACACCTTCGTGAGTATAAGTATTGATGCATATGCTGCTGCGGGCTTTTTAAGAATTGAGTGTAGAGGAAATATTAAATGTAGTCTTGTGTCGTCGAAAACTAGAGTTGCACCTCTAAAGCCTATTTTTATACATAAACTCGAACTGATAGCTGCAGTACTAGGGTTAAGGCTAGCAAACTTTATTGCAAATGAAATGTCAGTCAGAGTACATCGTAAAGTTTTCTGAATCGACTCTAAGGAAGTCCTGTACTGGATAAGGTCGGACGCAAGAAAGATTCATCACTTTTTGTCGGTGAGCATACTAGAAGGTTCGCAGGTTAAACAGTGGAGGTGGGTGCCATCATCACAAAATGTGACAGATGATGGTACAAAATGAAATGGTACGCCGAAATCAAACAGATGCGTCTCAAATAAAAGCTTGATTTATAAGTGTGCACCATATCTCGACGATTTAGGAGTCCTGCGAGTTAAATGTAGTATCGACGCCATCTTGAATGTCCCTGTAAGTGTTAAAAGGCCAATAAGATTCCTCGAAAGCACCAAATTACGCATTTAATTATTGAATTTTATCACCGTAAATATCATCACCATTATAACGAAATTATCGTCAATGAAATCCGTCAGAGATTTTGGATTGCAAACCTAAGAGCAGCTGTGCAAAATGTTTCAATATCCTGTCAGCTATGTAAAATCAAGAGACCAGCTCCAAATGCGCCGAAAATGAATGCTTTGCCAATTGAACGTCTTTCACTGTACGCCAGGCCTTTTCACTTCACTGGCGTTGACTATTTTGGTCCTCTGGAACTATTTATAGAAAGACGAACGGAAAAACCATGGGGCGTACTATTTATCTATATGACGGTACGTGCAGTGCATATATAAATTGCACCATCTCTCTCCACCGATTCATTTTTGTTGGTCTTCAAACAGTTTACGAGCCGATGTGTGGTGCCTCGCCGTGTACTTTTCTTTCGAAAAACTTCAGAGGAGCATGCTGGGTTCTTAAAGAAGAAATTAAGAAAATATAAACAAATGAGCTTGAGGAAGATTCTCCTGAAATTGAATGGCATTTTATACCACCGTCTTCGGCCCACATAGTAGATGGTGCGATCTACAAAATCTGTATTAATGGACGTTTTACATGAAAGTAACCTGCCGGAAGAAGTCTTACGACAAGTTCTGGCTGATATAGAAAACATCTTGAGTTTGCGACCACTGACATATGTATGCTCCTTCGGAATTAATATATGGCAAAGCACTTACACCAAACCATTTTTTAATTGATTCTTATAGTGGTTTACGAGAGCGAACGATTCCAGAAGGCAGTGGGTTGGCATTAAGTAAAAATTACAGAATTTCAAGTATGATAGTCGATAAATTCTGGAAGCGATGGGTGAGAGAAGTGTTACCTTGTTTGGCTAGGCGCACGAAGTGGCATGGATATTCGTCGAACCCGATTGCAGTGAATGATGTAGTCATCATTGTATATGAGCACGCTGAACGCAATACGAAGTGGGCAAAGGGTATTGTCATCGATGTTAACCGTGGAAAAGATATCATAGTTCGCAGCGCAGTGGTAAAAACCAAAAGCGGCCTCCTTACCTGGCCTATAATTAGCCGACCAAGCCAGATGTAAAGCAGTAAACCCCGAGCTGAAGCACAAAGTTTAGAGATGTTGTGTGAGAGTAGACAAATATCATCTGCATAATCCAGCTCCTCGGGTTGTCGTGAGAGACCATGTTATACCTCTTCTCTATGAACAGACTTCGTTCATGATCTCATCCAGTACGATTGTGAATAGTAGAGGTGAAAGTGGATATCCTTGCTTTACTCTAGCGTTGACTGATGCTCTTATCGTGAAGAACCGAGAGCTCTGCATTCTCGTACATTGTTCATATTATTCGGATTATTTATATATACTCATTTTCTTCTCAATGCTTTCATATAGCAGTCTTTTTGATGGTATTAAACGTTTTCTTGAAGTCGACGAAGAGTAGGTATAGAATATGTGTGAAGATAAATACGAATATGAAATATTTCTGTTATGTTAAAAGAGACTGCAATGTTAACATTGCTTTCACAATGGTGGATTATAAGATATAATTTTGGATAAAATAACTAAAATAGGTTAAAAGATTATAAAAACTAATAAATATCATTAGAGAGATACAATAACAATAACAAATGAATTTTATTTCTTCTAGCTGGTAATTATATTTAAAACAATCGCCCATAAAAATATGAAATATAGGATATAAGATGCAATTGTGGGGGAACCGGACCTGGTGGGGTTTATAGCCAAGGTATCAAGGTTTCAGGGCCAATTTTCCTTCTTGGGCTGCAAAGTACCAGATCGGAGATTTATAAACTGTAGCTAACTTTTTTAAATTTTTTTCATGTATATATGTCGTTCATGAAAAATCGGACCTAAGATGCAATGGTGGGGGAATCAGACCTGGTGGGGTTTATAGCCAAGGTATCAAGGCTTCAGGGCCAATTTTCCTTTTTGGGTTACAAAGTACCAGATCGGAGATATATAGACCGTAGCTACCTTTTTTTTCATTTGTTTCATGTATATATGTCGTTAATGAAAAATCGGACCTAAGATGCAATTGTGGGATAATCAGACCTGGTAGGCTTTATAGCCAAGGTATCAAGGCTTCAGGTCCAATTTTCCTTCTTGGGATGCAAAGTACCAGATCGGAGATATATAGACCGTAGCTAACTTTTCTCTCATTTTTTACATGTATATATGTCGTTCATGAAAAATTGGACCTAAGATGCAATTGTGGGGGAATCGGACCTGGTGGGCCTTATAGCCAAGGTATCAAGGCTTCAGGGCCAGTTTTCCTTTTTGGGCTGCAAAGTACCAGATCGGAGATATATAGACTGTAGCTAACTTTATTTTCTCATTTTTGACTCCACCTCCCCGCCGATCAGCCAATTCAATTCAATGCTATTATAGCAGACCAAAAATAAACGTAATGAGAATTAAGAAGTATTTTTCAAATTTTTATAATTTTTTGCCTTATTTTAGTTATTTTTATACAAAATTCTATTTTATAATCCACAGTTGTGGAAGTAATGTTAAAATAGCTGTCTGTGTTAACTTAACAGAAAAATTTCATATTTGTATATATCTTCACACATATTCTGTTGACTTACACAAGTTTCTGTTATATTAAAAAAACGTATTTAACTTCACACACATAATAAATTGTCAGGTCTGACAATGCTTCTAGATCAGACAACCGTCTGAACAGAATTTACCTGTTAAGGACTATGAGACGTCCCGCTTCTAAAATAAATTAGGTAAAAAATTATAAATTTTTGGAATTTTTTTAAATGAGGGTTTTTTATATATAGTAAAATATTTGCAAACCTACAAAAAATTGCACTACTTTTAAATAGAAACATTTCGGGAACACGAGTGTCAAAAAATGTATGCATTTCCATTATTATAAAGTAAAATCAGCTCAAGGCTATGTACATCATATTTCGCGATGAAGAATCCAACCTAATTTGTTTCATAAAAACCCTAATTCTTACAAATATATAATATCTTATTTATTTTACACCATAAAATCAGGTAAATATCTTTTCTGTTGTTGGCATTGTAATGTGTAGGTACATTTTAAAAGCAATGACACTCAGATCTTAGCAGCAAGAATTACGAAAAATGTGTGTGTGTGTGTGTGTTATGAATTGGTTGTTCGAATTCTAAAATGTAAATAAGATTTTAATCATTTTACTATACAAAGATTTACATGACAAAAAGGACATACAGTCGTACAGATAAATATACATACGACCAGAAAACTGGATTTCACACAGAACTATACGATTTTGACTTTCAAAAAAGATGTAATGTAGATCTACGCAAAAAATAATACAAAAATATATAAACTTTTGTATAAGATATTCCTTAAATTAAAAAAAAAGAAATTAAATTTTCTGCTTAAAAACCCCAGTGTTTTAATTGAGCTTTTTTGTACTCGGTGTGCAATTTATCAAATGAATTGTCAAGCTTATGTCAGATGACTAATAAGTAGAAAAAGTTCTGTCGGAATTTCGGGGGGGTTTTTTTTGTTGAACTCTTTGTTTCATTTCATTCATCGCTCAAAACAACTTTCTAAAACTTAAATTCTGCGTAGATGTTAGGCAGTTTCATTATGGTTTGTAGTTGCATGTCGGCGTCTGGGGTTGGCATTTAGATTTTTATTGAAACAACTATTGATCGTAGCACATGTTCGAACCTATTTGATCCGAGACATTCTGTGAATGAAATGGTTCTTTTTGGAATCTGGTCTATTCAACAAGGCAATAACCCAGCGTATACAGCCAGCATTGCTAAGGATTGGTTATTATACATTTCACAAACGGCTTCATTCTACTTATTAGTAAATATATGTAATAAATTGAATCACCTAGTTTAAAAAAGGGCATTTAAAAACAAAATGGTACAATAATTATTTATTTATTAATTAAAAAAAACTGTATCTTAAGTGAATAGAAAATTTAAGGCTCTATAAAATATTAATAACCAATAAAAAAATTGTAAATAACTTTTTTGGGGAAAATTAGTTACCAAGTACTCAAGAGTATGTATAATTTTCGGTGTGTACAAAATTGCATTTTCCTTTATATTTAAGGAATATGTTATACAAAAGTTTGTGTTTGTGATATACAAAATGGTTGTATACTTTTCTGTGTGACTGTACTTATATAGACTTAAAAAACGTATGTACGACAAAATAAAGTGTACAATTTTATTCTCCTTAGTTTTTATTTCAGTATTTTAAAATATGATAATTTAAATACTCACCTTTTTTATAATTCAGTTAAAAGCTCTACAAGCCTTTAAAATATAAAAAAATTCTTACAACAACCTAAGATATACAACAAAAACGAAACATCCTCTATTTATTAAGCGCCAAAAAAAACTATGCGATAAAGAAGTATATACTTGGGAAGTGATACCATTTTTCTGATAGGCGCTGTCGAGTATAACAAGAATGTTTTTTTTTTTAATTTCCAAAACACCTCCATAAGCAGCGTTACGGGTAAAAAGAACCGATTTTTCGTAGGTTATGTACTAATAAGTTAGTAATTAATTTCAACAATTTGGAATAAATAAGACGAAAAATGTTTTTATTTTAGACATATGTATACACAGATTACACAAGTTCACTTGAGTAAAGTATATACCATTTAAAAGGCTTCTTCCTTTTCTTTTCACATCCATTTAAAACTTAAAATCGGTTATTCATTGGCTAAGTCATTAACACCCACGAAAACGAAAAACTGATTTTTTACCCGTAACTCTATATTTTAAAGGTGTTTCGGAAATTCCAGAACATATAAATTTGTTGTACTCGATAGCACCTTTAAAAAATATCACTTCCCAGATATTACTATTTCATTCTTTTTTGTAGCATAGTCTTTTTCTTGTAAAATATATATATATATATATATATATATATATATATATATATATATATATATTTTTTTTTTTTTTTGACACAAAAAAATAGACTAAATTTTGATTTTCTTGTATAACTTTAGGTGTTGTAAGAATTTTGTTCTTGTTTTTATGGATTTTGTAGTGTTAAATACACTTCTAAAAAATATAAAATGTTTAAATACACAGTATTCTAAAAGGATGAAATAAAGACTAAATTCTAGAGAATAAGATTGTACAGTTTCTTTTGGCGCTCACATTATATGAACAATAATAAAAATATGAACAGCAACAACAAAGGAATGAATATAAAAAGTTACATGCGCGCATGCGTTACCTTTTGAAAAGCTACCTGCGGTAAAATGTCATGTAATGTGTTTACTAATTGAATATTAAAAATTATTTAAAAAACAAAAGCACTAAATGATTCTTTCAAAAACTTCATGAAATCAGTTAAATTTCTTGGGAATGGCATGCCAGAAAAAACCCTAATTTTTCTGTATGTATGCATGTTTTTTATGCTAAAGGGTCAATTTTGTTGAATTATTAAGAGTGTTCCTGAAAGTAACTATGTACATATGCCTAAATAGATAGCCTTATCTTGAATGCTTGAAATAAACGATGCAAAAAAATGAAAATGGTAACTAAGATAATAATTAAAGGAGGGATAGTGATAATGTAAAATTATTGCCTTGCTATATATAAACTTCGGTGCATATGTATTATTTAAATAAAAAATGTTTAAAATATGTAGTAGAAATTGCTAAGGTCTAAATAGGTACATACATATATTCTATTTACTGTTTCTGGAAATCAAATACGCTAAGTATGAAGCAACTTTATACTTAACGGAGCAGGTTTTTTTGTTGATGGCTCCAACACATTTAGAGGAGACCACCACAAAATTATTATTGTGGAATTTTATTAAAGAAAACATCTGAAAATACAAATAAAAAAGTATTTATTCACATGTTTTTTTCTAATATATTTTTCGAAACACCTTAGACAATAAGATTGACTCAATTTTGCGTGCCTTAAAAATATTTTAACATACACACATGTACCATGATTATTGTTCACAATAAAGCGTTATTGTAAAGACAATAAAGCATGGAGACGGAAATATTATAGTCCGGACATGCTTCTTTGTGAAATGAGTTGCCACCTTTGTTGAAATAAAAGAAAAATTAACCATTTAAATGAACAGCATAAAGTCACTTATAAGGGACACCTCACAAAACTTACGTTAAATGTTATAAATAAAAATTTTAGCAATTCGTTCAGTAGACACGCTTAATTCCAAAATTTAATAAAAACTTTTATAATGTTGCTGAATGCTTTATGCACTAATTATTTAATGTAAAATATAATTTTTAAAAAATAATCCCACACCGGTCTTTACTTTTCCGCAATCAAAATTCGAATGAAGTTAATTTCATTTAATTGAAGTAACGCCACTTAAAACAAATGATATACCCATATCACAATAAATAAAGTACATGCAGATCTACAACAATTTAAACCGAAACTGTTCGAAAAAACTGGAAGTTTAAAAAATTTAAAAAGTTTTGAATTACAAGTGCATTTAAGAATTTTGAGAAAATGTGCAATTTTTATAACACATTCAGACGTTTTAACTGATTTATTTTTTAAATTATATGTTTTTGAATTAAATAAAAGAGAAAAATAAAATATTTTTTTTAGTAAAATCTCTACAGTAATAACTGTATCATATTCAATATAGTTTTTAATTAGATACGTACTACTGTTTCATAAATGTACCGATTCTGCTTTTTGTAATTTTAAATTTGGCAGCCCAGATTTAAATTTAAAAAATGGCGGATCTAAAAATGTAAACAAAAGAAGAAAAAGTAAATAAACTTTGACAGCTGAAAACTGAAAACATGCATGAGCAAAAAATATACGTATGTAGACTCGCAGGTACCTTCTTTAGTGTGCGCTGAAAATATCGTTATCATATAGCGTGGGTACAAAGCTGCCACACATTGTAAATTTATGTGGCTATAAAATAACAAACTATAATTTAGCAGCTTATATAGAGATTTTAACGATTTTTTGTTAATGTATTTAAAACAGCGACGTTCATCCATATTGTTCAGATTACGAAGTTTTTGGCTTTTTTTATTCTTTTCGTGAATATTACAACCAGGGCTGCTAAAAGAAAAAAATTCCTACATTAAATTTTCTTGAAATATACCAAATTCAACTATACCGCTAACCTTTATTACACAGTCTTTCAAATTATATATCACACTGTATTTTTGGATATTGCTTTTTTAATTTCTTAAAAAATATTATTGAAACCTTGTATAAAAAAAATTCATACGCTTTGTTCATATTATTTCAAATGGCAACCATATGTAGAACAAAAAATATGTGTGTGTGCCACAATTTTAATTCAGTCGCTTGCTTATTGCCAAACACAGTGTATACAGTGTGGACACCAATGACAGCTCAAAAAGCGAAAATCAGCTGTGTTTCTTTATCTACAACAATTTACAACTCAGCTGGAGTAAAAGAAAAAGCAACATTATTTTCCTTAAGAAAATAAAGCAGTGCGAAAAGCACAAAATATATATGCTTTTTCGTATGTGTATGCAAAAAAAGAAGTAAATAAAAATAAAATTTAATGTAGTAAAATTGAATTGGTTCTTTTTTTTAGATTGTATATTCAAAATTTTCTGTTTTATTTAATGATGAATGAACTTGCAACTAATAAAGGTAAGTAAAAAATGTGGAATAAAATTTAACATTATTTTTAACCAAAAACATTGTTTTTTATGTGCCACATCTGAATCGTGAATCTTGTTTGCCGGGCTTGGTAAATATAATAAACTTATTTTCAATGAGTCCAAAATCAATGAACAATAAAGAAATTAAAAAACAATTATTCATGAATATTTTATTTATAGAAGGTTGAAATAAAATAAATTATAACAAACATAAATGAAAATATACATTAAACAAGTTTTTAAAAAAAACCTTAGTTTCTAAGATTGCATTTTTAGTTGTAAGCAGAATTTAACAGAAATAAAAACGAAATTTAAACTATAACATTTTTTTCTTTCAATATCTCAAAGAATACCTGTGTTAGTATGAAAACTTAATACTGTTTTTTTATGTTAAGACTTATGAAAAGAATTTCAAATTTTTGAAATATATGTAATGAATGTAAAAAGATGTAAAACAAATAGATAATTAACATAAATCGAAATTAGTTTTACCACGAAATAAGAAAAGGCAAAGGAATTTTATAATTACAAACAAATAGAACAATGCATTTTTATACAATAAATTTACAGTTTATAGAAAATATTTCAAACTTTCTAATAGTAGTTTTAGAAGCAAAAATATTTTAAATAAAATATCCTTTACAATTTTGCGATCAATATTTCGTAATATCTTTAACAATTGTAATAAGATTCTTCAATAATTCTTGAAATACATATTGAAATATAAATCAACTTTTTTTATTATTATAAATTTAATCAAATATGCATACTTATTTTAAATGTGAGAATTTGACTCTAATTATATAAAACTACACCACATTTCTTTATTTTTTTGTTGTTTTCAAGTTTTATTAATACTTTTTTTAAAATAATGCTTTTAAATTAGGCAATGGGCCATTAGTACTTTTGTATATATCTTAGCTTCGTTTTGTTTATTCTAAAGGCATATATTTGAAAAAGAACTTGAGTAAAACATTTATTTTGTAATTATAATTTAAGGCTATTTAATCATTGATGAAATTGCGTTGTCCTCTAAAGTTGCTGTAGGGCTATTGACTGTAGTAGTAGCCATTTAATTTAAAGAAGTGACTTTTTGATTTAAATCTTCTGAAAGGCCAGCCAAAGTTAAACATAAGCCACGACTTGCCGGTATTAAGGGAAAATCTGGCAAAGGATATTGATGTTCATTTGGCAGTAATTGTTTGGCATTTTCGTTAGAATCTGCATTTAAAACAAAAGAAAGCCAAAAAATGAGTATTTATATGTTTCAACTAAATGTTAATACGTAATTTAATTACGTTGTCATTTGTTCTACAAACACCATTATCATTGATAGCTATAGCAGAGCCATTGTTACCTGTATCAGCTATTCTTAAAACTTGTGGTTGATGTTGTTGTTTGTTGGAGTTAGGGCAAGTAGTTGTTGTTGGTACGACATCATTACATAAACAATTTTTTGGATCTTGTACACGTTCATTCATTGTTTGAGAACTACCCTTACAAGCACGTTCAATAAGACCCTTATAGAAAATAAAGAATTGAACGAAATAGGTACTATATTATAACTTTCGTACAACGCTTACCATAAAATTATCTTCATGGAAGAAATTTGTAGTTAAGAGACGATCTAAAGAACGACAACCTTTATAAATAGCCAAAAGTTTTCGCATCACCTAAAAATAAAACATTATATTGATATATTTGTATTGAGAATATCAAATTTACCTCTGGACTTTTTAAATTTTGACTTATATTGAATATTTCCTCCAAACGTGCAATAGCTACACGAGCTCTATCTATATTCGATAATAGATGAGATTTTGCAATTGATAATTATATGTTGCTGCTACAGCCTAATTCACTATTCTCCGACTCTGTTTCCCATGAGTCATCAGAGGCATCACTTAAATCACCTTCATGAAGGTGCTTGTACCAACTTTATTACGGCCATTTCATTGCGCATGCATGAATTTTCCTTGCTCTGTTGAGTACCTAAAGAAAAACAAAGAACTTGATCGTAATTTTTTTTTAAGTTAAACAAATTCGTTTTTGTTACTTTTTAGCTCGGTCGGAGTCGTACCAAATTGTTGCTGTGCTATGGTATTATGTGTTCGGAGGGAGTGACTTGAAAATGTTATTAATGAAAAGAAATTAAATAAAACACTTAAAAGGACATTTATTACAACCATTTATTAATAATTTTTTCGACTTTTTTTGTCTAGATCCATCACATTCTGTTTAAAACGACACCACCTCGGGAAGGTCATGGGTTTAACCACTTATGATGGTCTTGAGTAAGGAGAAGCATGGTATGCAAATTAATTTTGCATTCTATTTTTGCTACAATTACTCTTGGATGTAGAATCCTCGGTGCCAAAAATGTTTTGGTCCCCAACCAAAAATAATTTAGGCCCCTATTACGGTTTAAAACTGGACTACGTTGAGCTGAGTCGATTTGTAAACAATAATAGGAGTCTTATAAAATGAAATAAAAAACATAACAATAAAACAATAACAAACATAACAAAAAAGACAAAATAAAAAAACAACATTAAGCTTACGTGCTAAAAAGAACAAAAAAGTGATTCACAAAATGTTATGTAAAAATTGTTTTCAAAATAATATAATTTTAAGCTTACGTACAAAAAATATTTGTCAAAAGAAAAATAAGTACTTCATATTTACAAAAAATAACGAAAAAAATAAATATCACAGTTTATCACTTAATACTAAACAAGCACCGAAAAAAATACTACTTATGTACAACGCGTAGATATTTGGCTTTAAAATTAGGTTCCTTAGCCTGGGTATTGAACGACCTAAGAGCGAACTAAATTCGAATGCGAATAAACAAATGAAGCATAATCCTCATGCTTTAAGGAAGAGCATCATAAAAATGAACGAATTGACACTAATTCGTCGAAAATGATTTGACGTAAGCCGATTCTGTGACAATGCAAATTAAATAAATGTTCGAATTTATTTTCAAGCGCAGATATATAATCTACAAACGCTTGTGGAGGTTTCACCAAGTTGCATTTATCAAACTGTTTCTCCAAGCTGAAGATAAATTCAGTAGAAACAGGTTCCCCATTAAAATGAGGAATAGGCAATTCACATTTATGAATGCCGAAGATTTTCAGGTAAAAATATCCGGAAATATATACAAATGCGCTTTGCTTGAGAAACTCCTTCTCATTTAAAGCGACTTCGGACATGCGTTCTACAATAACGGAAAGACAGGGGTTTGGGAGACAATGAAAATCGTTCCACTTGGAATGGTTAAGGTCATTGTCAAAAGCACTTTCAACAATAGAAAAATCGACGATTGGGTCATCTGAGGAAACTTATTCGCAGTTTCCATTGACCACCACATTAACATAGTGTAAGCCCCAGCGCTTTTGAAAGAGCTAGAGAAATTACGAGACGTTAAGGAGCTTGTATTGCCAGATCCTTTACGGATTTGGCCGAAAAAATTCTCTAGGTGGTTCTGTGTCAATCTGCGAGTTTTTAGAGTTTTAAAACCTTCGGAATTAAGATATGCCCAAAGACTTTTTAAGGCCGATATATTAAGCCGCCACCCAGAAATAAACATATTTGTAACATCCCCCCGTTCATTGTAAATTTTAATTGTTTCTAATTTTTTAGAGGCCTCTCTAAGGAAATGTATTTGGTCGGGAGAACCATGGAATAGTTCGCGCTCATTGCGACTATTGAAAATATCAAACAAATCATTAAAAAAATCTAAATACTCTGGTGTATTCTTAAAGGTATCAGAAACTGAAGAGCCTAATTTCTCTGAACTATATAAAACCCTCATCGCGGTAGCGACAGTACGACTAAGGACTAGGGCTGCTAAGCTAACGCGCATGCGTTGAAAATTATTTGGATTGATCTGGTCCTTGCTTAGCTTAGGAGCACATCTGACCAGAAATGAATAACATCATTCCATGATACGCGTTTATTGTTAAAATAAACGCTATTTTGGACGGTAAATAGACAATTCTAGGCGCTTTTTAAAAGGTGGGGACTATCGTGCATAAAAAAAATCCTACAATTACTTACAACAAAATAAGGTTGTTGCTTCGTAACGCCTAAAATTTTTAAAAAACAAAAAAGGATGAAACAGCCTGCGACCAACTTTTACCACCTATACCACTTGCCATTATCACCATGGCGCTACTCGCCAATGAATTGGAGCGGCTTATGTCTCCAAAGTCCTGAAGGCCTATTATTTTGTCTTTGAATCTATCATAATCTAAAAATGTTATTAGACTCATTTCATCGTATGACACACTTACGTATAATTGCTCTCGTGTGAATTGTTGAGCACGAGCTCTCAAAGCTGCAAAACTACCATTTGCATTCCCTGGGGAATTTGGCCAGTCCTTTACGAATGTGTGTGAAGATAAATTTAAATTTAACTAGCAAAGACGCAAACCAGGTTTTTTAGCTCAGCCATTTTTTACGTTAACAGAGCACTGTTAACGCTTTAACAGTAACAATAAATTAAAGTAAAAGAATTTATTGCCAAAATATATATGCCTGGAATATGGAGGAATAACACATCCTTGTTGAAATGGTGCTCCAGACCTTCTTTCGTAGATCAGCTTTAGAGCGAAAACTGTAAAAATTGTGGAATAGCAGAAAATGTATTTAAGAAAATGAATTTTTTAAAATTATTTCTCTCTGTGGTTCATTGGTTATCTCCATTCCATGGGAAACTCAGAGATGGCCGGAATATCACACTATATGGAGAGAGTGGCCCAAGGGGTCCCTAATGAAACTGTGCTAGTGGTATTCCTGAAATAATTTTGGAACTGGAGAAATTTAAATTTGAAAAATTGCATTTTGACTGGAGAGGATGAGTGGTTATTGTGGGAAAACTAGAGATGGCCGGAATATCACACTATATGGGGAGAGTGGCCCAAGGGGTCCCTAATGAAACTGTGCTATTGGTATTCCTGAAATAATTTTGGAACTGGAGAAATTTAAATTTGAAAAATTTGTATTTTAACGCGTTTTGACTGGAGAGGATGAGTGGTTATTGTGGGAAAACTAGAGATGGCCGGAATATCACACTATATGGAGAGAGTGGCCAAAGAGGTCCCTAATGGAACTGTGCTAGTGGTATTTCTGAAATAATTTTGGAACTGGAGAAATTTAAATTTGAAAAATTTGTATTTTAACGCGTTTTGACTGGAGAGGATGAGTGGTTATTGTGGGAAAACTAGAGATGGCCGGAATATCACACTATATGGGGAGAGTGGCCCAAGGGGTCCCTAATGAAACTGTGCTAGTGGTATTCCTGAAATAATTTTGGAACTGGAGAAATTTAAATTTGAAAAATTTGTATTTTAACGCGTTTTGACTGGAGAGGATGAGTGGCTATTGTGGGAAAACTAGAGATGGCCGGAATATCACACTATATGGGGAGAGTGGCCCAAGGGGTCTCTAATGAAACTGTGCTAGTGGTATTCCTGAAATAATTTTGGAACTGGAGAAATTTAAATTTGAAAAATTTGTATTTTAACGCGTTTTGACTGGAGAGGATGAGTGGTTATTGTGGGAAAACTAGAGATGGCCGGAATATCACACTATATGGAGAGAGTGGCCAAAGAGGTCCCTAATGGAACTGTGCTAGTGGTATTTCTGAAATAATTTTGGAACTGGAGAAATTTAAATTTGAAAAATTTGTATTTTAACGCGTTTTGACTGGAGAGGATGAGTGGTTATTGTGGGAAAACTAGAGATGGCCGGAATATCACACTATATGGGGAGAGTGGCCCAAGGGGTCCCTAATGAAACTGTGCTAGTGGTATTCCTGAAATAATTTTGGAACTGGAGAAATTTAAATTTGAAAAATTTGTATTTTAACGCGTTTTGACTGGAGAGGATGAGTGGCTATTGTGGGAAAACTAGAGATGGCCGGAATATCACACTATATGGGGAGAGTGGCCCAAGGGGTCTCTAATGAAACTGTGCTAGTGGTATTCCTGAAATAATTTTGGAACTGGAGAAATTTAAATTTGAAAAATTTGTATTTTAACGCGTTTTGACTGGAGAGGATGAGTGGTTATTGTGGGAAAACTAGAGATGGCCGGAATATCACACTATATGGGGAGAGTGGTCCAAGGGGTCCCTTATGAAACTGTGCTAGTGGTATTCCTGAAATAATTTTGGGACTGGAGAAATTTAAATTTGAAAAATTTGTATTTTAACGCGTTTTGACTGGAGAGGATGAGTGGTTATTGTGGGAAAATTAGAGATGGCCGGAATATCACACTATATGGGGAGAGTGGTCCAAGGGGTCCCTTATGAAACTGTGCTAGTGGTATTCCTGAAATAATTTTGGGACTGGAGAAATTTAAATTTGAAAAATTGCATTTTGACTGGAGAGGATGAGTGGTTATTGTGGGAAAACTAGAGATGGCAGGAATATCACACTATATGGGGAGAGTGGCCCAAGGGGTCCCTAATGAAAAATTTCAAATTTGAAAAATTTTTCAAATTTAAATTTCTCCAGTTCCAAAATTATTTCAGGAATACCACTAGCATAGTTTCATTAGGGATCCCTTGGGCCACTCTCCCCATATAGTGTGATATTCCGGCCATCTCTAGTTTTCCCACAATAACCACTCATCCTCTCCAGTCAAAACGCGTTAAAATACAAATTTTTCAAATTTAAATTTCTCCAGTTCCAAAATTATTTCAGGAATACCACTAGCACAGTTTCATTAGGGACCCCTTGGGCCACTCTCTCCATATAGTGTGATATTCCGGCCATCTCTAGTTTTCCCACAATAACCACTCATCCTCTCCAGTCAAAACGCGTTAAAATACAAATTTTTCAAATTTAAATTTCTCCAGTTCCAAAATTATTTCAGGAATACCACTAGTACAGTTTCATTAGGGACCTATTGGGCCACTCTCTCCATATAGTGTGATATTCCGGCCATCTCTAGTTTTCCCACAATAACCACTCATCCTCTCCAGTCAAAATGCAATTTTTCAAATTTAAATTTCTCCAGTCCCAAAATTATTTCAGGAATACCACTAGCACAGTTTCATAAGGGACCCCTTGGACCACTCTCCCCATATAGTGTGATATTCCGGCCATCTCTAATTTTCCCACAATAACCACTCATCCTCTCCAGTCAAAACGCGTTAAAATACAAATTTTTCAAATTTAAATTTCTCCAGTTCCAAAATTATTTCAGGAATACCACTAGCACAGTTTCATTAGGGACCCCTTGGGCCACTCTCTCCATATAGTGTGATATTCCGGCCATCTCTAGTTTTCCCACAATAACCACTCATCCTCTCCAGTCAAAACGCGTTAAAATACAAATTTTTCAAATTTAAATTTCTCCAGTTCCAAAATTATTTCAGGAATACCACTAGCACAGTTTCATTAGGGACCCCTTGGGCCACACTCTCCATATAGTGTGATATTCCGGCCATCTCTAGTTTTCCCACAATAACCACTCATCCTCTCCAGTCAAAACGCGTTAAAATACAAATTTTTCAAATTTAAATTTCTCCAGTTCCAAAATTATTTCAGGAATACCACTAGCACAGTTTCATTAGGGACCCCTTGGGCCACTCTCTCCATATAGTGTGATATTCCGGCCATCTCTAGTTTTCCCACAATAACCACTCATCCTCTCCAGTCAAAACGCGTTAAAATACAAATTTTTCAAATTTAAATTTCTCCAGTTCCAAAATTATTTCAGGAATACCACTAGCACAGTTTCATTAGGGACCCCTTGGGCCACTCTCTCCATATAGTGTGATATTCCGGCCATCTCTAGTTTTCCCACAATAACCACTCATCCTCTCCAATCAAAACGCGTTAAAATACAAATTTTTCAAATTTAAATTTCTCCAGTTCCAAAATTATTTCAGGAATACCACTAGCACAGTTTCATTAGGGACCCCTTGGGCCATTCTCCCCATATAGTGTGATATTCCGGCCATCTCTAGTTTTCCCACAATAACCACTCATCCTCTCCAGTCAAAATGCAATTTTTCAAATTTAAATTTCTCCAGTCCCAAAATTATTTCAGGAATACCACTTGCACAGTTTTATAAGGGGCCCCTTGGACCACTCTCCCCATATAGTGTGATATTCCGGCCATCTCTAGTTTTCCCACAATAACCACTCATCCTCTCCAGTCAAAACGCGTTAAAATACAAATTTTTCAAATTTAAATTTCTCCAGTTCCAAAATTATTTCAGGAATACCACTAGCACAGTTTCATTAGGGACCCCTTGGGCCACTCTCTCCATATAGTGTGATATTCCGGCCATCTCTAGTTTTCCCACAATAACCACTCATCCTCTCCAGTCAAAACGCGTTAAAATACAAATTTTTCAAATTTAAATTTCTCCAGTTCCAAAATTATTTCAGGAATACTACTAGCACAGTTTCATTAGGGACCCCTTGGGCCACTCTCCCCATATAGTGTGATATTCCGGCCATCTCTAGTTTTCCCACAATAACCACTCATCCTCTCCAGTCAAAACGCGTTAAAATACAAATTTTTCAAATTTAAATTTCTCCAGTTCCAAAATTATTTCAGGAATACCACTAGCACAGTTTCATTAGGGACCCCTTGGGCCACTCTCTCCATATAGTGTGATATTCCGGCCATCTCTAGTTTTCCCACAATAACCACTCATCCTCTCCAGTCAAAATGCAATTTTTCAAATTTAAATTTCTCCAGTCCCAAAATTATTTCAGGAATACCACTTGCACAGTTTTATAAGGGGCCCCTTGGACCACTCTCCCCATATTGTGTGATATTCCGGCCATCTCTAGTTTTCCCACAATAACCACTCATCCTCTCCAGTCAAAACGCGTTAAAATACAAATTTTTCAAATTTAAATTTCTCCAGTTCCAAAATTATTTCAGGAATACCACTAGCACAGTTTCATTAGGGACCCCTTGGGCCACTCTCTCCATATAGTGTGATATTCCGGCCATCTCTAGTTTTCCCACAATAACCACTCATCCTCTCCAGTCAAAACGCGTTAAAATACAAATTTTTCAAATTTAAATTTCTCCAGTTCCAAAATTATTTCAGGAATACTACTAGCACAGTTTCATTAGGGACCCCTTGGGCCACTCTCCCCATATAGTGTGATATTCCGGCCATCTCTAGTTTTCCCACAATAACCACTCATCCTCTCCAGTCAAAACGCGTTAAAATACAAATTTTTCAAATTTAAATTTCTCCAGTTCCAAAATTATTTCAGGAATACCACTAGCACAGTTTCATTAGGGACCCCTTGGGCCACTCTCTCCATATAGTGTGATATTCCGGCCATCTCTAGTTTTCCCACAATAACCACTCATCCTCTCCAGTCAAAACGCGTTAAAATACAAATTTTTCAAATTTAAATTTCTCCAGTTCCAAAATTATTTCAGGAATACCACTAGCACAGTTTCATTAGGGACCCCTTGGGCCACTCTCTCCATATAGTGTGATATTCCGGCCATCTCTGAGTTTCCCATGGAATGGAGATAACCAATGAACCACAGAGAGAAATAATTTTAAAAAATTCATTTTCTTAAATACATTTTCTGCTATTCCACAATTTTTCCATTTTTGGCTCTAAAGCTGATCTACGAAAGAAGGTCTAGAGCACCATTCCAATAAGGATGTGTTATTCCTCCATATTCCAGGCATATATATTTTGGCAATAAATTCTTTTACTTTAATTTATTGTTACTGTTAAAGCGTTAACAGTGCTCTGTTAACGTAAAAAATGGCTGAGCTAAAAAACCTGGTTTGCGTCTTTGCTAGTTAAATTTAAATTTACCTTCACACACATCCTTTACGAATCTGTGCAAAGTCCTTCTGTTGGGCCAATCAAATATGGGAAGCAAATGTCGGTAAACAAGGGGGGATAAAAAGAACACAGCTAAAAAAATTAACTTTAAAGCCTCATCGTAACGGCGAGTTTTCGGTTCCCGACGATGGTTTCTAAAACCATTTCTGACGCACACTAGCAATGATTCTGAAACTTGTGGATTTTCATCACGAGCGTATAACTTTGATTCTAAATCTGCTACTCTCTTTTCTAATTTTGCTACTTTCGCTGCTAAGCGAACTTTGTCCGATTTTAATTGATTAGTCGTCCGTCGTTGGTTTAGGTAAAGATTGCGAAAATGGTCAAAACCTGCCTGTAGAGTTCTCAATCTCTCTTTAACTTTTAATTCCTGAACTGAGGCATCAATATTTGGCATAGAACTGCATACTTCTACTTCTATTTACCCTGACCTGCTCCAATTGATTCCTCTAAACCTACACTACCTACTTCTATATTGCCTCGACCTGCTCCAATTGCTTCCTCTAAACCTACACTACCTACTTCTATATTGCCTCTGAACCTACACTTTCTACTTCTATATTACCCTGACCTGATCTAACCGATGCCTCAGGTGCCACTATACTGTTGAAACTTTCTAAAATACTGCCTTGTGCGTCAGATGAACCTAGATTCGAATTTAAATTATCGGCTAAAACATGTGCCGTTTTGCTATCAGCAGGACTACTTTTTTTCGGTGCTTTCTTTTTTTGGGAGTGCATAACGGGTTATGCATCTTCCAAAAAAGTCTTCTTTCGAAAAATGCCGTCCGCAAACATAAATGCATTTCGCTGATGACTCCATACCCAGAATTTGAAGCCATTGCGTGCGTCTACAGAAAAAGAGAAAAGCATTATAAAGAACCCCACCAGTTAGCTACATTTAAATAATAAGAAATACAATAAATACAATAAATATACGAATGCTACAGTTTTCAATAAAAGTGTACACCATTAAGTTTATTTTAGATTGTCTCTAAATTCGATAAATCTCTAGTCGTCATATGAAACATTAGCTTAAGTCGTCTTAAGCTACTCCTCCATATTGACACAGATTTATTTGAGCTACATATTTATTACTTATATATTAAATTTTATTTATATATTTTATTATGTTTGTAAACTATATTTATTCAACTAGACTTATTAAATCGAATCAAAAACAAACCGTAAGCCGTTGGTGACCAAAAAACCGGAATGGCAACCATCCATTTAACGAGTGTACACAGTTCGCGCTCGCGTTTGTGTTTTTTTTTTTTTAGCTATACGAGCTACGGCTAGGGAATCTTCAAAAGATATTGGCAGTCCGGACTAACTAATATGCACGATTCGCGACAAGACTATCTGGCTTATCTGACTAAACCCCATCTACGTTCCTAATTCGTCCATCCATTTCCTCCCCCGGGACCAGTATCAAGTATTACTTCAGGGGAGTGGAGATTCAGCGAATGCTGCTTCCCCTTGCCGCAGATCTTGCTTTTTCGGCCAATCTCTGACGCACCAAGTCCAACAATGTTGGCCTAATCCGGGATCGAATTGCCGTTTCCAGGGAGCGCCTTTGATCTTCATACCGCGGGTAGTCAAAGAAAACATGACCCGCGGTTTCGGTCACATTTGGACAATCCGGGCACACATCACCGTCGTCGTGCTCATATTTTAAAAGGTAGGCCTTAAAGCATCCATGACTGCTTAACAACTGAGTCAGGTAAAAATTTACCTGCCCGTGTCTCCTTCCTACCCAATCAGAAACATTCGGTATGAGCGTGTGAGTCCATCTTCCCCTCAAGGAGGTATTCCAATAATGTTGCCATATTTCCATAGCACCTTCCTCCAGTTGGCCCGTGTTTGCCAACCCTGATCTTTTCGCAACATGCTTTTTTCTCTCAACATCCGCCACCAACTGCAGTGACATCATTCCCGCAATAACAATAGCCGCGTCCGTGGATACCGCGCGGAAGGCGACCCTGAGCGCACATCTTCTATAGGCTGCATCAATACCCATTCTATATGTTCTAAGCATAGCCTCAGCAAATATGGGTGCCGCATATAAGGCAATCGATCTTACCACACTAGTAAGCAAGCAACAGCCTCCTCTCCTGTCTAGCGCAGCCTATGTTCGGCATTATCCGCGCAAGCGCACATGCTGAAAGCGCACATATCCCACCGACATACTCCCTAAATGTGAGTCTGTTGTCGATCATGATTCCCAAGTATTTAATCGCCTGTCTAGAGGCTATTCGCTGGTCACCAACTGTTATAGTGATAAACTCCATTTTCTTTCTACTGCTTACCAGTAGGATTTCAGTCTTGTGATCCGCAAGTTTGAGACCTGCGCTCGCAATCCAGCTTCTGACCACAGCAACTGCACCATTGCAAGCTCTTTCCAGTTTGTTGAGGTGTTTTCCCCTTATTACCAAAGTAATATCACCTGCGAAGTCAATGATTTGCGCACCCCTTGGGAGTTCGAGCCTTAGCACACCATCATATATAATATTCCAGAGTATAGGGCCCAAGAGTGAGTCTTGCGGTACCCCTGCTGACACTACATATGATTATCTGCCATCAGACTTGTCGTACAAGAGGACTCTGTCCCTGAGATAATCGGCAATCAGCTCGATCAGGTATTTCGGCACGATCGAGTGCGGCCAACGTGGCATCCCAATCCGCAGAGTTAAGCGCGTTCTTAACATCCAAGGTGATGATAACACAGTATTCTTTATCACCTCCAAGCCAGCGGTCTCCACTGATGCCATCTTTCGCCATTTTCACAACTCTCTCTATGGCATCAACTGTAGAGCGTGCCTTCCGGAAGCCAAATTGGCGGTCCGATAAACCTGATCCATCCAAGGCCGTCTCCAACCTCCTGTAGATTATCTTCTCCAGCAATTTGCCGGCTGTGTCAATCATACAGGGTGGGCGATATCCGGATGCATCTTGTCTGTTATTGCCCTTCGAGATGAGCACCAGCCTTTGCCTTTTCCAGATCCTAGGGAATGTCTTCTCTTTGATACAAGCATCAAACACTCTTCTAAACATTTCCGCCTTGCTCTCAATAGCCGTCCTTAATGCAATATTCGGGATTCCATTAACTCCTGGTGCCTTTTTCAGCCTAATAACCTTACAAACTGCCTCAAATTCCTGGCTGCTAACCTCCGGAATTTCAAGGTGGGGTGGTCCTTCTTGTACAGAGTAGGTTATTTCGGCCCTACGCGGGAAAAGTCCTTCGACAATTGATTTTAGTCTAGATGCAGATGTTGTGGATGGTGGTCGAAAACTATTCAGTTTTTTCATCACAACTTTATATCCTGTACCCCAAGAGTTGTTCTTTACATCGTAACACATCTCTCTGTAGCATCTTCTCTTGCACTGCGCAATGGCCCTTTTCAAGCAGGATCTTAACGTTCTGTACTCCTCTTGCAGTTCTGTAAAGATGTCACGGCCTCTAGCCCTCTGGCATACCCGCCGTGCATGATTACACCTACGCCTTATCCCAGCTATTTCAGTATACATTTCTTCTGCAAGGTCTGTGGAAATTTCTTGCCATGGATGCATTGAAAGCTTCCGTGACCCGCCGCATTAGCTCAGCCGCCATATCGTTCGCGCCACCATCCAGCGGGATGTCTCCCATCTCAAAAACGTATATAAAAGATAATAGCATGGTGGTCGCTGTGCGTGTACACGTTAGATACACTCCAGTCAGTTGAGGCTGCCAGCACATCTCTGACGAATGTCAGGTCTATCTTGGAGCTTCTTCCATTCCTCGAGAATGTATCTCTTTTACCGCAGTTCAGCAACAGCACATCCAGTGCTGCAAATGCCTGTAGTAGGCACTCCCCCCTGGGGTTCGTGTAGACTGAGCCCCATTCAACTGCCCATGCATTGAAATCTCCTGCAATAACCACAGGCCTTCGATCCTTCGCCCTGTTGACCAGGTCATCCAGTCTGCGTTCATAGTCCCCGATAGATAAAGTTGGGGGAAAGTAGCAGCTGAAGCAGTGCACTCTACCAACAGTACCCTCAACAAAACACTCCCTTCTATTATCAACATTCTCCAGGGGGAAATTACCACAAGACCATATCGAAGCCCTGTTGCACCCACTGTAGGCCCAGCGGTAATTTTCGGGTACTCTATAGTGCTCACTCAATAATGCCAGGTCTATTTTCTGGTCTCTCACAGTTTGCCCTAGGATATCCTGTGCGGCTTCGCAATGGTTCAAATTCAGTTGTAGGATTCTCATTTCCGTTGACTTAGTAACTTCCGGCGTGCTGACAAGTAGTTGGGGCACTTAGGTCCCCCCGTGATGTGCTTAGCATCAATACCCGGACGGCCTCTATAGAGTAGACATAATGGATCGCCCTGACAGGTCTTAGCGAAGTGGTCCTGTCCGCCACACTTGTAGCAGTTTCCAGACCAGTCCCTCTCACCCCGGCAATTTCTGGCCACATGCCCAAAGTCAAGACATCTGAAACATCTTCTTGGGGCTACTTTTCTGCGTAGACGGCAAACTGTCCATCCAACACGCAGTTTTCCTACCTCCTCCGCTCTATAAGCCAGCCTCATTGGAATCGAGATAATAGCCGTTCGTGTACCTCCAGGAACACTTCTTATAGTTTTGAGCGCAGAGGGTTGTATTTCGCCTATTTGCTCCTTCCATGCACTTATTATCTCGTCCTCCGTGGTTATCTCATCCAGATATCTTAGCTCGAAGGTTGTCTCCTGAGTTAGTGTCCTAACCTCAACATCCTCTGATAGTATATTTTTTATCCTGGACCGGTGTACCTCGGCCGTCATCTCGGTAGACTTTTTGAATTCCAAGAGAATTTCACCCCTCTGGGTCTCCTTGACAGGGTGAACATCATTGCCAACTGTTTTAAGCTCAGGGGCGCTTCTTACTTTTCTAAGTAAATCCGCATAAGACAGCTTCTCTGTGGGCTTTATTATCACCACATCTAGTCTAGGAGGTTTCCTCCGCTTTCTCGTCTGGATAGCCCAATCGTTAGGCCTTCGACTACCTTCATCTTGATTGGACAGCCCATCTACAATGGACTTCGCCACATCAGCCGTGGTGACAGCATCTCTCCTTGCAGGTACCTTATTCACGTGCTTTGATGCCCCTTTGTCCTGTCTATCTGGGCGTTCAGGCTGGGTCTTTTTCGGGGGTGTTTTCCTGACACTTCCAACCTCCTCTCTCGACTTCTTAGAGGTGGTCGCCGGTTGCCCCGTTTGAACTGTCTACGTACACCTGTCGGCAGTTTTCACTCTGTTCACCGATGCTTGGGACCTGCTTCCAGCCGCTTGTTGATATAGTGATGATATCAAGGTTAATAGGTCACGCATTGGCTGGTGTATAGATCTCCTTCCTCCTCCCATCATCTCCTGCAATGCCGCAATTTTCTCTCCAAGCCTGGAGAACACTTCGGTACCCCTTCCGTTGTTTGGCAAGATATTAGTGGGCGTGCCATCATTCAGGGTTGATGGAGATGACCTCGACCTTACGGCTGTTCTCGTTGGTGTCGCCTTTTCCGGCGTTCGCGCCAGTCTTGATGCGCGCTGGAAGGGGTTTCTCATCATGTAACCATCTAAGCTTGTAGCATTCTCTGATACAGTGGCCAAGTTCGCCACCACCGTATCATTGCAGTCATTGGATATCGACGGCCGGGAGCCTGCTTGCTCACCCCGCAAACCCGACGGCACTGGGCTCATTACACCCTGCACCGTAACTTTACTAATTAAGGAACTTTCCATTGTTGTTTTACTATTCTGGGATCCTACTCATATCATTTTATACCTACCGACAGGTTCTCAAACCAGCCGCTCCCAGCATGGAGGCAGACGCTGCCTAGAAAGTCGCTCAATCTGAGTCAGACGCTACCAGGATTTTCGATGTCGACACTTAATCAATGGGCGGCATCAATCGCCCAGTCACAGAAACTTCACTGGGCCATATAACCTTTTAAGTTAAGGCCTCCCTTTCTACCGGTCGGGGACTGCTTATTTAATATTCGCTGCTAACCCACGTATCTGTGGGCCATTCAGCTATCCGCCACCTTGCTGACCCCCACAGTAGGCTACGCTCAGCCTCTGTGTGAGTGTGTGTGTGTGAGTGTGTTGATTACTTTATATAAAAACATACCTGGACGGATTTTTCGGAAATTTGTGTAGGGAATGTCCCTTCGGACATCCCATAATGCACTTACGAGCACCGAAATAAAAAAAATTTATTTAATACGTTGACAACCACCACATCAAAAAAAAAAGGGAAATAAAAGTCTGTACGGAGAGATGTCTCAGTCGATAGTTTTTCATTTTTGGCATCTGCATCTTCAACGGTGCTATTTACAGCGCTAGGGGGTCTACAGACTTCATAATTTTACATATATACATATATTTATACAAAATGGCCACTTCAGTATCTGTCCGCTAGAATTTGGAAAAATGTCCTCTACCGGTTGTTTTGTTTAATAAAACCCAAATATGGTAGTTTATTGGGATGGTCAAATTTGATCTCTATTGGTAAGACATCTTTAGTTTGAGACATTAAAATATCTTGTAATAGTAAAACTAAAGCAATAAGTTTGTCAACAATGGCAAAGGTTCAATAACAAAGAATATCTTTAGAAACATTAGGCAAGTTTCTCAATAATATATCGAAATGACTTCGAGTTGTAATTAAAAACAAAAAGGTGGACGAAATAAATAATACGTATTTTTATGTGGGAATTTGATTTTAATTTGTTTGTTTTTTATAATTTATTTTGTCGCGTGTAAAATATTCTTTAATATTAAAAAAGTCCGTAAAAATAACAAAAAGTCCATAAAATTTCAAAATAGTTTTTATTTTTCAGATGCTTTATCATATTCATTAAAAACTTATATTTTATTTTGTCGTATAGTGTACACTAGTCAGAAAAAGTCTGTGTACAAAACCATTATGTCCAAGATAATACAAAAAAATTACTCAACAGCAGGACTTTATAATACAAAACTAATTTTTTTTATTACATCTTGTTGCATAGTTTCAATTAATATTAAAATTCAGCAAATACAAATAATTATATACAAATTAATTGCAAAAAAGTAAGTAAATAGGCTGAAAAAATTTGCGTACAAAAGTGTATGGACTTTCTTAAAATCTTATTTTTGTATATTCATGACAGCATCAACAATAAATTAGTGTTTGGTGGATGGTCTGTTATTTTGAGAACCACAGCCAATCTTTTTTGCATGGAATATACCAGTTTTGTGGCTGGCAAATGTAACCCTTTTCAAAAATTCTTATGGTTTATTTCACAGTTCTTTACCGAACAAATTTCTTCTTTGACTCCATTTAATAAAATAAAAGAGTTCTAACGTGTACAAGCATGCAAACTGTTTCTGCAATTACCATCACATATACTCCTGTTAAATTTTAAATTAATGCTTTCTGCCATTTTTGAAGCTAGTATGTTGAGATCTTGCAGTACAAAGTTGATAAGATGTATCCTTTTTTTCAAAATTTATTTTGAAGGACGGCCAGAACGAGGTCTTCTCTAACTTTTCTGCAACTTCTTTAAAGATTTTTCTTTCTTTCTGAGCAAAGTAATAAGTTTATTTTTTAATCCATTGCAAAAAAAAAAATTTTTTTCGCAAATTGAAATTAATTTTCTTACAGCAAGTACACAAATTTGACTTAAAAAGCAACGAAATTAACAGCTGTAAGTTAAAAAACGACGTTTAATGGATTAATATATTATGTGTACGCACACTTTTTCTGAGTGAATAAATGCATTTTTTATTTATGATGCCTAGCAATGAGGCTACTTTTTTTAAAATACAAATTTTGTTTATAATATATTGCATGGATCTAAGACATTTTACAAGATCATTTTCTTAGAAATACAGAGTCCTGAATGAAATAAAAAGTTTTGTACGCAAACTGATAACAATCTACCGAATTTAAACCCGTGAAAAAAGTGCACAAAGCTCCTCGGAAATGAAAAAATTTGATTTCTACCACTTTGAAGGTTTTTTCCCTATGCTATAGAAATTGGAAAAGCTACAAAAACACTACAAAAGCATTACCTACACAGCTTTAAGGATAGAGGACAAACAAAATTAAGTATAATGTTTCAAATTTAAATTGGATATCTAAAATGAAGTAATTACCTGAAGCAAATCCAAGCAAATCTGCATTTCGACGTCCTATTATCATTTTTAATTTACAAAAGAGTGCTAAAGATTGGCTATTGTTCGTCATATTGGCTTTTAACTAAAAACAATTTTAGAGCCTTAAACTGTTGTCGTTGTTATACCGAGCCAACCATATTCAGTTAAGGCTTTTTAGTTTTCGTTTTTGTTAATGGATGTCCACTGATTAAAATAGTACGTCTAAATGCTGACTTAATTCCATTTACTCCAGATAAATGCTTGGTTTTAGAGATCGACTTGAATTTAAAGTAGTTCATCAGATTGTCATGGTGTTTTTTCTTATGGAGCTTTTGTAGGTATTAATATGTGAATACATATGGTACTCACCTCGACATATACCGCGTCTTGTTGCAGCAAACATATTTATGAACTTTGTGTTCAGCTTCCATTTTATGATGTGTTTCTTGATCCCTGAAAAACATATTATAATTATTTTAAAATCGTTTATAAGACACAATACTCACATTTTATTTTTCTGCTACACACCAAAATTTTACCTACAAAAGAAAACACTTTTTAATATTTAATTTAAAAGTAAAAATATGATCATTATTTTACTCACTTTAATCCGTAAGCCACTTGCAAGAAATACCTGGAAAGAAAATTGAAAATTTTTGATAAAATACTTTAATTTTTTAAAAAAATTCACAAACACAAATTTTTTTACCTCTGAAAAATTTTATTTATTGCGCCAGAATGCAATAATAAAGCAAAATATAAAATTTTACAACAGCTCGAAAGAAAGAGATAGCTATATTATGTTAATATTTACTGTCTCGTGTATCCCTACTGAGTTGTAAAATTTGTTGTATGGTTGTTGTTATTTTTGTTGGTGTTCTCACTGTATACATTGTGTTGCCAAAGAAGAAGGATTGTAACGCATGTTTTTGTGTTTTTTTCATTTCACGTGATTTAAAGAGAGTTAAAATTTTACTTATTACACTGAGAAGTTTGATAATAAGCTACATAAATTTATGCATGTTTATTTATACTTTGTATGAATATATATTTCTTTACAGGACTGAAAAAAAATATTTAATAAGTATGTGGGATGTTGATTGGGAAATACTTCTTCTATTTTCTATCAATAAATTTAATGAAGCTGAATGCCCTTTATGTTATCAAGTAATAAAAAATATGTTTGTATCTTGCCTTAAGCGACATTATGATAGAATACGTCCTGAACTGCATTGTGTTTCTGGAAACGATAGAAACAAATTAGTAAAAAAAAAATGAAGAAAATGTTCGACTTAAAAATCTTTATGATCAAAGTAAACATGCGAGTAGTTCTTTAGATTGCACCACTGGTAATCAAATGAAAGTTACATATATTATTAGTTTAGCTTTAGCAAAAAAATGTCGGCCTTTTGAAGATGGAAATTTTTTTTAAGAACTATGCTTATCCATAATGCATTTATTTGGAGAAGTAGGGACTAAAATGGGGAATATTACAAATGAAATGCCTTTATCTCATGAAACAATAGCACGCCGAACGGATGATATGGGGCTATTTATGCAATCGGAAACGACAGAACGTATAAAAAATGCTAAATACTTGTCCGTGTGTTTTGATGAAATTGTAGACATATCCGATACTACTCAAATGATTATTTGCTTAAGAATGGTTGATAATTTTTTTTACTTCATTTGAGGAGATATTAAAAGTCGAGTCCTTTTATGATCACAGGTGCAGCTATTTACCATCATAAAATAACATAACATATATATAAATAAATAAATAATAACATTTTACCAAAAGTGTTTTAGCTCTAATAGAAAAAGAAAAGCTATCTGCTATTTGCACGGATGTTACTGCAGTAATGGTTGGGCGAAAACAGGGTTTCGTGGGACATTTGCTAAGAGCAGGAATAAATATACGCACGCTTTATTGCATTATCACCAGGGGGTCGATTCTTGTTCTGTGATAATGTGAAATGAAAACTTTTTTCACATTTTCATAGTGCTTCTGATTCGCGTTTAATGAAAATATGAAAAATAAATTGTTAATGTTTTCATAATGTAGAAAAAAGTAGAATGAAACAATTTTTTTCACAGTTTCACAGCAGTGCTGATTCTTGATTTGTGTTAATGTGAAAAGAAATGTCAAAAATATTTCATATAGAAAATTAATTTACACATAAAATTTATTTCTGAAAACAAAGGAGAAGGCATCAAGAGGCAAGCGCGCAAGAGAAAATCAGAAAGAATATTTAATATCCTACTTAGAAGAGAATATTGACATTACTAACGATAAGTAAGTATACTATATGTATGTATATTCATAAAAAAGTATATTATGTATTTATATTACGTATTTATAGATTTGTGACAGTGAATGGCGCTAAATTCAGGGATCAAAAGTGGAAAGAGCTAGCGGTGAGTCTTAACGCTCTTGGCGGAACCCAAAAAGACGGTCAAAAATGGAAAAAGTATTGGAGTGATTTAAGTATGTATGCTTGTACCTTGCCTATTTATAGTTTAAGCAATTAGTTTTTTTTATAAATTTGAGGCTTCACACTCGAGCAAAATACAACCAAATTAAGCAAGCTGAGCAAAGAAGCGGCATAAATGGTTTAAACAGGCCTAAATCATTATCAGCTTTAGAAGAGCGCGCAATCAAAATAATAACTTCAGAAGCGGTTCTTTCAAATGTAAACAAAACAAGTGATCTGTCGTCGGTGCCGTCAATATGTGTTTCGCTTGTCCGTCCATGTCGTTTCTGTGTCAATAAATCTAAACAGTGCAATATTACAAAATAAAAAGTGAACATAAAAAACCAATAACAGAACATATATGTATATACATACGTATACCAAAAGTCGCAACTCTTGAGGAAACATTAGTTAATAATAAAAAATTAAAAAAATAAAAAGAAAAATATATTTTTACAAGAACAATTTTAAAATTATCAACCACCAAAAACTCAGCGAAACAATTTCTCAAAAGAGAATTGTGGAACATAGAGAAAAATGACCAACAATCCTGACGGAACATACAATAACATTATTAAAATAAATAAATAAAACAAGAAAATACAACATCATTAATAAGAACGAAAACAACAAAATATTAATAACAAAACAAGTTATTGGAATGAAACAAACACCAAAACACTGCCATAAAAGTAAACACACACTTGACAATAACTAATTCAAATACGGGCAAGATTAAACATCGGCAAAATGAAGGACTCTTTGATCCATAGGGGAGAATTTAATTATGTGCCCTACCGTCGGCAATAGTGCTTTCCCTTCCCCTCATTATTCCTTTCCAAACCTTTGGGTGCAAACCACTTGGAGGAGTTGCAGTTGGATTATTCAGTAGTGAAGGTATAACACTGGCTGCTGAATAATCAACAAGCAGTAACCCATTTCCTTGTCGTACGCATCCAGAGGGGGGTTGTTTGATTTTTGTTTACTCGTGGTTAATTTATATATTTATTTTCTCTTTTATTTGGTTGAATTTACGTAATGGTAGGACGCTTTCGGTTGGATTTCTGCAATGTGCGTGGGATACGGGCGAACTTTTTCTCCGTGTATGCGCACATTTGTCTCCATAGGCCGGATGTTTTCGCCTTATGTGAAACCCAGGTTTCTGAAACTGCAGATCCACAAGATTTTCATATCCCTGGGTATCACCTTTTGTCCCTGTTTAATATTCATAGGGGTCTTGCTATGTACATTCGTAATGAAGATTTGTACTAATACCAGCAACCTCTTGGCATATATTATGCGGAATTTAACTGTCTATGGGTTAAGTTCAGAATCAGGGCACATCTTTTGCACTTCGGGTTTTTGTATAGAAGCCCAAACGCGGGAAGAGAGGTTACCATATCTAGTTTCGACTCTCTTTCCGACTCAATGTCGAGTATCCTTTCGAATTATCCGAACAGTGAAATTGTTGCTGCTGTTGATTTCAATGTTCATAATTCGTCTTGGTTACGCCATTCAGGCCGTACAACTCTGGAAGGCCAATACGTTGAGTTATTTGCCGCGCACAATCACCTAGCGCAATTAGTGAATGAACCTACACACATATATCGTGTGTAGATGGGCACTAGAACAATACCCTCGACCTTTTCCTCACTACACGACCTGAAAAGTATGTAGTTGAGGTTATTGCACCTCTCGGAAATTCGGATCATTGCACAGTGTCTGCCTCATTCTCGTCCACCGCTCTTCGCGAGGTTCCACCCATGGCTACGGAACGCTCTATTTTTAACTACGAGGATGCTCGTTAGGCTGGGCTCAACGATTTTTGGGGGCATTTTAATTGGAAACTTTGTTTCCTTGACTCAAACGTCGATGCCATGGCAAAAATGGAGATGAATATAATAAGGCTAAGGATAGATATTTTCATCCCATCCAAAAAGCTTTCGATTAAACCTAGAAACAAATCTTGGTTTAATCTGACGTGTAAATTGGCAGTCAGATTCAGAGAGGAAGCGTTCAGGAATTGGCACAATAATAAATGTGTCTATAATGATTTGCTTCGCAAACACGCGATATCTTCATGTGCCGCAGTACTTAGACGCAAAAAGGTTTTATACGAGCAGCGCCTTCGTGCTAAAGTTCTTACTTTTCCGCGGGGAAGTAAAAACTTTTGGTCATTCCTTTAAAGGCTGAGGAACAACGCTAGTTCGGTTCCTGCTCTCTTAAAGAATGATCTCATATTCACGAACCCGGTTAAAAAGGCAAACCTTTTGGCCGAAATGTTTGCAAGTAGTTCTCACTTGCCGGAGAGCGTTCAACCACAGCCCGAACTTGAAAGAGTATCAGTAACTATGCCTAGTATATTCTCTCAGGCTCGTGCTGTAAGAAGGGTCCTAGCAAATCTCAACGTTACGTACATTTATTATAATGTAAAAAGTTTTATAAATGTCTAGTCAGTTCGTTATAATAGCTGCAATATATACACATATAAAAATATGCATATATATCCATTTTTAATTATTAATTTAGTATAATTTTTTATTTCTACTTCTTCAGTATGTTTAATTCAGTTGACAACTGAAATACAATAATTTAAAGACTGAAATATATAAAATATATTTTTCACAATAAAATGCTAATGTTCTTTAGTTATTTATATTTCAATACTATTAGTGAAAGCATCTTGTACAATTTGTGAACGTTGTCTTCTTGCAATATTTAAAGCATTAGAAGATGAAAAATTAGTGGGGTTACTGACATGTTGTTCATATTCATCTGAGCTATCTATGTCAATTTCTGGAAATGGTACTCTTCTACCTATCAAGTAGTTATGTAAAACTAAACATGCGTTGATAATAAGTCCTGCTTTTGGTGGGCTGTAAAATAGTGCTCGTTCCTTTGATAGGCACCTGAATCTGCTTTTTAATATGCCCATACATCTTTCCACAAGAACTCGAGTTGATTTGAGTGCCACATTATAGCGTTCTTCCGGTATACTCGATGTTGCATTTATAGGAGTCATTAACCACGGCTATTTAATAATTAAAGTTAAGTATTCCCCATTTTATTTTGGAGAAATAATTACCTGTAGAGGATATCCGCTGTCTCCTGGAAGCCAAAAATTGAGTTCACCTGCGTCATAAAGCTCTTCCAGATATCTGTAAGCTCGTGAACGACGCCATACAAATGAGTCATGGGCAGTTCCACCAAACTGAGCGTTAGCGGCGAGAATAAGGTAATTCGCATCGCATACGACCATTAAATTTTTAGAATGCACAACCTTTCTACAGTAGTAAACGTGCTCTATTTTTTTTTTTTTTTGAGCAGAAATTTTAATATGCGTTCCGTCTATCAGCCCTATAACACCTGGAAATTGATATTTCTCCATAAATTTCAATTTAATCAGCGGAAACTTTTCGCGCTTCGGAAATTTAATGTATTTGTGTGCTATTTTATTTAAAGATGTAGATACCACATGTACGCATCTGCTTGTAGATGTTTGGGATAAAGCAGATAAACTGTCTTGGCCCACACTTCTTTGAAAGCTACCAGTGGCAAAAAAACGGAAAGCACTTAATACCACCACATGGCTAGGAATTGCATGTTTACGGCACGAAATGGGCAAAAATGGAATTAATTCATTAATTAAATCGAAACACATTGGCTAAGGGAACCGATATAACTCCATAAAATGTTCATCAGTGGTCACCTCGAATGGGTTTTGACTATCACGCAGTGCGCGTCTCATTACTCTCAAAATATTCCTATAAGATAGTAATTATTTACTTACTGGTATTTATACTATTCTACCATAAGTCTCTGATAATTTATTTACCTTTGGTCATCCCGAATTTCGTTGGACAATTCATATAAAACATATAATCCAAACATTTAATAATTTTTTTTACATTTGTAAGTTTAATATTTATTTTTTTACTTCACATTAATTAAATAACTGTACATATAAACATATACGTACATACATATGTATGTATGTAAATATTATTATAGATAAAACTTAACGATTTTTGATATAATGTATATACATAAATACATATATTAATTTTTCAAAAAATTTAAAAATTTTAAAAATTTTTAAATTTAAAAATTAAAAATTTTAAAATTTTTTTAAATTTAAAAATTTTAAAATTTTTTGAAAAATTAATATATGTATTTATGTATATACATTATAGATAAAACTTAACGATTTTTGATATAATGTATATACATAAATACATATATTAATTTTTCAAAAAATTTTAAAATTTTTAAATTTAAAAAAATTTTATTTTAAAATAATAATATATGTATTTATGTATATACATTATATCAAAAATCGTTAAGTTTAAAATAAAACGAATATAAACAAAAAACATGTGCTCAGAAGTCAATGCAGGATAAAAGTATTAACGTCGGCTACGAAAAAAATTTTTACGGACGACTTGAAGATAAATTGAGGCTGTCTGATATTAAGACGTTACGATTTTTTATTATTCCTCAAAGGTATTTTATTAGGGATATTTTATATATTACAATATACTACATAGAAATTAACGTATTTATTTATTCAAAATAAGTAAATAAAACACAGAAAAACTAAATAGGTCAAAGAATTTTAACAGGCATTAAAACAATTTTTCGGCGTAAGCTATAGCAATAAAAAAATTCAATTGCGGCTCATCACTGAATCGAATCTGTCCGTCTTTAAAATTTGAAATGTCATTTGAAGTTAAATAGCATGTATGCAAAAGTATTGTGGGATGTAACACTTTTTCATTAAACAAAAGAGAATCGCAAAATGTCATTGTGAAAAGATGTTGTGAAAAGTACCCATGAAAACGAAAACCTAAAGTTATTTTTCACTTCACATTTATTTTTCACACATCAGCAAGCGCTGTTTTCAAAAAGTATAGGTCTTAAAGAATCGATGAAAACAGATGCTAAAATAATTAACCGCCTAAGAGGAGGCCACAACCCACTTTCTCACAGAAAGCTAAATATATGCAAATTATGGTGACGTGTTAAAGTTTACGGAGGTTAGATGGCTAAGTCGAGGAAAATGTTTAGAGCGTCTTTTCAATCTTAGATCGGAGTTAGAACTTTTTTTCCAACCACAGGATTGTAGCAAAGATGCAGACATTTTAAATGTTTTAAAATGCCCTAATTTTCTCTACGACTTAGCCTTCCTTGCTGACATAACCCATCACATTAATAATTTAAACCTTGTATTACAAGGCAAAGATAAAAATATGACAGAACTTATGCATGCAATAAATGAGTTTTCAAGAAAACTTTTCCAATGCCAATATTTATCCAATTTTCCAAAAGATAATTTTTACAGAATTTTCATAATGTGGAAAAATTAGAAAAAATAGAAGAAGAAATAAATTTACTTTTGGCAAACTTTCAAGGTAGATTTAAAAATTTCTTGAGCTTACAATGGATTATAAACATATTTAATAATCTTTTAATGTGTTCGTTAGAAAATCTACCACATAATATAGAAGAGGAATTGACACTGACAAGACTTCTCTATTTCAATGGAACTGGGTGCCAACTTTTGAAAAAATTGTTGGCCCAAAAAATATCTGATTGTTAGGGATTTAATATTAATTTTTTTTTCAATGTTTGGCACCTCATATATCTGCGAGCCTGCATTTTCATCAATGTCGCAGATAAAAAACAAATTCAGAAACAAGCTAGCTAAAGATAGCCATTAAGACATTGCTAAAAATCAAATGCTATCCGAAGGAAATTGATATTGATAAGTTGATGGATTTTATCAAACACAAGAAAAGTGATTTAACTTCACCTACTGTTCTTTAAATGAATTTAATTTTTTGTTAAAATATTTTCGTATTTTAAAAGTTCTACACTCTATGCTATTTTTTATTTTATATATATTAACATTTTTATCAAAAAGAGAGATAAAATTGAATTTTATTGCGAAAAAAAAAAAATTGAATAGAAAATCCATCGTGGCTTATCAGCACGGCTTAATGGCAAGCCAATGAAGTTGTTTCTGTGATGCAGATTTTACAATGTTTGTATTATTTTTGCGGCGATTTTATATGGTTACTACGCACATACATACATGTGTTTACTCTATTGTAATTTTTTGTTGAAATTTCATAAAAAACTAAAAATAGGTAAGTGAATATTTGAAATTAGCTAAAAGCTAAATCAAAAATTTCGAACCTAAATCGAACATTAAAAAGCTATAACTAGCTTAAAAAAAGCTAATATGGTCACACTGGAAATTATATAATATTTTACTAAAAAATGAAAAAGCAACATTATTTTCCATAAGAAAATAAAGCAGTGCAAAAATCACAAGATATGTATGTATCACAGTCAGTGTTGCCAATATTAGAAGAATTCTACCAAAATTGGTAGAAATTTTTTCGGATGGTAGGCTAGATAGAATTTTGGTAGATTTTAGCAGAAGTTTAAAAATGTAAAAATCAATATGTTATAAAGTGCATTAAGAAGACAAACAGAATAGTCTACACAATCAGTTTCAAGCTATTGTTATAAAAAACTTAACAGCAACCGCAAACCAATAAGAATAAATTTACTGTGAGAGTCAGAATAAAGTGTACACCCCCATTTTCTACAATTTAGTTTTAATTTTGCCGCAGTGGTATAATAGGTTAGACAGCCGCCTATCAACCAAGAAGTCCTCTGTTCAATTCGAGGCCAGACAATTTTAAAAAAGGAACAAACTTCAACTCCTTTATTACATTTGCCATTCGGAGCCGGCGTTAAACTGTAAGTCCATTTTAATCTGGGTTGGTTTTTTGATGGTTTTTTTTAGGGGTTTTATAACTGCTTCCTAATTTCGTTCAATTCGACAATATTTTTTATATGTTAGTAAAGTTACGTTGTTTTAGTATTTATAATGCAATTTTGCACTCTTGGTCGGATCAAGAAAGCGTTGTGTACTATGGGCTGCTGAAGTAGACTGCAAATACTTCGTTTGAATCGTGCGTTATGAAAAAACGGCCGGAATACAAAGATAGGCATTATGACATAATTAAGTTATTCTTTTGCATGACAACACTCGGCCTCATGTCGTAGAAGTTGTCAAACCATTGTCAGTAACACTCAAATGCCGCACGATCTGTATTCATCGTTCATTGGTCCATCTGGCTATTGTCTGTTCCCGGATACAATATCTTTTAGCATTTCATGGAATCACTTCTTTTCAAGAAATATAAAATCGGCTTCAAAGATTGATCGTGTCAAAAGATGAGAAGTTTTTCTAAAACGGGATTCGGAAATTGGCTTAGAGGTGGGGAAAAGGTGTAAGGAGTGATTTTATTGATTTTTATTCTGCTAAATTTGTTAATTCATTATATGTTTTGAGCTAAAAAAAGGACCGAATTAATTTGTATATTATATTTAATATACGTATATTATATTTCATTTTGTTGTAAATAAACTACGAAAACCCTTAAATAAAAAAACCCACGTGAGTTTTATTAAATATAGTACCCAATAAAACCCGGGTGAGTTTAATTGGGTCACCCAGTAGGTTGCCAACCATGCTTTTAATGACTAAAAATCGAAACGTGTGTAGCTCATTGGTTGCGAGAAGTCCTGTGTTCCTTCGTGAAATGTTATAGAAATTATTATTATTAAAATAAGATAAATTTAAACATTTTGTGTTTCTTTAAAACTAGACTTTACAAGATTTGAAAAATACAAAACAATTCTTACAATAACTATAGTTATGCTACGGAATGTACGCTATATTTTAGACTGAAAAAAGTGTACTGCATTAATTTGATGTTTTCATATAATAAAAACTTTTGTTGCATTTTATTACTCGTATTAGCTTGGTATTTTTACTGATTAATGTTAGTTATTTATAGGATTTAATTCTAGAATTTTTGTAAAGCAAATACAATGGGTAAACTAACTTCAATTGATATTCATAAACTTCTAAGCAAATTTCAAAACTGTGAAAAGGAAAAAAAAACATACAAAAATTCGGTTAACTAGAAAATTTCAAGACCGAAAAATTTAAATAATGGGGCCTATTGTGCTCTATGTAAAGAAAAATCCAACAAAAAGTGATGTTAAAATATTGGACGATATTTTAGCTACATGAGATTCTAGTGTCAAAGCCAGTACTACATTAAATAGTTTCTATGCTACATTTCACATAAAGAAGTCTTATACCAAGAGTAATTTAGAAGTGAGTTCTTGGTTATGTAAAAAATATGAAACCAAAGATGTTTCTTTCTGGAACAATGTCCTATTAAATGATAAAATTAAATTTCATGTGTTTAGTCAAAAAAACAATCATAAAAATATGGAGAACCATAAACGAAGAACTTTCAGAACAATATTGTAAAGGGTCCGCCATCTAACGTTTTTTTTTCAACTAGTGCTTATTTCGTGAATGGTAACGCTTAGCTCATGTCTGATTTGACAGATAATTAGTTTTATCCTTCCGCTGAACGAATATGGTTGTGTATACGCTTCGCTAAATGGGCCTGCGATCGACTTACAGAAGATGCCAATTTTGCCAAAAAAAATCATCTTTTCAGATGAAGCTCATTTTGATCTTGGCGGGTATGTAAACAAGCAAAATTGTCGCATTTGGGGCACAGAAAGCCCGCACGCATACATTGTAAAGCCGATACACCCAAGACGAGTCACTGTTTGGTGCGGATTTTGGTCCAGAGGCATAATTGGGCCATTTTTCTTCGAAAATGAGCAAGGAGTGGACCGATCGTGTAGGCTACTGCATGGTCAGCCGAGGCAGCCATTTGAATGAAATTATTTTCCATTATTAACCGGAAGGATTGTACTTTCAAATAAAAAAAGAAATTTGAGAAAATATTAAGTAGTTTTTTATAGCATTTAAAAAAAAAATCATTTGGCGGACCCTTTATATTCACGGTGAAGCCTTATGAAGCGTGGGAGTGTTTGGTGGAAGTTTGATCTTCATACAAAGTATTATGAATGAAATAGATTGCTTAAAGATATTCAAAAACAATTTGAAGAAATTAGGAGGGCAAATATCTTGATTTCTTTAACAAGACAATGATTTTAATTACACTGCGCGATTTTAATTAATCGCACTTCTAACCAACGGTAGTTTTCTTCTTAATAACTGAATTTAACATTAATCAAGCGAATTCGGCAACATTTTTATCATAAAACTCAAAAAAATCAATTTGTAATAAGACAAGGATCATTTATAACAGAAGAATGGCTTATCTTAATTTACAAAAAAACCTAGTGGAGTCTATTTATCGGAAACTAGATGCTGTTGGTTAAGCAAGCAAAAGAACCGGAGACTAAAACATTCTTTCCTTTAAGAATATATAAGAATACACTTTTTAACGCGTTAAATATGGTGCACCTTTTATTTTTGTTGTGTAAATTTTGTTGTAGTAAAATATTTTTTTTTAAATTTATTGTATCTTAAAAGACTGAAGTAATAACTGAATTACAGAAAATGAGAGTGTATACTTTATATTGCTGCTCACAGAATATGTAAAATATATTGGCAACAATTGTTATTCATATCGAAATATACATGTTTTAATGATTTTTGAAAATTGGTAGATTTGTATCGAGTTTGAAAGATTTTTGAGCACATTTTGGTAGAATTACAATTTTTTAGTGGCAACACTGATCACAGTGTGCTTATAGCATGGCACAATAAATAAGGTACATGCAGATCTACAACAATTTAAACACTAACAAGAACAACAGTCAATTTGTTTTTGTATTTTGTTCAAATTTTTCGAATGACAACGGATAAAGTATAGGGTTGCCAGACGTTTTGTTTTATCAGTAAGTACTCTAAATTTTTTTGAATCGATGTATCAAATAGAGGTAATACCGAGTTTTACATAGATATAAAACATTATAGGATCTTCTACCAAAGAGTGTTTTGAAATAGAGGTTAATAATTTCCAAAAGCTGAGTATATTCAAATTAGGTGTTAATATTTCATTTAATGATTTCCCTTATATAGCCAAGATATTTTCAATTAAAAATATTGATATGAATAATCTCATTGATGGGCATGTATGTATATATGCTGAACATACATATGTATATACTAGGGAGGTCGGACGGCTATTATTTGACTGGTTTAAACCGTTTTTTTTTTTTGGTTTCGTCGAATACGGTTTTTTCAAAATCTTCATTTTTCATTTTAATTTAAATAAGTATAATTTTTATACTTTTGTATATTTTTTTATTGCAAATCGAAAAAGATATGCACACTTGATCAACAATAACTTTTTTTCATCTCCTGTAGAAGAGTATTGATTTTTATATATGGAGAATGATTAACTAGACTAATTGAAAGCAACCCACTAATGCCGGCTCCGAACGGCAGATAGTAAGTGAAGCTTTTCACAGCGTAAATACACATAACCAGTCGTTAGTAATGTTGTGAGGTGATATCGCTGTTGAAAATTGTCAGATGGTGTGGCCTGGGATTGAACCGACGACTTCTTGGTTGGAAGGTGGATGTCTTATTTAACATACCACAGTGACACACACACTATTGAACACTTAGTGCCTGAAACCTAAGCAACTTTTCTTGTCGAGGCAATTAAGTACTCGTATATTACTAATAGATTTATTCAAAGTAAAACATTTAATTTTCGTTATCTTAGGCACCTAAATTAAAACAATGACATATAACATTTAATTCCATTCTCTACCAAGTCATACAACAACAAAAAAGAAATTAGTTCATTGAGTAGCTGCTGTTCGAAACTTAAGCAACTTTCAATACTTTTTGTAATAACCTTAGAATTATTGTTAATATTGGTTGCCATTTTAATTGTAAGCTCCGTCAGCACCTGCTAATTGTTAAAACGACATGATCCAGATCTGCGCTTCAATAATTAAGAACAATTTTATTTAAATAAAATAACCAGTTAGCCGGTTAATATTAACCGAAAACCGGATTTTTAATTGCTACTTTTCGAATTATTCGAAAACCGGTTTTTGAAAAAGGTCGAATAATCGATCTCCCTCACCAATAAGAATATTCATATTAATATTTTTAATTGGAAATAAAATTAGCTATTACTATGAGGTGATACCGCTGTTGAAAAAACTTTTTCTTTTTTAAGATTGTCTGGCCTGGTATTGAACCGAGGTGCTTCTGGTTGGTAGGCTGGTGTCTTACCTACCATACCACAGCGGAACACTACGCAATTAAAAGGATTCAAACGTTTTAAAGAAGTTAAAACGTAACATTGGTGTCAGAAGTGAGATTGCGTATGTAAAATAAAACAAATAAAAAGTTAAAAAATAAAATAAAAATAAAAAATAGATTTCACGGACTGAAAGTGGACCGGCTCAAACGCAAATTGACAAAATTGGAGCCGTCTATTAGGGGAATTAGGGGATATTAGGGGAATTTCAGCGGCGTGGCATTAACGTGGATAGCTATGATTTTGATGATGAGAAAGAGCCTGAGATGAGTGCTACTGCAACTAAAAACAATGTGGACATTAACTTATTGCTAGCCGCTATGATGGAATGATAGACGCTGTGGCTAATTCACAGGAAACTTCTGGAGCAGAAAACCAGAATTTTAGGGCAAAAATGGAAATCAAACTTGAGAACACTTCATAGGAGCTAGTAGAAACCTGTAGAGCGGCAATACGAGAAACTTCTAGAGCGGATAATCAAAAGCTTTTGGATAAGGTACGCAAACTTCTAGAGCTGATAACGAAAATCTTTTGGCCCAGGTACACGAAACTTCTGGAGCTGAAAATCATAATTTTCTGGCAATAATGGAAAAGAAATTTGAAGAAGCGTTTAGTGCAACAACCGAGGAGCTACAAGAAATATATGAGACGGTAAGCAAAAAGGTTGACGACGTCGACGCAAGAGTGTCAAATCTAGAAAAGACAGTTGACGAAAAATTTAATGTAATAGAAAAGAAAATCAACAATTTGCGATGCCAGCGGCCAGAGCCAGTGCGAATCGTACCAAAAAGTTCTAGCTGAATATAAACACCTGTGTCAGTATTAAAATATCTGTTCGATACTGTAGCCAACCTAAACGGATGGGACGATGAAGAGAACGCTCTGTAACTCATTTTGGCCTTAAGAGGTGCTGCAGCAGAAATTCAATAAACTGTGCCAGCCAGCTGTAGAAACAACTACAACGACTTAATATTGGTGCTTCAGCGTAAATTTGGCGACAAGCACAAATGGTTAAGGTGCCGCATACATACTTACATACCCAGGAGAAAACCACCCGCTGATAGATAATTTCAAGGCCGAAGCATTTGTTAATGCTTTACGATATCCTAAGATTAAGAATGAGAGTGCTCAATCTATCAGGCCAAGAAAAATTAATTTGTGAAAATTCCGAGGTAGGCCAATGTGCTCCAGTAGAGGCAGTTGGGAATAGCGAATAATTGCCAGAACCTGCCAATATATCAGCGAGGAACCAGCAGCTGTTTGGTATCAGGATTAGCAAAAAGCTGCTAAGGAAGCATGTCTGCGTTTTCGCCACGAAAATTAAAAGTCAAGATAGGACAGCTATAGTCAAACACGAAATTAATATTGGCGAACCGAGACCGATAATACAGGCAGCCAGAAGTATATCTCTGGCGAACCGTAATGAGGTTAAGGAGCTGGTCAATGAAATGGAGAAGAGCTGTGTAATTAAGCCATCATCGAGTCCTTGGACCTCACCTGTAGTCCTTGTTTGTACAAGATTCTGCGTAGATTACAGGAAGCTGAGCGATGTCACTAAAAAGGACAGCTACCCTCTACCAAGAATTGACGATACGCTGGACACGTTATCTGGAACGAAGCGGTTTTATACAATGGATCTACAGGCGGTTATTGGCAGGTAGAGATTGCAGAGAAGGATAAGGAGAAAACTGCTTTCAGTGCAAGCGGTGGCTTATGGCAGTTTAAAGTTACGCCATTTGGGCTCAATGCACTGGCCACATTCGAGCGACTTATGGAGCGCGTACTAAAAGGACACCATTAGAAAACTTGCTTGGTTTACCTTGATGACATAATAGTGATGGGTAGAACTTTAGATGAGCACTTCAAAAACCTGACAGAATTTCTGCAACGAATATCAACGGCTGGACTAAAATTAATGTGTGTGAAGATAAATTCGAATTTGAAAAGCCAAGACACCAACCTTACTTTTTTAACATGCACAAATTTTTTGTTAACAGTAGTATATGTGTACACTTCCATATTTTAGAGAAATGCCCACTCATTCTCCCAAGAATTTTCATATTTTCCAACCCACCGGGTTTTATTAGGTTTTTCGATGGTTCTTTTTCTATTTTTATTGAGTTTTATAACTGCTTCCAAATTTCGTTCATTCGAAAATATTTTTTGTTTGTTAGTACAAATACGTTGTTTTAGTATTTATGATGCAATTTAGGACTCTTGGTGCTAAAAATCGTTGATCAGAGCACACTGCAATTATTTTGTTTAAATCATGCTGTCCTCCGTTAAGCTGTCTATTAGGAAAAAGTACTTATTGCACGCAGACAGATCCTGGGCAGAGGGGAATCTGACTTCATTGCTAGACTCACCTGGCCTGCCACTCTAGTTTTCGCTGTTAGAACAAATGTTGAAATTGAACCATTCTTCTTTAAAATACGAACGTAAATTGCTGCGTCGTAAGCAAACTCCGAAGCATCAGAGAAACCGTGGAGTTCGACCTGGTCACCTACAGAAAATTGAACCCATCTGGGAATTTTGAGATCTTCAATATGATGAATATTCTTTGTTAAACTTAGCCATCCTTTTTCCGTAACATTAGTTAATCCTTGATCCCAAGTTATTCTTTTCAACCAAAGCTTCTGCTTGGAAGGAACTATTACTAGAGCGAGCCAACCTATGGGATCATATATTTTAGATATTTCAGATAAAACACATTGTTTAGTTAGCTGATCAGAAACTTCGGAAAATAAAACGCTATATTGGAAGCAATCGGATGTGGTGTTCCACAATATGTCTAAAGTTTTAACCGTTCCGAACCATTAATCATGGTATCTTGCGTAAGAGACTTATCCGTAACATTTATCCTTTCCTGAAATTATTGTGAATTTGATGACCATCTACTTAGGTTAAATCCTGACTTAGACAATATGTCACATAATGAAGCACGAAGAGCATTTGCTGATTGCAAAGTTGGTAAGCTGAACATATAAACATCTACAGAAAAATTTTTCATAATTTCATTAGATTATTTCGGATATCTTCCAAGATTATCAAGAGCTACTTGTTTCAGAGTACGCGTTGCTAACAATGGTGCTGCTGTTGTGCCATACCTTACTGTTGTTAATTCATATTCTTAGGCTTCTTCGTCTGCTGTTTTACGCCATAAAATTGTCTGATATAATCTGCCTGCAGGATACATTACCAATTTCGTATTTTCTAAGTTTTAACAATATTGTATAAAGGTCATTCTGTACTGTGGAGCCTAAAAGTAAATAGTCGTTCAAAGAAAAGTTATTTGAAGTTTTGCACGAGACATCAAAAACCACTCGTAGTTTCGTTGTAGTGCTTAAAGGCTTAAGAACAACATGATGTGGTTGTAGTAGTGTGCGCCTTTATCTGCTACGAGCTGCATATGATTAAGACTTTCATATTCTTCCATAAATTTATGAAATTCAGTCTTAAGTTCCTGATTTTTGATGAATTATCTTTCCATAGACTGGGACCTTTTTGTGCCTGATATATGGACTCACCTAATTCAACTGAGTTTGTTCTAAATGGATACCTTACCATATATCTTCCATCTTACAGGCGTTGAACGTTTTCAGTATAATGGTTTTCAGCCAATTGTTCTTCTGGACTTAGGTGTATGTTTTGATATTGATAATCTTCAATTTCGCAGAATTTCTGCAGTTGTGCATCCATATTTGAATATATGTGGGCGATGAAAGAATATTGTTGGAATTCACTTACATTTCCCATTACAATCCACCCAAAAATAGTATTAATAGCAACTGGAGATCCTATTGGATATGAAATTTTGCCATCCAGAATACAATGAGTAAATACATCAACTCCAAAAATAATATCAATTCGATTTTTCTTGAAGTAAGCAGGGTCAGCAATTTCTAAGTTTTTAAAGAATTCTAAGTCTGTAGCATTAATCGTGTATAAAGGCATAAATTGTGTCAAATTTGATAAGCAATACGATTGTGTTGTTATGGTTTTACCTGATTTAGGTATAAGTATTTCGAGCTGAATTTTACTCTTCGAATAATTGGGATTATTGTTACCTACGCCGTAAAGCAGAGTTTTGTCAAAAGAACGCTGTAGTCGTAAACGTTGTGCGCAAGCAAGTAGATTGTGCGCCCTAATCAATTAAAGCACGACATGGTTGTAGAGTATTATTCTTATCATAGACCATAATAATCGCAATTCGTAATAATGTTGTTTGCTATTGTACTTATTGATTTGAATTTATGCTAACTGAAGAATTGTTTCTAATCTGTGAATTGTGGTGTTTCCGTTCATTAATGTGCAGCAGAGTGTTATGCTTCAAATTACGAATTTAGCATGAGTCTGACTTATAGTCCTTGGAAAAAATGTTTTTCTTTAAGACAATTAAAGCACAGTTTGTTTGACGTTACTAATTTTCTTCGTTTGGTGGTATCTGAAGACTTAAATTGTTGACATTTAAAAAAAATTATTGCCTTTGCATAAAGTACAACTTTTTGTTATTGTAGTGATTGCTATAGTTTTGCCTTGTACAAGTCGTTATATTGTGTTTAGGGCGATGATATTCTTCTAACTCAAGTAAACGTCTTCATGAATTGTAATAATTGTACAAATGTAAGAGTTTCTCTATCCTTCTTTCTTTTCGCCACAATTTTAGTGATTTTGAATCTAATTTGTCCTCAATATGGTATAGTAGAATAGGTTCCCAAGTATCTATTGAGTTCCTAATAACCTTTAAATCATTGTAACTTTCTATTGAACTATTATAAAATCTTTTAAATTCTGTATACGTGGAGTTCTGTATTATAAAGAGAATCAAAATATTGTTTGTCTATTAAATCTGGTCTATTGTAGTTTTCCATTATGAAAATCCGAGCTACCCTATAGTTACCATTTGTTGGAGGCAAATGTTTGATAATCGATGAAGATTCACCCTTTAATTTTGTCTGTAATTATTCTAATTTCTCAATATCGAACAAATTTATCTTTGAGTTAACCATAGCCGTGAATAAATCTCGAAATCTTATCCAATTAAACAAATCTCCATCAAAATCAGGAATATGCATCGGTGGTAAACGTAGATCCGAATGAGTACTACCCGATTGAATATTCGTAACAGCTGATAATGTGGCTGATACATTTTTTAGAATTGAAGTAGTTGCTGATTGTTGTTGAACTATGGCTTGAATTAATGCATTTAAATCGTTTACTATATTCGGTGTGCTGAAGTGCTTTGAGATTTACTAGACCACAGAGCCTTAACTGCGAATTACATGTCGTTATAAACAGTCTTAATTTCGTTTTCTTCCTCAGCTTTGCATAAAGTCTGTAATTCCTTATATTTGATATAAATATTATCAAGCTCAATAATACATACCCAACACTGTTCATATGTTGCTTCTTGATTGTAAATAAAGTTGTTAATTCTTGTCATAGATCTTTTGTTTTTTTATTCTTATTATAAACTCCACCTGATAAATTTGGTGAAATTTAGTTTTTCTCTTCTTACTTAAATTGTCATAAAAATGTTTGCTGTGTTACACATAAGTTATTAATTTCTTCAATTGATCTTAAATTTTAATTTGTCCTTGACACACTGATCTACATATGTTCACATTTTTTAATGCATTTGCCGTTCGGAATGTTATATTGTAGGTTGCTTTCAATGAGTTTAAAAATAGAATCGGTGCAGCTTATTGACTGAGTGAAGTCCCCTTGTTCCTCTCTGACTTTTATGGAAATTATAATTATTAAGCCAGAGTGCTACAAGACTTACATTAAATTAATCTATACTTGAATAAAAGTGTGGGCCCGACAACATCTTATCTAGGACTATGTTAAGGTGTCAAATGAATTACCACATTTCTTCCACATATTTTTTATATTATTAGCATAAAAGGATACATATCCTACTGTTCTGAAAATTCATAAGGTTGCTCCGTAAGTTTGAATGCAATTATTTGAAATATTTATATTAGGGTCATCAATTTGTTCGGGTGAGAAAAAACGTGAAAGGCTTAAAGCAAAATTGAAATCTGCACAAAATTCTAAGAAAATTACGAAAAAAAGTTGGGTTAAGTATTTTAAAAAACTTCATAAATTTAATGAAAAACAACATGTTGTACTAAAGCAAATATAATATATTATTAATTCAGGCTGGGTTTAAAACAAATTTTATTAGTTTTAAGAATCTGTTTTCATTTGGTTAAAATTTTTGTTACTAACCTGTGCTTTATTATAGGTTTGATTAAGAAAAAAGTAAAGCAACTTATATGTGTGTATGAAACAGGTTTTCATTTTAGTCTCATAGTTCCTTACGTTTGTGCTTTACGCCAGTTGACCACCAAAATTTACCGAACCTAATGTATATACAGTACAGTTCATACTGATAAGGACCATTTCGTTTCGAAGCTATACCAAAGTTAAAGTTTGTGTTCTCTGCATTTAAAACAAGTATTTCTTTTTATAAATATATTTTATTAAAATATCGGAGGACTCTTTGGGCAAGATATCAATTTATAAATCTCGGATCAAATTCTTTTAACGTTGAATGTATAAAAAACGCGGCGTTTTTCTTAGTTGCTTATCTATCAAATCCAATTATGTTGATATTCCTAGAACTAAGAACTAAGATTATCGATTACAATAGAAATTGATTCACCGTAGATTTATATATATGTAATAGTTGCTTTCTTACTGAAAAACCATCTGGCTTTCGACTAAAACACAGTTGTACAATTGCTCTATTGAAAGTCTGAAGAAATACGGATATACATTGATCAGGGGGACATTACATTTTTGGTTCTTTTAGATGATTCTAAGGCGTTCGACATGGTTCATTATGAAATAATTTGTGTTAAGTTCTGAAACTTGTTTAACTTTTTTTTCTTTTATCGTCGTATTTAGCAGACCGTTATCAATCAGTTTTTTTAGAAATCAATTTTCGTGTCCCTTGCATGTCTCAAGGAGTGCCACATGGCTCTATTCTCAGTCCACTTTTCTTCAGTATTTATATTAACGATTTAGTTAAACCAGTGTCGCTTAGTAGAGTATGTATGTTGATGATGTACAAATTTATCTAGGAGCTGAAAGGGGTAAGTTAGATGAATGTGTGCTGAAATTTAATGGTGATCCTAAAAGGTCTATGACTAGGCTAGTGCCAATGGTCTTTGTATTAATCTCAAGATCAATTAAATTACGCACGCAACCTATAATTAGCGTGGGTAACAGTAAATAGAGATCGTTGGATATATTAGAAATCTTGGAATTATTTTCAGCGACATCCTGATGTGGAAGGATCAAGTGAATTATGCCTCAGGTAGAATATTTTCTATGTTCAAAAATATGTGGAAAACACAGTACCTAACAACACTAAATGTTCGCATATTATGCGCTAAGACCTATATGGTTTATATATGGTTGTGAAGTCCTTGCTACCTGCGACTCTGCTAGCCTAACACTTATATAGGATTTTTGATTGTTGCGGTACCACTGAAACTTGATAGTAAGTAATATAAATAAATTTAAATACAGTAAAAAAATCCGTATTCGTACAACCTTAAAAATTTATTAATTTGAATTTTGTCATTAATTTAAAAAATTTTTTATTAAAACTCCCTTTTTATTTATTTATTTTTTAATATAATGAGAAGAGCACAGCAAGATTAATATCTTATAATTGAAAGTGCTAATTAGAACTATTATAAATACAAATTCATATTCCATATATAAACGAATCAATTCAATATTTAAAAGCAAATTTGAAAGTGATTTCAAACAATGAAAATTAAAAATAATAAGCAATAAAAGAGTGATTTAAAAATTAATAAATAAACAGTTAACAAAGAGAGAAGTAAAACTAAAAAAATATTTAAATTAAGGAAAAAGATATATAGAGTAACATGCTTTAGACACAAGTTGCCAGATATTTTGGAAGATTATTTCTAAAACAATTAGCATAGCCAATCATTTGAAGTCGAGTTGGTAACTGGTTCCAGAGACAGATACTGTGAATAAAGAACTGATGCTGTGAGGAGGCTAATCTAAATTTCAGCTGAATTAATCTTCTTTCCTTTACAAATATACCAAACTTTAAGACCTCGAATATATAATTCGGTTGCTGAGTTGTCAATATTTTATGCAGAAAGATAAGATTCCTAAATTTTAGTAGATTCCTAAAGCTCATCTGGTTAATCTGATATGAAAACCGGGAAAAGGATTCACGTTGTCCTATATTATAGATGTATCTCGCTTTGTTATTGTAAGCTACCCTAAGTTTATTAAAAGCACTTGCGGAGCAGTTCGCATAGATTTCACAGCCATACAAGAGAAAAGTTAAGAGATAAGTTTTAGCAAGCAGAGCCCGTATACCGAGAGGTGTCGAATGTTTAGCAGCCTAAAGATTTGCAAGCATTCCATAAACTCGACCAACTACAGTAGATATATGATTAGGCCATGACAGTCCACTATTGAATACAACACACAAGTTTTTGTCCTATTCCAATTTTGCGGATTTCCCTCCATTTAAACTCGCTGTCCATCGCTCAGGAAAATTTTCTCCTGTAAAATAGACTTTTCGCTTTCTTGATACCTCTAACTACATCTCTCCGACGTGACTTAAACATTTCTCAGAAGTTCTGGGATTTTAAACCTTTTCCATCTGGCAGGAGCAGCGTTACGTTCCCTAACTATGGCCTCAATTCTGGCGGGGAACCAGGGTTTCTGCTCCGTATTAACACGTCTGGTCTTTAAAGGAACACACATTTCATATAAGGACTTCACACTTTCCTGTATAAAACACATCTGGTCATTCACGTCATCAAAGAGTAAATCTTGGGCCAATAAATATTTTCCAATTGTCGGTCCAAAAAATAAAAATCCAAGCCACGCATATCGCGGTATCTATAATATATAGCCTGTTTTGCCATGCTTATATCGTAAGTGACAAAAAGTAGGTCATGGTTCTAGAATCCTGACGCTAATAGCTGACCATATTGTTACGAACATAAGGTTGGGCATCACAGCGTTTATTACATCGCTAAAATAAATGAACAAAAGCTACAAGAACAACTATACGTGATGTTTACAAATAACCAAATCGACAACAACAACAACTATTAGCAGAGAAAAAGTAAATAAAAATAACACGGCAACAACAATAATTAAGCAGCAAAGAAAACAAGTAACAGACAATAAGCAAGCAACAACAAATACTAAGATCTGAAAGACGTAGATGTTTACATCCGCATGGCTACAAAAGAACTTAAAAGAAAGAAATGGAATCTACCTGAAATATCGAGAGGGTCGAGAGCTTTCGATGTGGTGTTTACTCAGCCATATAAAAAGCACATCGATGCGAACAGCAATCAGTTTATTTGTCGTAAACTCAGCGAGTGGAAAAATCTGTTGAGTAATTGTTGTTGTTTACAAGATTGTAAACAGACAGAGTAATTAGGAATAAAAATTGTTATTGCCTGTAAAAAGATTACAAGCAGTGGTGCACATAACTGTGTTGAATAAAGGATTTTAATAAAAAACCAAACACAAAATTTATTATATTTTAACTACAATCTACGAACTCATAACAACACGTTTTTAAAAAGTAAAAACGTAACAATATATTAGCACTTTTGACATGTTATTCACAAATACCAAGTCAATCAAACTATAAGATTGCCTGCAAAAGTGTGTTGGCGTAAGAATGTTCATAAGTGTCAAACCGAGTACTGTCATCGGATCAATTAGTAAATTGCCCACCAACAGGTTTTTGTTGAAGTCGCCAACGGTTATCATATCAGCATATTCTACTGAAATGTTCTCCAAAACACTAATGAAAGGATCCACAGATAAGTCCCTATGAGTCCCTATACACTACCAACAAGGACTATAAATATATACTACTATAAATAGGTACTAAAAACAGGTACTCACTATCAGTACCTGTAATCGATTTCACTTTCACAATCTCAACACCATTGACAATAATTGTCCTATCTGATCTATAAAGATTGACGCCCTCCAAATCATAAATAGAATCGTGAATATCAAAGGGAAACCAAGATTGAGAGATGCAAATTATATCAATGCCGGACGAAGTAAACAGATACCTGAGCTCGTAAATTTTTCGGTGTAAACTTTGTGCATTAAGGTGAACTACATTCAAACCCTTTCGCCGTCTTGCCAAAACCCGAAGCATATTGTAAACATTATCTCTAAAACCAAAATTCATATTACTATCCGCAAACATCCACCAATGTGAAAGCAAATCATGACTATTATTAACACTAAAAATTCCATATATATATAATTCTGAACTAGGCTTTTAAAATTTAATATAAAATGAAATAAAAAATAATAATATAAAGTTTATAATATATAAAAATACTGTAGTTTAGCTTGCACTTGATGAATGAGCCCGATTTTCACTGCAAGCACGTGAATGCTCATGGCCTGAAAATAACTGGTTCAGGCTCTCTATTTCATATACTTGTTCCGGATCATCATTAATTTGTATATATATAGACAAGTCCACTCATAGTAAACGCACTTCTTATTATTAAAATAAATTCGTCAAGTTAAATACGTCCCGCACGAAAAATAAATACGTTTCACATACAAGCAAAAATTTCCCTCAGACAAAAAACTATTTTTTTTTAAATAAAATTAAGAAAAATGAAAACTTTTAACATTAAAAAAAAATATTTTTAGTCAAAATTAATTTATACTAACCTAAAAATTTTTAAAAGAAAATATACGGCAGATAGTGGACAGAACATACGAAGATTGAAGTCAACATTAGGCTCATTTTACCAGTACTAAACCTCGATATGAATGGGGGAAGACATATATGGGGCTTTAGTGTATCACGAGTAGATTCAATCGGTATATACGCTGTGCCCGAAAAAGAGAATTTTTGGAACATTTTTGTCCTTTGAAAATATGCGACATTTCCAAATAAATGGCTATCAGCCAGAGTCAAGTTTAGGCCCATTTTACCGGTACTAAGCCTCAATATAAATAGGGAAAACATATACGGGTTTTAGGGTACCACGATTAGATTCAATCGATATATAGGTTGTGCCCGAAAAAAAGAATTTTTGGAACACTTCTCCTTTGAAAATATTCAACCTTCGCTAATAAATACATATCAGCCGGAGTCAACTTTAGGCCCATTTTACCAGTACTAAACCTCGATATGAATGGGGGAAGACATATATGAGGCTTTAGGGTATCACGAATAGATTGAATCGGTATATACGCTGTGCTCGAAAAAGAGAATTTTTGGAACACGTTTGTCCTTTGAAAATATGCAACATTCCCAAATAAATGGCTATCAGCCAGAGTCAAGTTTAGGCCCATTTTACCGGTACTAAGTCTCGATATGAATAGGGAAGACATATACGGGGCTTTAGGGTACCACGCGTGGATTCAATCGGTATATAGGTTGTGCCCGAAAAAAATAATTTTTTGAACACTTCTCCTTTGAAAATAATCAAACTTCGCTAATAAATACACATCAGCCGGAGTCAACTTTAGGCCCATTTTACGTCGATATGAATGAGAGAAGACATATATGGGGCTTTAGGGTATCACGAGTAGATTGAATCGGTATATACGCTGTGCCCGAAAAAAAGAATTTTTGGAACACTTTTGTGCTTTTAAAATATTCAATATTTGCAAATGGTTGCCAATTAAATTGTCTATAAATGATATGACAAATGATTTTGTATGATCGGAAATTTGCATGAAAAATGGTTAAATTTGTTTTGAAAAATTTGGAGTTAAGTAATTGTTAAAATTTTCCTCGCCCTGTTTGAAAAAGATAGCTTCGCCTTCCTCTCAGGTGTTAACTTCAACATTGATTAAATCAAGCTCGAATAATAATATATAATAATATATATTTCGACGATATTATTGAATAGCTGTGCAAGTGATTTTAGTGATTCGAACTTTTGTAAGTAAATTGATGTAGTATGATAGGCCTTGTGGCGAGTATATATTTTTTCATATATATTGGAATAATCTTTCACAACCATTTTTATGCCACGTACCTTGCGTGAAAGTCCTTCAGTAGTGTAATAGTTTTTCTCAAGATTTTGCATGAATTTTTCACCCTTAACAATTGTTTTATTAAATTTTTGTTTTTTGTGGCTTTGTATTCCACGTTTCCTCAATAAGTGTCTTCTTAATAATCTTCTTTTTCATTTTTTCCATTGACTCTTCATTCTTGTCTACTTCTTTTAATTTAGCATGAACATATTCTTTCGAAATTGTAATATACTCCGACGCTCGGACATTTCGTCTGCCTTTTAGTAAAATATTTTTAACTATAGAAAAGTATCCATCAGCCGTGCTATTAGAAATTCTAGATTTTGATGTATCTACATATATTCCCATTATTTTAGACCATAATGGAGCATAGGACCTATACTTCGTTAGAATTAACTGTATAAGACCATTATTTCTAAAGTTGTTACCGGGAGAGGAAGTGCTACAATTTGTGTTAATCTCATTTTTAATTTGGTCAAGAGCCAAATCAAAATTATTATCCTTTGTTGGACTTAGCAAAATAGAGCACAGCAGCTTAAACCAGGTCCATAAATCCCCTATTACTGAAATATTTATTGCCTTTACTAGCAAATATTTATAAAATTGCTGGTTCTCTTCGACGTTTTCGTGCTCTTCGACGTCCTTCATAATTATCTTTATGAAATGGCAGCAACAAATTTGTAAAACGACAAAATTTAATTTTTTGTTTTTCTTATTAAGAAGTATGTAACATCTTGTTAAGTATGTTGTTATCGACTTCATATTTTCATTAAAAGCTTTGATGGAGGAGTTAATCAGGGCCCAGCTCCAATCCACAACAATCCGTTTAGCAATGGGCCAATATATATTATTTATATAACAAAATAATGTTAGCTCTATAAAGAAACGTTAAATATCATCCTCATAATGTCTGGACATTAGTGCCTCTGCCAATGGGATCAGTATGCTTTTTTTTCACCCATTTTTATGTGCAAAATGATGCTATAGAGGAAAACTCTCTTTGAGGTTTTATCAAATTTTGCAACGGTTCCTCCGGGCGAATCTATAAAAATTGAATGTCTGCTACATTTTAGAAAGTATTTTTTGCCACTTGTGTCATCATTAGTTGCTCTCTGGAAAAAAGATAAATTTCTAAGGGACTAGCCACCCTCTGAATAAACGAAGACCAATGTTCATCCCTTTGCGTTAGGATAGCGTCTATCAGGTGATCGTTATCCCTATCAAACCGTCTTAATGACTCTGATTTTATTTTCCTCGCTACAACATTTGTAATAGCGTCACCTAGATTTCCTATAGCCTTTAGAGATTTGGACATTCTTATTAGTTGTTTTTGGGATAAATTAACGCAAAATCGTGCTTAATTTCTTCTTTAGCGATCTCTCTTCCCGGATCTGTTGAACTTTGTTTGTTCGCTTACGATGTATTATTTTTTCTCTGTTCGTCTATACATTTACAGCAATGGGCGTAGCATTTAGCTTTACTTTAAATTTATATTTTCGGCAACTCCTGTGTATACATCTTCCATAGAGGCGAAGGATGGAGCTATCCTTTGTAAATCCATGGCTAGTATAATTAATAGGGCACACATTATTTATTTGCTTATAATTTTCTCTAACAATATCCTCCAGGTACTTTATGTAGTTTTAATTTGCTTGCTCACTCAACAAATTTTAAAATTTTCTTCCAAAAATAGTTTTTCTTAAACTTTTCAATAAAAAACACCAGCATTGTGTCTAAATCCAGTAGATATTTTTATTGTTATCTTGGTATCATCGCCCAATAATATAACGTTTTCACTAGGTTTTTTCGAGACAACAACTTTATGCCTAATCGTATTATATTGTACTAATTTATTACTATCAGCTGTTATATCGATGTCAGATAAGTTTGTTGAATTTAATATTATCTGATTACTATTGCTATGTGAAATATCGGATATACCATTACTATTATCAATTTCACTGACATATGATTTCGACATTCCTAAATTTTCTGAAATATTAAAAATTAATTCCTTACCTTCATTTATTTCATCAGAATCCTTTTGACTTTCCGGAACGCTGATTTCATATTTATCCGGTAATGTTGTCTTTTGAATGTTTGGAGATGAACTTAAATTCTCACCATGAACATCTATGTTTATTATAGCTGAAGCCTTACATTTCACACGAACAATGTTCAAAAGATCGTCATATAATGTGTGATCACGGCCTTGAATTTTGCAATGTTCTTCAAAGGTACTTAAAACCAACTTCAGTTGTGTATTATTTTCATCCTGTAAATAGAGACGACAACTTAAATTATAAATGATGTTAGAATAAAAAATAACCATATATATATGTACACATATGAATATATATTTATTTCGCCAATTTTTTTGCAATATCTTCATAGCTCAATAACACGATTTTTTAGTTAAGTATTAAAAAGTATGCGCAATATCATGGTTTAAATTATGTATTAAATTAAAGGCACATAAATGAAATGTATTAATGGTAAATATAGGCAATAAATTGGTTAATTCTGATTATTTTTTTTTCTTTATTTTTGTGCTATGATACTATTGCAGTAAATGGACAATAATTATAAACATTAAAATATATACTTACCATTGTTTTTGCAAGTTGTAATATCCTTTTTTATACTTGTTATTGCTGGCGATATTTTTAACAAGATTTTTATGCTTAGTTCTTTTAATTTCTTCAATGAAATTGAAGAACTTTTCAAAAAGCTCTCCTTGTTTG
>JAKWBJ010000239.1:0-57500 GCA_023159175.1 Wohlfahrtia magnifica | reverse complement strand
TTAGAAATTCAAGCACAAAGTTTATTGGTGTGTACCTGTTGTATTTTAATATAATGCGTATTGATTTATTTTGTAATTTTTACAATCTATAAATTTGTTGATTCGTGCAGCATGAAAAAAGAATTGTTGAACCGTACTCAAAATGAGGTTTAATCATTGTGTTGTAGATTGTGATTGCTGTTAATATATTTATTTGCTTTCTTAATCTTCTGAAGAAATTTTTTTCCACTTTTCTTGCAAATATAGTGAATATGATTTTTTAAATATAAAGTATTGTCTATTACAAAGCCCAAATATTTCATTTGTTTTTTTTTTTTCTATTTCTTTATTATTAATTTTGAAGGCAATCTTGGTCTTAGTTTTAATTTCCATTATTTTAGTTTTGTTCTCGTTTAATTTAAGTTTATTCATCCGCAGCCATTTGTTTAATTTTTCAATATCTTTACCGAGTCCTTCATAACATTGTTCATCTGTATCACCCTCAATATATGTATATAAGTGTATCATCCGCATATAAAGTTATTTCACAATGACTTATTACATTTGGCATATCATTTCAATATATGTATATAAGTGTATCATCCGCATATAAAATTATTTCACAATGACTTATTACATTTGGCATATCATTTATATATATAATAAAAAGCAATGCCCCCAAAATTGATCCCTGTGGTACTCCATATTCGTTATTAACTGTCTTCGATTTAATATCATTTACTTTTGTTATTTGTCTTCCATTCGTTAAATATGATTCAAACCATTTTAATTCAGTTCCTTGAATGCCGTACTTGTAAGTTTTTGCAGTAGTATGCCTATATCATTTGTTTCAAATGTTCGTTTAAAGTCTAGAAAAATTGCAACAATCCTTTTGTTTCTTTACGATTTTTTCTTCCTGTTTATAAGAAAATTAACTGCTGTTTCACAAAAAAAATGTTTTCAGAAGCCAAACTGATACTTAGATGATAAAGCATTCGATTCCATATATTGCTCCAATTATTCCTTTACTATTTTTCCATTACTTTTTCACATGTTTTTAAGGTGTTAATTGGGCGAAATTCTTTACAAAGTTTTGTTTTAGCAATCTTCTCAACGGGTGTTATCACTGACTCTTTCCAATTATCAGGAAATATTCCTGTTCTTAGGGATTTATTTATTATGTCCAGCATCGTTCTTCCTAACACATTCCAACTATTAAGTATAATTTTAATTGATATTTTGTTGTAGTCCGGCTTATTCTTTAAATTATTACGTAAAATTCTTAGCTTATCGAGAGTTATTAAACTGAATTTAAATTTAGAGCTTATCGCAGGAATTCGGTTTGAGTATTGTACGTAAGGTATCGTACCTATTATAGATCTTATACTATCAACAAAAAATTTGTTAAGTTTATCAGCTATTTGTAAATTTTCCTTATATTCTATTTGGTTAAATATCACAGATTGAATTGTATTTTAATTTTTCTTAAGTATTAGATTTTTTATCTCTCTCCACATATCCTTTTGATCTTTAGCATTAATTATTTTGTTATTTATAAAATTTCTCCTTTCATTTGCAATTTAAACCTTATATAAATTTCTAACGACTTTGTAGTTAGTCCATGCTTCGATACTGTAATCGATTTTTGCTATTTGGTATTTATTAACTTTTTCCCTTTTTAATTGCCTTAGTTCCTTGTTAAACCTTTCATTTGCGTTGTTTTCATTGATAGTTCTTTTAATAGTCATATTTTCAACTGCATTCTCTAAATATCCGTCAGACCTAAACGTTGCTATTGAGGTCGTCATTTTCACTTATTTGTCTTATACCTTCAATTTCTCTATTATATTCGTTGCTGTTGTACTTAAATATATCAACTTCCTTATTCCTTTTACCTACTTCTCTGTATACAATACAATAGATTATATGTAATATATATAATTTATTTATTTTTGTCCTAAACTAAAAAACGCACAATTCCAGCACTTTTTGTTATTTTTAATTAGCCCTTTTAGCCCGTTTTCACTGTTTGTTTAGTATGGTTACAGTTTTCGTTTTTCTGGCAATATTACCGTGTCTAAATTTTCTATACGTGCTAAAAGAAAATAATATGTTATTTTGAAATGGAGCGCTACACCCCAGGGTATTGTAAAATATGGGATCCAATTTTTAAGAAGTTTATAAAGCCATTCAAACATGGGTCGTAAGCTATATGTATTTACTGAAACGACCTTGTTAGACATTTAGAAACGAAAATTTATGCTTCGTGTATATGAATATATGTAAGTGCCTAATTATTGTATTAAATATAGTCTCAAGCGAATAATAATCATTGTTGTTCAACCTACGAAGTAAAAATTAAAAATTTTAATTGTATTCAAATTAATTCTAACGAAACATACAAAAAGTCACAATATATGAAACTATAAAAAGGATGACCAAAAAGTGCAAATTTTTTTTTTAGCAATGACCTATTTTAGAAGACTATATATGATACTTTAGGCCACATTTGTCCTTTAACTCGATTGAATGTCAACTGATCTTACAGATAATAATATTTTTAATAAACTTTTTATTTTTTTACTTCTAGTTTTTGTTATTTTACTTTAGAAGATATATTTTAGACCTTTTTTGCGCGTTTTTGAAAAAATTGCCAAGATAATGTACTAAAAACCTAATATCTTTAATTTAGCTCTTTTTCCTATGTCTTCTCGCGTTCAGTACCTCAATAGTTGGCATCACTGCCAAAAGCTGTCACATATCGTTGTTTTTGTTGTTGTTGGTAATTGACTGATGATGCACTTATGTTGCTCTCTTCTTGGAGTTTGCTAATTTGATGTTTTTCTTTTGTTTTGCCGTTAATTTTCATATTGTGTTGTTCGTTTTTCTTTTGCTATTTTCTAAATGATTTTTTGCTTGTATGTTTTGATCTTAAATAGTTTTTTATTTCCATTTCTTTCTATTTCTTTCCATCTCTTTTCAACTTTCTTCAACTTTAATCTTATATGTTTTTAGTGTTCTGTCGTTTGTGCAACACGTGTTTCTGTTGTCCGTCCATAATGTTTTCAGTGCCATTTCTAATATATATATTTTTTTCTTTGAATTAAATTACGGACAATGAAAATGAGATATAAAAAACCAAAATAGAACAGTAAAGATTAAAGATCAAAAGTGAAGACAAAAAATTAAACAACAAAAATCATAACATAAACACACATAATTATAATACTTGACAAATAATTAAGATTTTAAATATAATAACAACAACATAATTTTAGAGAATTTTATTAAAAACACACTAGAAAAACAAAGAACATAACAATAATTGTAACAACTCTTAACAAGGCAGTCCGTAATAAAGAATTGAGGAACAACAAAAAAAAAAAAAAAAAAATAAAACAACATAAAATTACAACCAACAAAAATTCAACGGAACAATTTCTCAAAAGAGAATTTTGGAACAAAAATAACCAGCAATCCTAACGGAACATACAATAACAATATTAAAATAAATAAATAGAACAAGAAAATACATCATCAATAAGAACGAAAACAACAATATATAACAAAATAAATTATTGGAAGAAACAAACAACAAAACACTAACATAAAAAAATAAACACACACTTGACAATAACTAATTCGAATACGGGCAAGATTAAACATCGGCAAAATGAAAGACTCTTTGATCCATAGGGGAGAATTTAATTATGTGCCCTACCATCGGCAATAGTGCTTTCCCTTCCCTTCAGTATTACTTTCCAAACCTTTGGGTGCGAACCACTTGGAGGGGTTGCAGTTGGATTATTCAGTGGTGAAGGTATAACACTGGCTGCTGAATAATCAACCAGCAGTAACCCATTTCCTTGTCGTACGCATTCAGAGGAGGTTTGTTTGAGGTTTGTTTGATTTTTGTTTACTCGTGGTTAATTTATATATTTAGATTTTCTTTTATTTGGTTCAATTTACGTAATGGCAGGACGCTTTCGGATTGATTTCTGCAATGTGCGTGGGCTACGGGCGAACTTTTTCTCCGTGTATGCGCACATTTGTCTCCATAGGCCGGATGTTTTCGCCTTATGTGAGACCCAGGTTTCTGAAAATGCTGATCCACAGGATTTTCATATCCCTGGGTATCACCTTCTGTCCCTTTTTAATTTTCATAGGGGTCTTGCTATGTACATTCGCAATGAAGTTGTGTACCAATGTCAGCAACCTCTTGGCATGTATGATGCGGAATTTAACTGTCTATGGGTTAAGTTCAAAATCAGGGCACATCTTTTGCACTTCGGGTTTTTGTATAGAAGCCCAAACGCGGGAAGAGAGGTTACCATATCTGGCTTCGACTCTCTTTCCGACTCAATATCGAGTATCCTTTCGAATTATCCGAACAGTGAAATTGTTGTTGCTGGTGATTTCAATGTTCATAATTCGTCTTGGTTACGCCATTCAGGCCGTACAACTCCGGAAGGCCAATACGTTGAGTTATTTGCCGCGCACAATCACCTTGCGCAATTAGTGAATGAACCTACACATATATCGTGTGTAGATGGGCACCAGAACAATACCCTCGACCTTTTCCTCACTACACACCCCGAAAAGTATGTAGTTGAGGTTCTTGCACCTCTCGGAAATTCGGATCATTGCACAGTTTCTGCCTCATTCTCGTCCACCGCTCTTCGCGAGGTTCCACCCATGGCTACGGAACGCTCTATTTTTAACTACGAGGATGCTCGTTAGGCTGAGCTGAACGATTTTTTTGGGCATTTTAATTGGGAACTTTGTTTCCTTGACTCAAACGTCGATGCCATGGCAGAAATGGTGGTGAATATAATAAGGCTGGGGATGGATATTTTCATCCCATCCAAAAAGCTTTCGATTAAACCCAGAAACAAATCTTGGTTTAACCTGGCGTGCAAATTGGCAGTCAGATCCAGAGAGGAAGCATTCAGGAATTGGCGCAATAACAAATGTGACCACACTGATTTGCTTCGCAAACAGGCGAGATCTTCATGTGCCGCAGTACTTAGACGCGAAAAGGCTTTATACGAGCAGCGCCTTCGTGCTAAGGTTCTTACCTTTCCGCGGGGAAGTAAAAACTTTTGGTCATTCGTTAAAAGGCTGAGGAACAACGCTAGTTCGGTTCCTGCTCTTATAAAGAATGACCACTCATTCACGAACCCGGTTGAAAAGGCAAACCTTTTGGCCGAAATGTTTGCAAGTAATTCTCACTTGCCGGAGAGTGTTCAACCACTGCCCGAACTTGAAAGATTATCAGTAACTATGCCTAGTATATTCTTTCGAGCTCGTGCTGTAAAAAGGGTTCTTGCAAATCTCAACGTTAACAAGTCTTCTGGGCCGGATGGCATACCAGCACTGGTCCTGAAGCAGTGCTCTTCGACGCTTGCGCGTCAATTAGATCACCTTTTCAGTGCGTCATATCGCGCCGGTATTTTTCCATCTTGCTAGAAGGTTGCTAATGTAACGCCAATCCCCAAAAAAGGCGAGGCTAGTAACCCTGAGAACTACCGTCCAATAGCAGTTTGTTCCACACTCTCCAAGGTTATGGAGAGTATGATTAATCACCACCTTGCGGGATATCTGGAGTCCAACGATTTACTTAGCGATCGTCAGTACGGTTTCCGAAGGGGCCGTTCTACTGGTGACCTGCTGGCGTTGCTCTCGGAGAAGTGGAACAAGTCCATTCATGGTTTTGGCGAGAGTAAGTTTGTGGCACTGGATATCTCAAAGGCGTTTGATAGAGTTTGGCACGAGGCTCTCATTTCGAAACTTAATGCTTTTGGTGTCGGTAGTCACTTCTCTCGATTTATATCGAGCTTTCTCAGAGATCGCTCTATAAGAGTGGTTATAGATGGGGTCTCATCCGACGAGTTCAGAGTAAACTCAGGGGTACCGCAAGGCTCTGTTCTTTCTCCTACTCTTTTTCTAATATTTCTTAACGACTTTCTTCTTCTCACTTCTAATCCTATCTACTCTTTTGCGGATGACAGCAACATTTGTCACTCATATTCCTTTGACCGTAGACCGAGCCTTTTGGAGGTTGGGGTAAGAAGGATGTATATGAACGTCACACTCACAAGTGACCTACTGAAGGTCTCCGAGTGGGGTCGTGCGAACAGGGTCGATTTTAATGCACGTAAGACTCAATGTTGTTTTTTAACACACAGGCGCGGTGGTGTGCTGTCATCTGTGTCAATGGGTAATGTGGATATTGAGGAATCAGATGCTCTTGATGTTCTGGGCATGAGAATTCACTGTGACGTTCGTTGGAATGATCACATATTTCAAGTGTCGAAAGAAGCATTCAAGTGCCTTGGTTTTTTGAGACGGTGCAAGAAATACTTCACCCCATCTGATCTCCTTAATATTTACAAGACCTATATCCGTCCCAAAATGGAATACAACTCTCATGTATGGGCCGGTGCTTCAAAGTCTATTTTGGAGCTTCTCGACCGCGTACAGGAGAGGCGGAGATGCTCATCAATGACGGTAGGGTAGCCAACTCTATCGATTCATTGGAGCACCGTCGCAATGTGGCGTGTGTTTCATTGCTCTATCGGTACTATAACGGAATGTGTTCTAACGAAATTAAGGAATTAATTCCCAAAAGTCATATATTTTTACGTAGTACTCGTATTTCTCGTAGAGCGCATCCCTTTGTAGTTGATTGTCCAGTAAATCGCACAACGCATTATAGGGAGAACTCGTTCTTTGGTCGCACTGTTCGGTTGTGGAATAATCTTCCAGCGAAAGTATTTCCTGCCACTTACGACATGAGTAAGTTTAAATCTAACATCCATAAACACTACTCCCTCTGTCCTCCTTCCAATAACCTATTTTCCTAGTACGAGCACAATGCACTGCATGAGTAGGGGCCATCCCCTGGGTGCTGGTCTTATATAAAAAAAAAAAAAATGTTGTAGAAACCGTTTTATTTTTATACAGTCTAATTTCTTATATATTTTTTTTTTATAAAACTGTTTTTTTTTTTTTTTTTAATAATTCTTTTTATAAGTTTTGTAGAAGAAAATTTGTATTAATTATTAATTTATAGTGTAATTATGTAAATCTATTATTTGTAATAATATTTGCATTATTTGGCAAATTTTCATTTATTGTAGTTCGTAGTAATTTTATTTTTGTTTATTTTGTTTGTTTTTTTCTCTTCATATACTACTATATACACATGCTGGCTAAAAGGGTCCTGAACAGAGCTCATATAGTGGGATGTGTGGAAAAATCACCGGATTTGAGAAAATGGAATTTTAAAAAATGCTGATAAAACAAGTGATAAGGCCAACGAGACTGTTATCGTCAATTACGTCTTGAGGTTAACGAGGACTGGTCAATGGCTCAAAAAAAGACCCTGTACTGGCAAAGATAACAGCGGGTAAAAAAAAACGACGTATCAGTGAAGAGGTATCAGCAGATAGCCCTCTCATAAAGGGTTATTAGGCTCAATGGAATAGTTTAAATCTGATAGATGGGTGCTTATACCGAAGCTAGGAAAGTACAGATGGCAATACAACTTCAAATCTAATAGTTGTTCCTTCCTCAAAAAGGAATGAAATTTTAAATCAGTCCCATAAGGAACAAAGCGGGGGGCATCTTAGCGTGGAAAAGACAGTTGAACACTGTTATTACTGTGTTGGATACTGCCGCCAGATGGATAGCAAACTGCACTGAATATATTGTGGCTAAAAATGCAGTCATAACAAGTCAGAATCGTCTGCAGCGTTACAAATCGAGAGCAACAGTCGGTAATGCTAAGACAAATGAAAGTCCCAAAGAACTTCATGAAACGATACCCACATGATACGTTGAAAGCCAGCTATGATCGCGCAGCAAAAACGGAAGGCTTCAATGAGGGACAATTGGTTCTACTTTACAATCCACAGCGGAAGATAGGATTAACTCCCAAGCTTCAAACTAACTGGGATGGACCTTACAATGTGGTCAAGAGGTTAAATGATGTAGTATACAGAATATAGAAGATCGACTGGCGAGCTATTGGAAGAAAGATATAGAGCTTATTCGGGACGAACAGGTTTAAGTGGGAGGTAGTGTTAAGAAAATGGAAATACAACACATCAGCGCTCTAAAATTGTACTGTTGGATTTTAGTGTATTTTGTGTCACCCTGTCACTTTGACAGCACTGCCAAATCGACCATCTTTATGTTACATTTGAATTAACGGATATGAAAATAGGAGATGGTCGATAAATCCGGAACCCTCCAAACTGTAGGCAATTAGATATATAAAGAGATTGTTTTACCTACAAGTTAGTTTTAGTTATCGTTTAGCTGTCAGTTAATAAAGCTGTGTTGAAGCGGATATAAAAGTGTTGTATATACGAGTATCTAATGTTGTATTAAGACAAACAGTATAAAAGTTATGGTGAAGTAAATAAATAAAACTGTAAAACAATAAATAAAGCGGTATTTATTTTATTTTAACGCAATTCAAACGAACTCTAACGTTTTAAAATATATATGTATAAATATATATGTGTGTATATGTATATAATCATCAATGAGAATATTCACATCAATATTTTTAATTGCAAATATCTTGGCTATATAAGGGAAATCATAAACTGAAATAATAAACCTAATTTTAATATACTCAGCTTTTGGAATTTATTAACCTTCATTTCAAAACACTTCGGTAGAAGATCCTAATGATGTTTTATATCTGTGTAAAACTCAGTATTACCTTTATTTGATAGTTAGTTAGTTACGACGGGTAGCCAGACAACGTCCAGCCCACCTGGGTCTAATATTGATCCACTGTGATACCCATCAGTAATCCAGAAAATTACCAACCTACATGTCCGCGTCCCGGTCAGATCCGAACCAGACGCATGCACAAAAGAAGAGATCCTGGCTAAATTCACATCAGCCAAATCCGACAAGGCATTCAGAAACGGACTGCCAAGGAAAGCAGTCCTAATGTCCGAAAGACTCGGGTACTGGCACAGGAAGTGCTCGACAGTCTCCTCTTTCTCATTCTGACAACCCCTAAAGTAGTCATTGAACAGCAGACCCAGTCTCCTAGCGTACGCACCAGCCACCCAGTGCCCAGTAATCACAGCCACAAGAGTTCGCAGCCTAATTGCGGCATCCCCATAATAGACTCCGAGCGAGCCCGATCATACAGGGGCCAGATTTGCCCTGATACAGAGCACGTGGGTTCATCATTCCACCGTAGCTGTGCCCTGCCCAACGTGTACAGCAGGACCATAAGTCTGCAAGAGGAGAGTGGAATCCCAACTGAGTGGTCAATCTCCTCATTTCTGAGGAAAGAGCCCACCCTCGGAAGACCGTCTGCCACATGATTCCCCCGGGTGTCTGAGTGACCCTTTACTCAGATAATCTCCTAGTCTGAATGTCTCGCCATCTCGTTCAGAGATGTCCGGCATTCACACACCAGTCGCGATGTCGAGTAGACACCGTTTAGCGCCCTGATAGCAGCCTGATTGTCCGTAGTACATCAACCATTCCGCTGCTCTCTTTATCGCCGAAACCTTCGCCTGTAAGGCACTGCAGTGGTCCGGCAGTACCTTTATTTGATACATCAATTCAAAAAAATTTAAATTACTTACGGATAAAACAAAACGACAGGCAACCCTATACTTCATCGTACTGTCGTTGACACATTCGGAAAATTTGAAGAAAAATACAAAAAGAAGTTGACTGTTGTTCTTGTTATTGCTTTAATTGTTGTAGATCTGCATGTACCTTATTTATTCTACCATGCTACAAACTGTAAAGTGCGATCAGAAAGCTTTTAGCGTTCAAAATATGTATGTTTGACAAAAATATTTACGAGAAATGCTCAAACAACATAAGCAAACACATAAAAGGCTAATATTTATGAATTTAAGTAGATGAAACAACTGATGCCACTGGAAAAAATATCGAAAATGTAATTTTAGTTGTTCTATCTACATTGTGGCAAAGACAAAATTCTTAATTAACACAACAATTTTAGACATAATCAATCACTTCACAATTCCACAACCTCCTGATGATTTGTTACAGACATTAGACGTAAGTTTAAATTAAAACTTGAATTTTTTTTTTGTGTCAGACGCTACTCCGTATATGATAAAAACTGCCAAAGTCCTTAAGGTGTCTTACCCTAAACTGACTCATGTCACTTGCATTATGGACTAAATTGCTTATGGGAACATATTGGAGATTAATAGGAAAATATTGCAAATGTAAAGAAAGTTAAAATTTTAAAACAAATGTATCCAGACCTTCCATTGCCGCACGAACCAGCTATAATCCATTGAAGAACTTGCCTTGCGAACATCAATTACTACGCTTACAATAGCAAAAAGATCTTAGAAGTTCTTGGCGTATTAAAAGTGCATAAATGACAAAAGATTAAATAAAAAATTTACATATATAAAAGTGAAAAATATGAAAGCATAGTGTTGCCAGAAAGACAATAAAAACGTTTAACCCTTCTGTTAGGCTTAGAACATTTAGGTCAATATTGTTATTAATTTTGCTTTTACTACGGAATGGTTCAACATATCATCTTAAAACGTTAGCACAGTCGGTATTTTTATATTTGATTACTTCTGCGACATTTTTAATGTTCTAGATGTAAAGAAATATAATAAAATTAAAACTTATATATATTATGTATGTTCACAAAAATAAACTTAGTTTTGTCCAACGTAGCAATGCACAAGCTGAATTATTTTGTCCACAGAATAACAATGAATCCTTGAACTTGATTTTTCTTTTTATTTCTTCAAAGTAAGCACATCTCCAATTACAACAATGGTATGATAAATATTTTTTCGTATTTTGGAAACTTGGATTTGAAATGACATTAGTTTGTCTTGTACTTTTGTACTCTATTATGACAATGTCTATATTAACTGTATTTTTATTTGATTTTTTTTTAATAAACATATATAGGAAAAGTAGTGAAAAAAGTGTTTTAAACAATTATTTCCTAAATGTCAATATATCGCAATTATAATACGACAATAAAGGCCTCATTATCCGAACGTAGAAATCGTAAATGTAAATGTAACGTAAATGTAAACGTTTTGCCACTTATAGAACACTTAAAAACGTGTCATATGTTTTTGCCTATGTGTGTATATAAATAATTAAAAATGAAAAAGAAACAGCAGTTTAAATCACACTTTGAAAAAAATACCCAATAGGTTTAAATAGTATTTTTTATCTAAGTATATGAAAATAATATAATCATATATGTGCATATTTACAAATATAAAATACAACAAATTATATACCAAATTATTGCTCATATGGAGTATAAAGTTATTTATCAAATAAATGCTATTTTATAAAAAGCCAACAAAAGTTTTTCTTTCTCCCTGGTTCACGATAGGCCAATGTAACTAAAATTTTAGCACACCAAATTAAAGTCATTGGAAATATCTTTTATCTGACATCCTTCTTTTTTTGTTCATCAAAATTTCAAGATACCACTTAGTTTAATATTGAAACTAAGTGGCCTACACCTCGGAAACTAGTCGTTGCTGATCCACAGTTCTTTTTAATATTATCTAAGAATTACATACATACATAAATAATTTCTAATCTATCATTAGCGTGAAAATGTGTGCTTGTCACCAAAGAATGTTTGTTTAAGCTAATTTTTTAGTTTATTACTTTTCCACATTACAATATACGTAAGAAGCTATTTTGTATTAGAAAATAGTAATATTTTTAAAATGGGATTCACATTTTCTAAAATATATTTTAAATTTCTTCAAATTTTTAAATTGTTCTTTTTTATTTTGTGCAAAAAGTGGCAAAAAAAGCGGCATACTTGACAAATGTCACGTAACGTTGTCGTCAAACTCTTTTTTCACTGATTAGGACGTTACAGTTACATTACATTACGGTCAAGTAAGCAGTTTCATAGCTTTTCATATAACAAAAGCGATCAGCTGATACAACTACATTTACGGCTTCTACATTTAGTTCGGCTAATTCTACCTTAAGCGTTAGTTAATATAAACTTATATTAGAATGTGATATTGATGTTTCTGTTTTACAATTTCGATTTAATTTTTAAACAATTTTCCTTTTTCTTGTATCTTTTTTTAATTTGTAGATAAATATCAGTCAAAAGGAATATGCCACCAAATATCGGGAATATTTGCAGCGTGTATATGCTAAACAAAAGAGACATTTAAAGGAAGAGCTTTACGATTATGATGAAAGTCTTTTTAGACCTTTACAATTCTTCAGCATTATAAGTAATAGTTCATTGTTAGGACACCAACAGAATTGTCCATATAATGAACACGGTCTGTTTAGGCAAAAAAGACATGCAATGGAGTCAGATGATAATGAGCAAAGTAAAGGACACGGAGAAAACTATAGAAATAGAAATGTTGAAAGGAGGCAAACACTGGAGGAGCGTGTTAAGAATATATTATTTTTAAGAAAAAAATATCAAAAACCTAGAAGTACAAAACAACAAAGAGATGTACGTAAGACCAATATTCGTTTAATGTTTGCTTTTAAGCCAGACATTTTAAATTTAAGTTCTAGTGATATTGAAGAAGCCAACACAAGACTGGTTCTTATACATAGTCCTATTTTAGCAATAAGAAATTCTATATATAAGAAAACGAATGTAAAAAAGAATAAAAAATTATGCGGCTCTAGGACGAATACGAACGAAGGCCAGAAAGCCAAACGTCAAATGAGTGTGTTAAATCTGAAAATATATTTTATGCCCAAAATAGGTAAAAGAATATTGTTGGATGGCCAAAAGGTTAATATACATTTTAACCAAACGAAACCAGATGAAACGCACACACAGTGGTTGCAATTTGATGTCACAAAAGCGGTGAAATATGCTCTCGATGACAAACGGTTACAGCATGTTGCCTTTGAGTTGCAATGTGACAAATGCAATCGTGTAGGAGCTCGAGTTTTAGATGATGCCTACAATACAGTTGCTGATGCCCAAGCCGATGATACGTTATCCGAAGGCTACCAGCTAATGCCAGTATTAAATATTATCGGTCGTTTTGAGCAGTCACAGCGTTCCTTGAGACCTCATAAGAATGAAGGCTATAGGAATGATGATAACGCTTATGAAGAAGCAACCACCACTCAGCGTCATTATCATCATCAAAATTATAATAAAAGCCGTCATAACCGTCGCACAAATTGTTACAAATCCAATCAACGCTGCTGTCGACATTCCATGGAGGTGACATTTAAGGAGATAAAAGGTTTCGAATTTATAATACAACCTAAACTTTTCGACGCTGGCTACTGCCACGGCCGCTGCCCCCCACGTTATAATCCAGCCCATCATCATGCTATGCTGCAGAGTTTGATTTGGAAGCAAAATCATTATAAAGCTCCCCGTCCATGTTGTGCACCTTCTAAATTGGTAGAATTGGAGGTGCTGCACGTAGACGAAAAAGATAGTGAGAAATTAAAAATATCTACTTGGAGCGACATGAAAGTTGTTGAATGCGCTTGTTCATAGAAAACTAAGAACAAAAGCCTTAAGTAAGAAAAAAATTGAAAAATATGCTTGATTCATTAATAATATATGAGAAGATGAAGTCTAAATAAACTTTTCTAAATTTTTTTAAATTAACATATTCTTATGTTATAGAGCGATTGCATTTTTTATTAAAACTGCTGGAGAAGTGATCTTTAGTGGCGTTCTTCGTATGTTTTTCACGAATTTTACTAAACTGTGTGCAGTTTAACTAATTTTTATGCACACTATTTCTAGTTTCTTTTAGTAAGTGTTTTGACATTTTTAGCAGGAAATCATGCAATCTCTTATAGTTAAATTATCAGTTTCTTGTACGGTGAATATTACATATATATTGTTACGTTTTAACCTTTTTAAAACGTTTGAGTTAGCTTAAATTGCGTTAAAATAAAAGTAATACCATTTGTTGTTGTTTTACAGTTCTTATTTACTACACTATATACAGTTTGCCTTAATACAACAACTTAAAATTCGTTTATACAACACTTTTATTTCCGGTTAAACACGACTTTATCTTATGACAGAAAAACGATAACTGTTTGACGTAGGTAAAGAAGCCTCCTTATAGACCTAGTTGCCTACAGTTCTGAAAGTTCCTCTATTTTATATCCGTAAATTCAAATGTAACGCACAAAGATGGTCGAATTGGCAGTGCTGCCAAATACGCAAATAAGTACGGCATTGACAGGGTGATACATAACTACCGAATATACCAAAATTTTGGCGTTTTTATCTTCGTAACAATATTTAACCCAAGAAAGGTAAACATCGCCTCTGAGGCAAAGCAGTTTTTGTTATTTAAGATATTTTTTGTCATTCACTCGTAACAGAGCGTGCGCTGTGCCAGTATTGTACGAACTTGCGTCCTGACGAATTTTGTTCTAGTCTGTTGTTTTGCTGATATATACACAAGAGCTTTGCCTATGAGGTGAAGTTTACCAACAAAAGTACTTTTTTTTACAGATTTTTATAGGCGAATCTATTATATAAAAAGGGCAAAAAGTCAAAATATGGGATCTGTGCTTAAAACATAAAAGCATATATTTCTGTTCAAAATGTAAAAAACTTACTGCTTAGAGCACAGATCACCAAACTGTTGCCAATGTGATTTAAAACAGTAAGTGAAAAATACACAAATTTTATATTGACGTGCACACTTTTTTTAGCCATATATTATTTTGTATGTGCTATTTAGATCTAACATCTATAAGACGAAGAAGCTTTTCATTTCAAACGGTTTTTAATTTTACTTTTTTTGTTTTTGTTCAATATATCTTCATACAAACTGACTTAAATATGTTGTATAAAAGTGTGCCTATTATACATATGTTCATGTTATTTAAAAAATGAATTGTTTTTTGTTTAGTTTTATTACTCAATATAGAGAATATTGGTGTTTATTGCCCTTTTAATAAAATTTTTTTTTTTTAATCTTGAAATTTGCTTTTTTTATAAAAATCACCTCACAGGCAAAGTTTATCATTAAAGAGCTTAAAATATGCTTACAATTCTAGGGTCTAAAATTGCCTGTAATAGAAAGACCAAACACAATACGATCATTGCAAAAACACGTATTTCACACGGTTTCCGTCTTATATTTGTATTAGAGATCAGCAATGAATACTGAAAACATGAGTATATTCGAATCATGATCCATAAATTCTTAGGGTGAAAATACATAACTAGCGTTATGAACGTTGTGCATTACACACTTCTGCCAAAAAAAAAAAATTGAAGTAGTGTATTTCTATTAAGCAAGTTACAAGAAAAGTCAGCAACGTTTCTAACGCGTTTCAACTCTTAGAGGCGCTGACAGCTGAACAGCATTTTTGTGATGTGTTACATTGTTTTAAAAACGAAATTAAATCAATGAAGCCGGAGAAAACTTGGATTAAATACAGATATTTTTCTGTCCATTTTTACACAAAACATAATCAAATCAAAATTAAGCAATTAGCTGATTCAAGTGTCGTCTGTAAAGCGTGTTATGCAACTTGCGGCCCTAAAAGCTTTGAAAGAGTTAAAGTACCAAACGCGCAAAACGGCTAACGCGTGTTATGTACTTCTATCATTATACTCATACCCATTCATATTTATTGCACTGGGTACTCATACGAATTCATATTCTAAAGCAGTGTTGTTCAAAAATAAGAATATAGTTGTGTTAACGAGAACATAAAAATTGCTCTCTGAGAATGGAATGGGTAATTAGCATTATTAGTATCTGAATGAATTTATTTTTTATTAAAAAAACGTAATATTTGGTGCAAAAATAAAAGTATTGTTACGTTTTTACCTTTTTAAAAACGTGTTTTTAAGAGTTCGTAGATTGCAGTTAAAATAAAATAAATTCTGTGTTTGGTTCTAACTAAAAATCCTTTATTCAACGCAGTTATGTGCACCACTGCTTGTAATCTTTTTACAGGCAATAACAATTTTTATTTTTAATTACTCTGTTTACAACTTTGTAACCAACAACAATTACTCGGCCAGAGGTTATCCACACTTAACTCTCTTTGCTGAGTTAGCTCCAACTAAAATGGTTTTTACTCCACTACTAGCTTCACAAGTTTACTCCTTACCACCACACCAATCACACATTCGCTGAGTTAACTTTACTTAAACTGATCGTTGTTCGCATCGATGTGCTTTTTATATGGCTGAGTAAACAATACATCGAAAGCTCTCGAACCTCTCGATATTTCAGGTAGATTCTATTTCTGTCTTTTAATTTCTTTTAGTTCTTTTGTAGCCATGTGTATGTAAACATCTGCCTCTTTCAGCTTTTAGTATTTGTTGTTGCTTGTTCATTGTCTGTTACTTGTTTTCTTAGCTGTTAGTTTGTTGTTGCTGTGTTATTTTTATTTACTTTATCTCTGCTAATAATGCTTGTTGTTGTCGGTTCTGGCTATTTGTAAACATCATGTATAGTTGTTCTTGCAGCGTTTGTTTATTTATTTTAGCGAAGTAATAAACGCTGAGGTTCCCAATCTTATTTTCGTAACAGTATTATCGGAAAAAACAAATAAATAATAGTTTTAATTAAAACTACATTTGTAGTAGTAGGAAGTTTTTGTTGTGTTCGCTGAAGAAAAAAATCAACAAGTAAACAACAGAACAAATAAACAATCTTTATACGCAAACGATATACCGATTTGATTTTTTTTATTAAGTTGGTACATCTGTTGTTAATATTCCCGCTAAATATTAGCGTCATAGCTTGAAATTTGCAAAAGCTACGTAGCCAAGAGTGTGTCGCTGTAGTATGGTAGGTAAGACGTCTACCAATCAGAAGGTTCTCGGTTCAATACCAGACCAAACCATCTGAAAAAGAAAGGAAAAAGCTTTTCAACAGCGGTATCACCTCATAACATTAGCTAGTAGCTGGATATGAATGTTACTACTATTAAAAACATCTCTAATGCATTTGTCGTTCGGATTCGGCGTTAAGCTGTAGGTCCCTTTCAACGAGTCTAAAAATAGAATCGGGTGCAACTCATTGACTGAGAGAAGTCCCCATATTCCTTCATGGAATGTTAAGGGTATTATATTATATGTATACGTAGCCAAGATTGCATATATCTTTATGTGTGTTGGCTATTTTTTCAATTTTGATCATGTTGAGGTCGCAAAAGACATGAAGCACGTTGTGCTTTTATTCGGCACTTAAACAGCGATGATTGAACAGGAGTAATGGGTGTATGCGGTTTTTTAGTTTTTTGCGTGTTATTTTTCTGATAATACTTAAATTTTTACACAAAATATTAAAATGTTTTTATTTTTAGTAAAAGAGGAATTCATCCATATACTAATAAAGCTAATTACCCATTCAACTCAATTCTCAGATAGCAGTTTTTTCCAAAGGAGAAATAAAAAGGCAATTAGTGGTTTGTTCAATATTGTTACGTTTTTACCTTTTTAAAAACAGTATTTTTGAGTTCGTAGATTGTAGAAATTATATCTTGGGTTTAGTTTTAATTAAAAATCCTTTATTCAACACATTTTTGTGCACCACTGCTTGTAACCTTTTTACAAACAATAACAATTTTATTCTTAATTACTCTTTCTGTTTACAACTTTGTAAACAACAACAATTACTCGATAGATCCTTCAACGTAAAAATCTTCCAACCCGATCGTAGTTTTAACTTAGGTTCGATCATAACCTTTTCAACCAGAGGTTATCCACACTTAACCCTCCTTACTGAGTTAGCTCCAACTAAACTGATTTTTTACTGCAGGATTCAATTCTCGAGTTTACTCCTTATAACTCTCTTCACACAGAGTTCAAACCTACAAACTCTCTTCACATAAACTGTACTCGCTGAGTTTACTTCAAATAAACTGATTGTTGTTCGCATCGATGTGCTTTTTATATAGCTGAATAAACAACACATCGAAAGCTATCGAACCCCTCGATACTTCAGGTAGATTCCATTTCTTTCTTTTAATTTCGTTTTAGTTCTTTTGTAGCTATGCGTTTGTAAACATCTACCTCTTTCAGCTCTTAGTATTTGTTGTTGCTTGTTTATTGTCTGTTACTTGTTTTCTTTGCTGCTTAATTATTGTTGTTGCCATGTTATTTTATTTACTTTATCTTTGCTAATGTTTGTTGTTGTAGATTTGGTTATTTGTATAGCATAGTTGTTCTTGTAGCTTTTGTTTATTTATTTTAGCAATGTAATAAACGATGGGGTGCCCCACCTTATATTCGTAACAATATAATAAAAATTGGGAATAATTGTCTTTATTTAAAAAATATTACCTTGGAAGGGGTTGTATAAAAAATACAATATATATATGGCGTAAATATGTTTAGTGTTATGACATGAGTGGTTGAAGATATAATAAAAACCGAACTAAATACGGTTAAGGATAATAGGCCAAAAACAATATTTAAGTACCGTAACTTACTAGGTTTTTCTATCAAGGATGAAAGTATAAAATACACTTAAAGAAAAAGTCAAATAAACTAAATTAAATAATGCTCTCAGTAACGCAACTATTCAAAAAGTGCATTATAGCCACCAAAAAATTGATTAAGTATTTGACAGACTTTTCGTTGAGTTTTTGACAGTAGCTTAAGTTCGCAAAAATATAATATGTTTGGGCCTTAATTTATACTTATTGATATTTATACTAATGAATCAACGTTAGTGTGAGTATGAGTAGTTGAATTTGAATGATATGTACTCACATATACTTATAAATTCATGAGTGAGTATAAGTAGCGAAAGAGCGATTGATTGCTGATCTCTGGTCTGTATAAGTATATAAATGCATATTTATATAACTCACTAAATATTTTATTTATATTGTTTAGATTGTATTTGTGTGCTTTACTATTGTATTATGTAAGATGAATTCAGCAAGGTGTGTGCAAATCTGCAAGTAACACATTTTCATGGTGAGAGTTGTCAAAAACACCTGGCTTGGAATTGTTAACGGTCAACTGTATTTAAAAGTATTTTTAAAAAAGCGATAACGTATTTGTGAAACGAATAATTTTACATGCTGTGGAACGACATACTTATAGTCATTTAAAAAATAATAGGGACACTAATGTGACACATTGAGATTTGATAAGAATGTACGTAAAAAGAGAGAATTTCCGATAAACAATTGTTCCTATTTTTAGTTAATTTAGTTTAGTTAACTTCAGAAACAAGTTTCATTACGTGCTTATTGAATTATTGCTAGTATTTCAAAATATAATTTATTATTTTTATTATTAAAAAATTTAACTTATAATTACAAATTATAAGATAAACAAATAAAGACTAAAGAGCAATAGCAACTAGGGTCTTCAGCTCACAGGAGTGAATAAAAAATCTAAATTAGTTATGTATTTTAATTAATAATGTAAAAATAAATAATTAATATTTATAATTTGTATATAAAATTGCCTAAATGATATCCATGTTGTATAATTAGGTTTATGGTTAAAAAGAAAATGTGTATGAAATTCATCATAAGAAAATTTTATATGAAAGCTTGGAAATCTCAAGATCACTATAACTATGTGTTTATATTCCTCTCATTATCTAATTTATACATTATCATTGTGTGCCAAGGAGTATTTATATTCTATTGTATAAATAATATTTTCTCAGGAATTTAATTAATAAAGTTATGTTTTCTGTCGTAAGATGAGATAGGATCAGAAGTGGGTTCGAACTTTGGAATATTAGTTGTCTTGCGTTTGCAGTCCGTGGGCAGCTCCACAAGAAATGTTGGGGGAAGTTGGAAAATTTATGGCACAATTGCAAAAGGGGTCGAAATTTGCATTGAACAAAATCTAATGTGTAGCCCTTGTGTGGCCCAATCGAAGACGGGAAATTTTGATTAAATCAAGTTTATGTAGATTCTCCCCATATTTCTTTAGGTAGTCGAATATAGAATCCTTGTCCACATTAATCATCTTATACCAGTTAGAGGTCGCGTTAAAAGTTATCTCCCTGTTCCTTGTAATGTAGTGCTCCTCTATAAAGGCTTCCCAATCAGAGCGATAAAGATTCGTCGTAAGTTGTAATGGTTGTCTTGTAGCACTCCTAGCAGCGGAATCTGCTAGTTAGTTGCCCTTAATCCCACTGTGCCCCTAGTTTCTAGTTTGGCTGTCGGAGTGTAAAGACGTGTTTTTTCAAAGCGGAGAATTTAAGTTTGTTACAAACGGTTCGTGTGTGAAAACTGAGTGTTTACAAGTGTGAGTGATAAAATTGTGAAGAATTGTTGTTATAAAGTTGAGACTCCCAGGGGTAATTCTGTGGTGTCTCAGTTTTTGACTTCAAGGTCAGTAGCAATTTGAAGAAGTGAGGTTAGATAGGACTAACGGAGTGGAGTTACCATACTCGTGCGGTGGGTTTTGGTGCTACCAGAGTGTGTTTTGTTGACGGTTCGGCGTGTTTATTGGACATTGGTTTTCGAGTTGTATTTTGGTTTCGGGCGTGTTTAATTGGAATTGGTGACGGACTTGGCTACGTTTATTGACTTCCTGTTGGCTGCGCTTATTTTTGAATTTGGTGAGTCGTTAGATTCTTTGAATTTGAATTTTGTATTATGCCTCCTGCGGGGAAACCTCGCAAGACGGCGAAGGGTGATGCCTCTGACGCTGCGTCTGGGGCAGTCACTGATGAGGTGATGGGGCCCCCTCCACCTGTGAAGTCTCGTCTCCGTCATACGGAGAGCGAGCTGAGCAGTTCGGGGTCGGAAGCTGATGTAAAGACGAGTGGTGGTAAGGCGACCACCAAGCGCTTTAAGTCTGCTCCTGTTGCTGATGCTGCTGCTGCTGCTGCTGCTGCTGTTGATGGTGCTAAGAGTGGTGCTGGTCGCGGTTCTGCTATTGGTACTGCTGCTGGTGGTGGTGTTGGTGGTGGTGCTGGTGGTGGTGTTGTTGGTGGTGCTGCTGGTGGTGCAGTTGGTGGTGTTGCTGGTGGTGCTGCTGTTTCTGGCGCATGTACCACGTCGGATGTTGGTGCTGCTGCTGCTATTTCTGATAGCTCTGCGGTTGGTGGTGGTTTTGCTGCGGCGTTTCCCCCGTTGCCATCTGTTGGCAGGGAAAGCAGACAGCGTAAAAGGGCTGTGGCTTCGGCTGCTGCCTTTTCCATGTGTGATGGTGGTGTTACTGTGGCCGACGTTAAGGTTGTCACTGACAGTTTCCGTGAGGTGCTGTTCGGTGAGAACCTTAGTGCGGAGACGATGGGCAGACTCATGAGTCAGGCTAGTGGATATGAGGAGCTGGTAATGAAACTGCTGGTAGACAACGAGCGGTTGAGGGGTAGGCTGGACATCCTCCAGTCTCCCAGGCCGGTTCAGTCGGTGACCACAGTGCCAGCTCCCGCTGCTAGGCTTGTTGCTCAGGCCCCAACGGTTGCTGCGGTGGTTAGGGCACAGGGTGTCGTGGTTCCCAGGCCTACACCCAAGCCTGTGGAAACCTGGTCGGTGGTCGTTCGCGACAAGAAGAAGGGCGCAACTTCTAAGGAGGTAGTGAGTAAGGTCGTCGAACAGGTCGGACCTACCCTTGGAGTCAGAGTGCATGAGATGCGGCCGCTGAAGAGGTCTAGCGGCGCGGTCATTCGTACACCTTCGGTGGCGGAGAGGTCGAGGATTGCCTCAAACAAAAAGTTTGAGGAGGTCGGCCTGGAGGTGACCGTCAGCGATAAGCTTGGTCCAAGGGTGGTGGTTGCCGGAGTGCATGCGGCGATCACTCCTGACGAATTTATGTCCGAGTTGTTCGAGATGAACCTTAAGGAGCGTATGAGCTATGAGGTGTTCAGGAAGAGCGTTCGTCTGGTTACCAGTCCCTGGAGGTCTGACCCTGCCGGACAGGTCAACGTTGTGATGGAGTGTGGTGAGCGTGTTGCGTACGCGCTTCTTGATGTCGGTAGGGTCTACGTGAAGTGGTTCAGCTTCAGGTTGCGGCAACAGGATGCCATCCCGCACTGCTACCGCTGCCTCGGCTTTGACCACCTGCAGCGTGAGTGCAGGATGTGGCAGGACGTGTGGGACGATGGGGCATCTGGCCTCACGTTGTGTTAACCCGGTGAGGTGCCGCAACTGTGAGATGAGGGGCCTGCCAGCGGACCACAGTATGCTGTCGTTTGCGTGTCCCACGTACTCGGCTATGGTTGCCAGGGCGAACGCCAGACACTAATGGAGTTGCGCCTTTTGCAGCTGAATTGTCAGCGCTCGAAGGCGGTGACGTGCGAGCTGGGGCAAGCTATGTGTCAGCTGGACGCTAGCTTTGCCCTGATCCAGGAGCCGTACTTTGCGAATGGTGATGTTAGGGGGATTCCGGGGGGTTTCGCGTATTTACTGACGGTGTGGGGAAGGCCGCGATTATAGTTAGGGACAGCGACGTGGACTGTACGAAATCAGTTGATAGCCAGCTTGGGGTGTGTGTTAGGGTAAAAGGGTGGTTTGGGGAGATGTTTCTGGCTAGCATCTACTGTAGGCCTGGCGCTTCATTGGAACCCTATCTGGGGTATATGGATACGGTACTACTCGCGGCGAGTAGTATTCCTGTTATCCTCGGCCTAGATGCGAACGCCTCCTCTCGTATGTGGTTCAGTAAGATCTCCAGACTTGGGTCTGGACATCCGAACCTCATACGAGGAGGAGTGCTTAGTGAATGGTTGCTCTCGCGAGATTTGAGCGTGTTGAATGAGCCGAGTGAGCTATATACTTTCGATGGGCCAATGGGCGTCAGTGACATTGACGTGACAGCTGCGAATGGGGGCGGCAATTACTGCTTTGGACTTTAGTTGGAGAGTTTGTGACGATTGGGGGATAAGTGACCATAATCTCATCGAGATTAGGGTTACTTGTCCACAACGGACTAGGGAGACTGGTGGCGTTTTACGATGGCGAACGCGTGACGTTGATTGGGACCATTATCGGTACTGTTTTAGGGAGGCATTGTCATCGGTGCCAATTGAAGACTTTAGGCTACTAATGATTGACGACCAGGTTGACAAGATTGTCCGGACGGCATCTGCGGTGAATGATGCACTGTTGGGCCGAGCTAGTTATGCAAAGCCCAAGAGGGTCAAATGGTGGACCCCTGAGTTGGAGACGATGCGGCGGCGCGTTCGACACCTCCGGAGACGTTTCCAGAGGGGTAGGCGTACCAATGCTGAAGATCTAGCTCAGCGTAGGACCGAATATCTTGGCAGCCTTAAGACGTACAAGGACATGATTGTTACAGTTAAGGAGGACGAGTGGAGGAGATTTGTACAGGACAATAGGGATGACCCCTGGGGTAGGGTTTACCGTATCTGCAGGGGTAGAAAGAGTCAGGTGGACATAGGATGCCTCCATGTTGGCGACACCGTGTTGTCTTCATGGAGGGACTGCACGGACGCATTGTTGGGGGTCTTCTTTCCAAGGGCGGAGCCAGCCAACTATCCTCCCCCACCGGCGGAGGTTGCCGACCCTCCAAACTTGGTGAGGTCGGAATTAGATGACTGTTTTTTTCGGGTGAGAAGCAGGAAGTCCCCAGGTTTGGATGGGTTGACCGGAGAGATGTGTAAGAACATCTGGAAGGCCATCCCTGAATACCTGGAGGCGGTGTACGGTAGGTGCATTAATGAGGGCTACTTCCCGAAGGCATGGAAATGTGCTCGTGTTGTTTTACTCCTTAAGTCGCCTGATAGAGTGAGGAGTAATCCTCGCTCTTATCGGGGCATCAGCCTCTTGCCAGTATTTGGAAAAGTGCTGGAAAGAATCATGGTGTACAGACTCAAGGAATGCTACATCGAGGGCCCTTCATGTTACCAGTTTGGTTTTAGGGAAGGCAAATGCGTCGAAGACGCTTGGATGCATGTGAAGAGTTCTGTCGAACAATCATCTGCGAAGTATGTGCTTGGGCTTTTCATTGATTTTAAGGGAGCTTTCGATTATCTTTCGTGGGACAAGGTCTTACGAAGGCTATCGGAGGTTGGCTGTCGTGAGATGGGCATTTGGAGCAGCTATTTCGAGGATAGAAAAGCGTGTGTTGTTGGATCCTTTGAAACGGTTTGGATGGAGGTTGTTCGGGGTTGTCCGCAGGGGTCCATCTGTGGTCCATTCATTTGGAATCTCATGATGGATACTCTGTTGAGGCAGCTCGGGCTGACATTCAAACTGTGTGCGTATGCGGATGACTTGCTCATCCTGATCGAAGGCCGGTCTCGTGCTGAGCTGGAGAGAAGGGGTGCCCAGGCCATTCGCATTGCTTGTGAGTGGCGTGTAGGGGTTGGTGTGGACGTCGCAGTGGATAAAACGGTGATGATGTTGCTTAAGGGCATATTGTCAACCGGGCGACCTCCACTCATTAGAATTGGTGACAACAGCATTCGCTATGTGACTCAGGTCAGGTACCTCGGAATAGTTGTTGGGGAGCGTATGAGCTTCCAGGCTCATCTCACCCATGTCAGGCATAAGCTGGCAGCTATCGTTGGAAAGGTTAGGCGCATATTGCGGAGTGATTGGGGACTCAGCAGGCGTGCCGTCCGTATCATATACGATGTGCTTTTCGTCGCTTGTGCGGCGTATGGCGCGTCGGTGTGGTGTAAGACGGTCATGTCTGTTGTTGGACAGAGTAAGATTCTCACGTGTCAGAGAATTGCACTCTTGGCATGTGTTCCGGTGTGTCGGACGGTCCTTTGCAGGTCCTTGTTGGTGTGCCGCCGCTTGACTTGGAAGTGGTGCGTCGTAACATTGCTTTCAGGGTCAAGAGGGGACTGCCACTTGGGACGGACGATTGGCCTTCTGTTTCGGAGCTCGAGATTGGGAGAGATAGGTATAAGGCCCTTTTGCAGGGGTGCCTCGGAGATAGGTGGCAGACGAGATGGACGAACAGCGACAAGGGAAGGGTGACTTATGGATTTATTCCGGACGTTACGTTCGTACGGGAACACCCTGACTTTGGCTTTGGCTTGAGTCTGGGGTTCATACTGACGGGACATGGCTCTTTCAATGCATTTTTGCATCGAATTGGCCAGACTGAATCAGCGGACTGTCGGTGTGGGAGGACTATGATGACGTTAGGGATTTAGATAGTATGGTTATTACTCATACTGGGGGGGTGTGGGATTTCAGTAGGGTATTGTTGGACGATCGTACTTATGGTAGGCTGGGCGTTTTTGCCCTTGAGGTGTTTAGGCGTAGAAGGACGGCACTATTAGCGGAGGTTGAACCTGCATCACCATCTTAGCGGTCTCCTGGCTAGCCTTTTTCTAGCTTGGCGTCCCGCTGGGGTGCTGACGGTTGGTGTGTCATACTGCTTGCTGTGATTGTCTGCTGTTTGCTGTTTCCCGACCTGCTGTTTGCGGCTTGATTTGTGGCTACAGTTTTTGGGTGTTGTGTGTTTGTACTGGTCTGCTTTTGACTGGTTGTGTTCTTGTTGTTGTGTATTGTGTCCGTGGCGCACGATGTCACTTTGAGTTCTCCCGTGAGGGTGGCTCCGTTTATTGTTGTGTTGTTTAGTGTTTCTTGTTTGTTGTTATCACCATCTTGGTCACCAGTCCGAAGTTGTTTGGGACTTACACTGGTAGTAGCATTTATGCTACGAGGCCTGACCGGAGGCTTAATTCTGGTGCCACGGGTGTCGGGAGCCCCAGGAATTTCGGTTCCTGCCCGACTATGGTGAGGCCCCCTTTGTGGGAGCAACGTGGTGGCTGTGGTTTAAGCCCAAATCGCGGGGAGAGCTATGCTGGCTCGGTGTGGAGTTACATTTTTAACCGGGTGCCGTGACCCATAGATCGGTAGGAGTTTAGATAGTCTCCGGCACCTTACCAAGGTGTGAGGTCATGTCCAAATAACATGGCTTTAAATTGGTACTCACTGGTGATTTTAATCATAGGTGGGGGCGTTGGTGGACGCATTGTATTCACTCGTGCTTTGGCACCGTGAGGTAACGTCCTAGGGCAGGTACTCACGTTAAACCACTGACTTAATGTGCCCAGGAACCCATATAATTTTAACATCTGAGGATCTTTCCACCAGTAGAACGTAATGCACCGATAGATATTCTTATAAATGCATTTATAATTGTATTAATTTTATTAATTTGGGACTTTGGTGCATGGCCGTAAAATTGTAAGCTGTAATTTATTCTGGAAAGTATTATGGATTTTGTTATAGAAATAAGATTAATAGAGTGACAGTTCCTTTTTGGATTAGCTAGACATTTCAAAATTTTCAAACTATGTGAAAGTGATGTTTGGAGGAGTACTATGTAGTCTTTCCAGTTGTATCGTTCATTAACTATTAGACCCAGCACGCGCAGTGTTTTAACTTTTGAAAGAGATATAATTGAAGACCGGATTTCGGAGTTGCAATTCCTTAATCTACATATATGTATGTATTTGCATTTCAGAGCAAATAAAGGTGCACCAGATGAGTCACACCAATTCTGCTCCAGTACCGAATGTATGCCTATTTTCTCGAACGCTCGTTCGAAGTCCAGCGACACAATGGTCATGTGTTTACCTAATGAGAGGCTATTAGCAATCTGATAATCTACATAAGTAGAGTATCAGTTGTTGAGGTCTTATTCTGAAGTCGTATTGTCGGTTGTTAAGCAATTTGTTTGTAGTAACAAACCACCAAAACCGATTAGCTAGTATCCTATTTAAGGTTTTCGACAAGCACGAGTCCAGAGAAATTGGTCGATAGGAACTAATTAGTGTCCTATTACTAGCAGGTTTTAGAATCACCACACTATTCTTAAATTGTTGAGTAATATACTCCGCTTTTTTAAGTTAATCGGCAACATTTTCAAAATGGGATATGTTATTCTGTCCATTCCCGGGGTCTTTCCTTTAAGCCTCCTTAATGTTGATTCAAGTTCCATTAAAGTAATATTAGTTTCAATTTCCATGGCATTTTTACTAGGAACAATATAAAAATGATTTGATGTAATATTTCTCTTTCTCGTTCTGAAGCTATCTGAAAACTTTGAGTCATCAGAGTTATCCGACCAGTACTTCCCAAATTCATTTGCTATTTTAACATAATCTGTAACCATTGTATCTTGGTTCGATAAAGAGGAGATGCAGTGGATTCCCGTAGTTGATTTATAGCCAGTAAAATTACTTATGTTCAACCATATTCTATCGATTGGGGTATTTGGTCTGATTGTAGAGGTTAAATTGTATATGGATGTCCTTTTAGCAATCTTAATTTCCCTTTTGTATACCGCATTTGCTCTTTTGTACATCAGTAAGTTACTTTGTGTCATATTTCTTTTAAATAAAAGCCAGGATCTATTTTTCTCCTTTTTCAGTTTTTCTAGCTTCTTATTCCAAAATGGAATCCTTTTCGGTGCATTTTGTGATTGCGGAATAAAATTATTAGCAGATTGTAAAATAATGCTGCATGTTTTCGCAGTTGCCATGTTAAACACTGTAAATGTAAAATTTTATTTTAGATACAATTTCAATGCATATAGCCTCTAAGTCATTTCCTATCGAGATTTGTTCCTGTTGAAGCGATTTATGTGCTAGAATAGCAACACCACCATATCTTGTATTAGATGTGTTTCTTGTGTATAGCGTATAGTTTATCGGAATAGGAATATTAAGGAGCGAATGTATATGTGTTTCTTGAAGACATATAACTTTTGGGGCATGGGCTTTTATAAGTAATTTTAATTCGGAGTAATTGTTAAGATAGCCATTCATATTCCATTGCAAAATTCTAAGTGTTATTGCTGGGAACGTAAAAATATATGTAAATTACAATGAAGAAGCATATAGCAAATATTAACATATTAACACTGTAGTCGGAATATATGGTCTTCTATTTGCACCCATGGATTTTCTAGTCTTTAATTTAAAGTTTTTAACATATACAGTGCGAAAATCTTGTCTAATTAAAATCCATACCATACAGATAAGGAGAGCCAGTTCAAACATAGAAAAGTTCTGAGGTACATAAAATGAAGCCTGAGAGAATAAAGCACAAATTCCAGTAAAGCCATTAAGAGAGACATTCTCGACCAGGAGAGATCAATGATAAGAGATGGGTTTATTCTATGTATGCAAGCACTGAAACAAATAAGAGAGTAATTAATACTCTCTTTACTCAAGAAAGCCTGAGGGAACGTAAAATTGTTTAGAAGCTTATTAAAAGAGAAGGGAGATATATGGAAATAGGGATAGATGAATAGCACGTGGTACTATCAGTTTTAGTATTGTAAAATAGCAAAAACGTCGAAAAATGTAACGGAATGTGTCGGATTCTCTGTTCTAAATTTGAAAGAGATAAAATTGTGAATGGGAGATAATATTGATAATGTACAAGTAGGCAATGAATAATCGTAGAGTAAAGTAAATGAATGATGTTAGTATCAGAAGGGCTTATAATTACTAGTATAAAACATATTATTTCAAAATATAAAGAGAAAGTTAAAGTAAAAATAATAAATATTGATATACATAATGAGAGAAAATTTATGCGAAGAAAGACGGAGTAAGTTATGTTAATGTACATTAGCAATAACCTATATATTTCAACTAATGCATTTAGAGCTAATAAAGAAAGTTTATTTAATTTTAATTGTTCTTTTAGATTTACGGGTTGCTTCCTTAATTTTTTCTCTTAACTTCTTACTCGCGTTTCTGGGTAAGATTAAGGGCTGGTTTGCATTTACTTTCTGATATGAGCTGCTTTGTCGGTCTGTTTCCATTCCTGAAAGTGAGTTGTCTGGGTCACTGATATCAGAATAATTTTGTAGAGTCCGGGGCTGTTCCATAGTAGGTGGTGGGAGAAGTTTGGTAGAGGTGCTTGGTTTATCAACAGATTTTACTACAGCAGAAAATGTTGAGTTTTGTTGAAAATGTCTTTCCTTATACAAGATAGCTGCTTTTCTTTTTCCTACTTTTTCTAAAGTTGAAATTGCCTGTATTTCCTTTTCTTTAATAAAGATAGGACAACATTTATCATTTGATGCATGCTTTGGGTTCTCAATATTCTTGCTCATACAGTTGATGCATGCCACTTAAAGTTAACATTTCTCATTGATTTCCTCATTTAGATGGAAAGTGTTGGAGCAGTTTCCGCAAATACGTTCGTTTTTGCATATTTTAGCTATATGTCCGTACTGTTGGCAATTTTTACACTTTAGCGGTAGAGGGATATAGGGACGAATCCTGACTTTTTCGTAGCCTATTGGTATGTCAGAAGGTACAGTTGTTGATGCAAAAGTCAGTACTATTAATCTTGTTTCTATTAGATTTCCTTCAACATTTTTCATAATTTTTATTTACAGGTGTGACATTGTGATTTTTTAATTCAAATTGAATTTCCGATTCATCAATACCTCTTAAGTCATTAGAGTAAATAAATCCCTTTGCATATTTCTAACCTGGATGTTCTTTAAAATCACTTTTATTTCAGGGGATAAAGAGGACAGTTGAATGGGCTTTTTGGCTCAAATGTTTTAGTTTGTATTAAAATGGATCCGTTCAATAGTTTTTTGCATTGTTTTTCTTCTCCGCCAGCCACACTATCTAATACCTTCTTAATTAAAATAGGTGACACATTGAATAAAGATTCTTTGTTTTCAATTCTTTCCATGATTAGAAATTTTCGCCGGGTGATAAGATATTAAGTTTTCTAGCCGTGTCAAAAGTTGTGGTTGGGGTTGGACGTGCACCACGGTCCGGCGGTTCATTCATTTTGGTAATAAAGGAAAGTAAATCAATAGGCGTTTGGAGCTTTATATTTCGTTTTCTAGTTATATAAATATTTTTTCTTCTTTTTATATTAACCAAATTGTTTTATAATTTTTTAATAACTGAAAGAGACTTTTAAACAGTTCCCTTTTAAAAGATAATATGTAAACAAGTAACAGTAGATATTAATTAGTTATCGAGTAAGGTCCACACACTTTGAGAGTAAAGTACGAACTGAAAATATAATTAAATTAGACTTAAAATACAAATTAAATCTGTGAAAAAATTAGGGACATTTCAAGGAATTGTCAAAATAGTTACAAAAGACATATAATATCGGGTGGGCCATTTAAAAGTTTAAATTAAAAAATGCAATAAAACAAAAACGGTTTAAAATTTTGCAAAATGTATTTTTTATTGTGAAGTATAATTGTTCCGGTTAGAAGTGATATATTATTTCATCCATATGGCTGCCGTGGCTACCCCATTCGATCGGACCAATTATAGGAAACTTTTCCGAGTGTTTTTAGGGGTCGTATTTCGGCAATGGCATCACGAATGTTGGCCTTCAAATGCTCAATTGTTTCTGGTTTGTCGGCATAACACTTGTCTTTAACGGCGACATACAGAAAATAGTCCAACGGTGTAAAATTGCAGCTTCTTGGCGGCCAACTGACATCACCATTTCGGCTAATTAAACGACCATCAAACGTTTGACGCAATAGATCGATTGTAGCATAAGGTGTGTGGCAAGTTGCACCATCCTGCTGAAACCAGACATCGTTCACATCAATTATTATGGTGCGATATGTGTCTCCAGTGGTTGCGCCGTCCTCATTTTCAAAGAAATATTGGCCAATAATGGCTCCGCTCCACAAGCCGCACCAAACAGTCAATCGTAATGGGTTCATTGGCTTCTGTAAGACCACGTTTGGATTTTTTGAGTCTCAAATACGACAATTTTGCTTATTAACTTATGCAATAAGCTTGCATATACCGCGCACTGTTGGCCCTTCTCTGCGACCAAACTTTGTACGACGTTTTGGTGCAATTTCCGACCAATTGTCTTTGTTTTGGAAATAAATTTCTAATAAATCCAAACGTTGCTCAAGCGAAAATCGATTCATTTCATTTAGTGGAGATGATATACTGAATTTTGTGACAGAATAGAACGACATAAGTATTGCCAGATTCGAAACAACCGCTGGTTCAAATTTAAACCGATAGATAACCAACCCGATATAATAGATTTGCAATAATTTTAGTTCTTATGTTGTTCTAGATTAGTTAATATTTTGTCGAGGCTCCGTGGTTGTTTAAAACTGCCAGAATTCGACTGGATATTGAGTCGACAAAATATTGACTTACTAAAGCCGATATATCATACCACGCAACCTGAATTAATTCCCAAAGCTCATATTAAATTGTGGGACACTCTCATCTATTTGCTACAAGTTCGGAGGATTTCAACATAATATGTTGTTTTCAAAAGTTTCTGTAGACGATATAATGGCCCAACACCAATGTAGGAAAACTACCCCTAAATAACAATGTTACTGCCACCAATCTTTAGTGGCTTAAAAGTGTACATTGAATTTTAAGCAGTGTTATTTGATCTCATTATAATATGAAGACCTCGATTTTAATTAGTTTTATTCATTTACAAGCACTTTAAGTGGTTAATAACTGGCTGCTTTTAAAGTAAATAAACGCAACTAGTGCATCATTTATTTTGGTTATGCTTTTTATTTTACATCTGTGCTTTTTATAAACAATGGCGGAAAAAGAAAGGTAAATAAATAATTTTAATTGAAAAATTAAATTTTTAATAAAATTATTTAAATATATATTTTCTTACAGTGTTAAATGGACATATGAACATAAAAAGCTGTTAGTCGGATTTCAGTGGAGCCAGAATTTTCTTCCAAAAATAAAAAACGTAGAGTTTTGTGGGGGCAGGTGCTCCAAAAGATGCGTGAAAAAGATGAAAATGCCTTATTTTCTCAAGATTACATAGCACGCAAATATTTAAATAATTTGACCACTTACAAGAGGATAAAAAAACGATATAACACAACAGGGGAGGCTGCAACTAAGTGGGATTTCTTCGAGCAATTCGATGAAGTTTATGGTTCTAGGCATGATGTTATAGGATGGTTCCCTAAACTCGTTATTCTCCGATTTAATAAATGACAGTACGGATGCTAGTGAAGATGTTTTTTTAGAACCAAAGCCTACCAGTAAGCGCGCTCGAGTAGATATTCTCGAATTTTTACGTGCTGAAATGAGTCCGATAAAAAAATACTGCAAGATGTATTAAAATGCGAAAAAAATAACGTTGGAACGTGAAAATTTACAAGAAATAAGAAAATTGCGCGAGGCTTTAGAAGCGTCCAATAAATGAATTTGAAAATATTATTTCTAATATCTCTATTATTTACTATAACTTTATTACTTACTATTAATATAATACTTACTATTAATATAATACTTACTGAATTGTGCCTTTTATTTTTTAATAAATAATCTTTGAATTTTGAAAAATATCATATATATTATTTTTTTTTAATTTCTCGTTAACCTGATATCAAAACAGCAAGTCGTTCACGTTTGAGTCTTGCTTCCTCTGTTTCGCTTTCATTGGGTTACAAATTATTAATCTGTGTTGAAGTTTCGGTTCCAGGATGAGTGTTTATGACACCAGAACACTCTTCATTGTTTAAAATGAAGTTATGAAGTACAACACATGCCATTATTATAGTTTTTGCCTTTTCTACACTAGATACCTCTAAGAAGAACAATATTTGAAACTTCTTTTTCAGTATTCCAAATGCTTGTTCCACACATACTCTGGTTGAACTTAAGATGGTATTATATCTTATTTGTGCTGTCGAAAGAAATCCGTTGTCTCGGTAAGGAACCACTAGAAAAGGTTCTAAAGGATGCGCTCCATCGCCAAGCAAGTGACACTCAGGAGGAAAGTTAATAAGGCCATTAGCAATAGCTCGTCTTAATGAGCTCGCTCGCCAAACAGTGGCATCATGACAACGACCAGGGTAGCCAACAAATATATCTAAAAATCTGAGATTACTATCAACCACAGCCTGAAATGAAAACAGAACTGATTAACTGTGGAATAAAGTTAAGTATTTTTACCTGTGCTATTACGGAATATGTACCCTTACGATTAAAGTAACTGATACTATTTCTTTGCGGCTGCAATATACATACAATACATCCCAAAACAAAAGGAAAAGGACGAAACCTTAACGAATCGAAACCTTCCATAACTGTCCTTTGGCTTGCTGCCGTATTTGGAAATTGAACTATTTGTTTTTGTTTGGATATTAAACATACACAGCGAAAAAATATTCTATAGCAAGCTCCCATTCCAAATTAAAGCGGTCGCTCACCTCGCGAAAGCTGTTTTTGTTTCCCAGTTTCCATAATGTTATATAAAGGCTCATTTTTAATTATATTCCTGGACGGCCTGTATGACTTTTCATCCAAAATGGTGCTAGCTGGTAGGTCGCAATATTGATTCTAAAGTGACTAAAGAAATCATCGTACGGCATTTCTTTAATAACAGAAGCAAAATTCTAGTTTTTTGGTATTCTCCTTGGAATATGTTGCTGAAGTGAAAAAAGCACAAAATGTTTTATTTTTAAAGCAATTCTAGCATTATTTATTTGGCTCCTGGCATTAATTATTTGTGCTCACAGCACAAATCCAAAAAACTTTCAAACATAATTTTATTTGCTGTCATTGTTTTTCACAAATTGTTTTTAATAATGCAAAGCAAACATATGTTCCTAAACGTCAATAGTGTTGCAAAGTAGTACTGCTTGATATAAGCACAACTTTGAGTTTGCATTCAGACGTTTAGGAAAGCAGCCACACTCTTAAGATTCTTCCAAAAAAAACATATTCTTATTTGTATATAAGATACATATGTATGCACCGTAGAGAGCCTTTATCCAGTATGCTTCCTGGAATACCCGTTTTTTTTGCTAATGTGGATAAATAACGGTGCACTAATTGTTATCCACATATACAAAATTCAATATTTCGTATAAATGAAAAACGCACACCTATTTATCTAATTCACCCAGTTACTGGCAGATAATCTGTATTGTTCACGACTTTCTTTGAACCTAATTTAGAAACTTCTACCATAACAGTTCTCAAGATATACAAAAATCAATATTTACTTTGTATGGGATGTACAACTTTTACTTGTCCAATTTCACCTACTTCTTGACTGATGATTTGTATTGACCGTTGACTTTATCCGTTCTCAAGATAATTTGTGAGTTTTTACCAACTTTCTTTTTGGCAGCACTGTATTTGGCAGCTCAGCTGGTTTCGTGTAAAGTGTTCTGCCAAATTATTGAATTTTGTTATCAAAATTCATTTTATGGTTAGCTCATTTCTGGTTGAATGGATAGGTGGGCAAGCAAAATTGCCGTATTTGGTGTGAAGAACAGATAGAAGCATTACAAGGACTGCCAATACATCCCGAAAAATGTACTGTTTGATGTGGATTATAGACCGGTGGAATTATTGGACCGTATTTCCTTAAAGACAGGAACTTTACTGTGAATGACGAGTGCTACCGTGCGATGAATACAATTTTGTTGCCTGAAATGTAAGAGCTGGACTTGGCTGACATGTGGTTTCAACAAGACAGTGCCACATTCCACACAGCACGCGAAACAATGCCTAATTGAGAGGCGAGTTCTGTGAACAGTTTATTTCACGTTTGGGGCCGGTCAATTGGTCGCCTGAATCGTGCGATTTAACACCTTTAGACTATTTTGAAGTTGAGGCACTGAAAGCCAATATTGAAGAATTTATTCGTGAGATACCGCCGATATGTTGGAGAGAATATATCAAAATTGGACCCATTTGCGGCTTAGCAGCGGTCATCTTTAACATTTTTTATGTGTTTTTTCCTTTCAGACATACAGACAGATACTTAAATTCTATTTATATTTCAAACACTTCTCGCTCAAAAAAAAAATTTCCAAATTCTATTTATATTTCAAACACAACGGAAAAATCAAACTGACTGTTAACGGAAACTGTCTATTTTTTATATATCACCACTGCACAAAAAATTTTTGCAGTTCTCAGAACGAACAGTTAACAGGTGTTTTTTATCTTACACACACGATGTTAAATTCATCTTTCTATTGTGTGTATTTTTACTTTGTGGGACGTCAACGTAGTCACTAAAATCGAATGCGCACAAAGCGATATCTGGTTTCTTCGTTTTCTGCACGCAACTTATTCAAGATGATTTTGACAAGGTGTATGCAAATCTACAACATTTTAATTCCGATATTGTTCAAAATAGCTCACTGGAATTTATTAAGGGTTAAATGTATTCAAAAGTATTTTTTTTAAAACGGTAATAAAGGCATATGTAAAACGAATAATCTTACATGTTGTGAGACGACATACATACAAATGTATCAGAGAATTAAAATAAGTACTCAAAAACAAAGTATACTTAAGTACTTATCTGTATTTTTGGGTGTTGTAAATACCCATACATACAAACGTACGGATATAATTCGACTTCATACTTATAGCAAACATGTCAGTACACAACCATCTTCAGTAACTGAAATAACATGCTTGTATTCATGTTGTTCGCTATATCCATAAAAATACTTGGGTGCTGGTATACTCATGCATTCGAAGTATGTGCATCAAAGGGTATGTGAAAATAAGTACTCTGGTGCATAATAAGTACTCATATGCATAGTTGAACAGATAAGCTCTTTTGAGTTTTATCTGGCTAAGAATTATCTATAGCGTATATGTACACAACCGCACGAAAATGAGCAGATAATAACAAGATAATAAATAAAGCAACAAATTTTATTAAGTTGTGGAAGAGATGTCAACGTGTGCAGAGTGTGCTTTGCTTTTAAAAATTGTTTGTTTGTGTTGTTGTTTACCTTTTTCGTTTTTCTCTTCAACGCATACATCAAAAATTTACAAACACTACCACACCACTAATTTATCTTCTTGGTCACCCAAGAACAAGCGTGTGTGTATGAATAAAAAAAATGGTATGCTTTTTTACATCAATGTTTGTGTTTCTTCTTGGTTTTTTTTTTTTTTTTTTTGTTTATGCAGATTTGTATATATCTATCACACAGAAACAATCCAAAAATAACAATTTTTCCTATTTTATATATAAAGATCCGCCAAATAATTTTTTTTTTTTTGAAAATGCTATAAAAAAAACTACTGAATATTTACTTAAATTTCTTATTTTATTTGAAAGTACAATCCTTCCGGTTAATAATGGAAAATAGATTCATTCAAATGGCTGCCTCGGCTGTATTTCACCAATGGCTTCACGAATATTGTCCTTTAAAGCGTCAATTGTCTCTGGCTTGTTAGCGTAACACATATCTTTGACGGCACCTCACAAATAATAGTACAACGGTGTCAAATCGCAGCTCCGAGGTGGCCAAACAACGTCAGCTCTGCGTCTGATAATGCGATCTTCAAAAACAGGGCGCAAAACATCGAGTGTAGCTTCGGCTGTGTGGCACGTAGCGCCGTCCTGTTGAAACCAAATGTTGCTAATATCCTCCTCTTCAATTTTTGTGAACAAAAATTCGTTCAACATGTCCCGATAACGATCGCCATTGACTGTAACGGCCACTCCTTGCTCATTTTCGAAGAAAAATGGCCCAATTATGCCTCTGGACCAAAATCCGCACAAAACAATGACTAATATTGGGTGTATCGGCTTGTCAATGTATGCGTTCGGGTTTTCTGTTCCCCAAATGCGACAATTTTGCTTGTTTACATACCCGCCAAGATCAAAATGGGCTTCATCTGAAAAGATGATTTTTTGGCAAAATCGGTCGCAGGCCCACTTAGCGAAGCGAAGTTCAAGCGTATACGCAACCATATTCGTTCAGCGGAAGGATAAAACTAATTATCTGTCAAATCAGACATGAGCTAAGTGTTACCATTCACGAAATAAGCACTAGTTGAAAAAAGAACGTTAGATGGCGGACCCTTTATATATAGATGTTCAAAGGCACATATACAAACACTTAAGAATATTAACGATCTTCCACTTATGACAAATTTCCAAAAATTTTCATATAATTACATAGAAGATCAAAAGCAACAAATTTTCTACAAAAATATGGGGCAATAAAAATGTGGGAAATCCCGGTAAAAGTTTAAATAATGGAGCACTGTGACGAAATCTTAAATAAAATTAATGAAGTACTATACAAAGTGCAACGAAAAACTGGACAAAGTGTTATATAGACTTGTTTTCTTCAAATTGAAAAGAAGGATGAATCTATTTTACAATACAGAGTATTCTGCCAAAAGTGCCGAAAGATTTTTAAATTTATAAAGAATCAAACATCAAATTTAATTAATTATAAGTGCGTTCATTCACAGCCTCATGACAGTACACCAATCCCAATAAATACCGAAGAGAAAAATGCTGCTTTGAAGCCTTCATGGATTTTGCTACAGAAGACTGTCGTTCTTTCCGCAGCGGTGAAGGCTCCGGTTTTTATAAATTAATTCAAAAGTGTCTACAAATTGGGTAAAAGTATGGTGAAAATAAAACAATAAAACCTCACAAACAGAATCTTATTACCAATGGTGAGACTGCAGTTACAATCGTGGAGCGACGATTTCATTAAGAGGAATGAATTTATTATATGCCTCTTTATTATATCAAACTTGTGGATATTACCTTAGGAATAAAATCTATGGATTTTATGTCTAATACAGCAGTTAACATAAGAGAAAAAATAAGCTGACTTTTTGAAGAATTCTATGCGACTGATATGTCAAATGTGGTCTTCGTAACTGATCGCGGAAGTAATATTTTAAGTGCACTAAGAGATTTCACATGATTAAATTGTCCGGCTCATCTTTTTTCTAATGTCCTAATCGATGCTTTCGAAGCTACATATTACAAATGTTTGCAAAAAAATAGTAAAATACTTTGAAAAGCCCAATAAGCAGCACATGCTGAACTTTGAAGAGCAATAGTTCTACAATGTGGAATTCGAATTTCGCAATGTTTGAGTAAATTTTTGAAAATCACGCAAAGATCAATGAAATTCTTGCGGATAATGTTCAAAGTCGGAGTATGTTGAATTTTAATTAATCCTCCAAGGTTTAGTAGAGATTTGCGAGGACTTCGAAATAATTTTCAAAAAACTTCAAGCGAGTGTCTCTCCTACATTATGTTTCGTTACTCCATCCCTTAATAAAATAAAAATGATGTGACTTGTTCAAAATAATGATTAAGCTGAAATCAGGGCTCTAAAGATTAATGGAAAAATTGAGTTAAAATTTGTATATCCTCCTGCGATATTTTTACAGTCAAATGAAATAAACAATATAAAAGAATTTTCCATCGGTAAACTAACTGAAAATTATACTGAAGTTTTGACAGAATTTTCTCTCACATGTCAGTCAACATGTAAATTTGATTGAAATTCAACATAAGTCTTAAAAAAAAGTATTTAAATAATTATTTTAAATAAAAGTTTAAACATACAAATATTTATTAGAGAATTTTTTATCATATGAAGTTTTAATGATGTTAATTTTAATCAGCTATCAGTTTTTTTTTAATTTTTAAAATAAAGCCCGTTGCAAATGTTTTGAAGACAAACCACATATGTAAATAGTCATATTGGCTTTACTAAAATTTCGTATATAAAACACTTTTATTAACTGTATCACAGCGATTTCAGAAGGTTTTATTTTGTAGAAATACATATGTATACTCTAAGTATAATCTGTGCATACTCGAGTATAAATATACCCATATTCATACACACTAAACTTATAAGTTCGAGTATGACATGTACTCCACGCATCTCCTACTTGTAGTTATTTAAGTTGCGCTGGCTTTGAGTATGTTGTGTATAGGTATCGTTTTATTTTTAACTTTACTCATACATGTTTGGCCACCAATACTTTTAAACAGTGATGTGCAAAAGTAAAAATGTAGTTGTGTTAGTGAGAACATGGAAATTACTCTCTCAGAGAGAGGAAAGTTGATGTTCAAAAAAATTTGACAAAATCAACATGCATCCGCCATACCTATGCACTCGTTTGTTTCAGTGACAACTAAAAGCAAGAGCGTAAAAAACTTATTAAATTATTTTTCTATGTCTACAAAACTTGCGTACTTCCTCCGCGCATGTACATTCGTCGCTGTCTCATTGACGACTAAAAGCAAGAGAGTAAGAATACGTGTGAATTTAACGTGAACAATTGTTCTATTAAATTCTCATGACATACTTTTGTCATTCTCTGCTATGTAGGTATAAAAAGATATACGTTTTTATTTATAAATTTTTTAAAAAAATTTCCTTAATAAGGAATATATAGCGGAAAAAAACTTAAAAAAATATTTTCAAAGAAATGTTATTTTTAAAAAAATATCGCTATTGCATATTTACTGGTATTGAAATTTTTTAAAAATAACTCCTAAGTGATTCGTGCAATAAAATTCTGTTTCAAAAACCACTCGCATTGAAGGTATTTATATTTTGGAACAAAATTGAAAAAAAAATATGGAATGAAATACTTTAAAAATAACTGCAACCAAATACGATTTTAAAACAACACCTCAATAAAACAGTTACATGCTTACAGACAGGCATTGAAATTTTGCAAAAACTTTGCTCTTTTGCAACTGTCTATGAAATGGAACAGTTGTTGGCAAAAGCATACTCCGCGGCTATGGCGTTTTATACTTGATGGTAAGAAATGGTCCCCGATTAAAACAGAATGTTTAAAAATGTTTTTCTGCATATTAAGCTCCAATTCGCTCTATTCTATATTTTCCCTTTTTTTGCAATGAGAACAAGTACGAATTTTTTCAATATGAGTTTATACATATATTAAAAATTATATTTAGTTTTACATGATTTATTATTATATTTTGAAAAATCAAACCGTTGACACAAAACGTCTACCATTTATACATCAACTCTGTACAAAAATGGTGTCTCAACAACTTTTGACAATTAACGAACCGATCAACTGACGAGCATTTCTATCATGCACACCTTGTTAAATTTATTTTGTAATCCATTCGTGTAACCATATTTTTATCTTTTAACTTATACAAACATAAATGTTGGTCAAACAATTTGATTGGCTGTCAGAACTATTAGATTGGTTTAAAAAAACAAAAAAAAAAAAAAATTTTGCCTTTAAATAAAAAATATGGAATGTAATGATTTTGATGCGTTTTCAGTTTTTTTCCATCAAGCTCAAATTTTTTTATGGGCGTGGCAAATTTTTCGTCTGAAGTATGGTAATTATGTCAATATATTTAATCGTAAGGTCCTTGGATTTTTCACCTATGGCTACAGGCTAATCATTCCTCCCGAAACGGGTAAGAAAACAGCATGCGTGTGAAGATAAATTTAGAATTTTTAGCCAATGCACTTCTGTTTAATTGTGTCTTGGCTATAACAGAGCACTGTTATGTTATTAAAAGAGTATTGTAAAAGATAAAATTGCAAAAATGTTAGAAAAAATTTAAAAATAATAAATTCATTGCACGAAAAAATTTATTTATTTTAATTAAAAATATAATGTATAGAATAAGACTGATTTTTCTCTTAGAGATATTCTAATTTGATAAAATTGTCATTTTGTAAAGCACATAAGAATAGAAATGTTTAAAGCAGGCTGATGGGGAAAAAAACAAATTGTTTAACATAGTGAAGGACGTTTATTGATCGGGAATAGTCCCTGAACTACATTCGAAAAATTTCATCCGCTCACATATCACCATTTTTGAGAAAAAAGATTCTTATCCTGGAGAGGCCTAAAATGAAATTTTTACGAAAACGCTATAATTTAAAAAAAAACAAACTGTTAGACATTGTGAAGGACGTTTATTGATTAGGAGGTTGTTTTTATCCCTAAAGCGGGAAAACCGCGGGAAGCCTAGCATCATTTCTTTTAAAAACCTTGGAAAGGATTCTGGACAACGAAATACGGTCTAATAATTTCCTACTCTACCCAAGAGTGCTCAAACCGCCTACACAAATGATCGGTCCAACGACACTTCACTAAGTTTCCTGGTGGGCTGCGTTAAGTAGGCTTTGGAGAGAAAACTTTACTCATTGGCGACATTTATCGATTTGGAGGGGTCTTTCAATAATGTCCATTAATTTTCGAGCGCGAGTTACGTATGTACTTCCACATACACAACTAAACGCCAATATTGATGAAATCATTACAAAATATTTTTACGTTTTTACCTTTTAAAAAAGTGTATTTATGAGTTCGTAGATTGTAGTTAAAATAAAATAAATCTTGTGTTTAGTTTTAATTAAAAATCTTTATTCAACACAGTTTTGTGCACCACTGCTTGTAACCCTTTTACAAGCAATAACAATTTTTATTCTTACTTTCTCTTTTTGTTTACAACTTTGTAAACAACAACAATTATTCGACAGATCTTTCTACTTAAAGATCTTCCAACCCGATCGTAGTTACAACTTAGGTTTGATCACAACCTCTTCAATCACAGCTTAACCACACTAAACTCTCTTGCACTGAGTTCAAACCAATAACACGTTGGCTGAGTTTACACCAAATAAACTGATTGTTGTTCGCATCGATTTGCTTTTTATATGGTTGAGTAAACTACACATCGAAAGCTCTCGTACCTCTCGATATTTCAGGTAGATTCCATTTCTTTTACTTTCTATTTAGTTCTTATGTAGCCATGCGAATGTAAACATCTACTTCGTTCAGCTCTTAGTATTTGTTGTTGCTTGTTATTGCCTGTTACTTGTTTTCTTTGCTGTTTGTTTTTGTTGTTGCTGTGTTATTTTTATTTACTGCTAATGTTTGTTGTTTGTCGATTATGGTTATTTATAAACAGCGCGTATAGTTGTTCTTGCTGCTTTTGTTTATTTATTTTAGTGATGTAATAAACGCAGGGGTGCCCAACCTTATTTTCGTAACAATATTTAAAAAAATGTAAAAATGTAAAGTAAATTTACACTTGAAACGGTTAATAAGTATTTCCAATCTTATTAATTGTTCCAAGTCTTAAAAAATTATTTTATTGTAACCATAAACCACATTATGTTCTACAAACATTTGTTTATAAACTACAGCTATTAACACTTTAAACAATTGTTGAGTATTTTTACTTTCATTAATTGCTTCATGTCATAAAAGATTATTATTTTGTTGTTATTATTGTATTGTAAACTTCATTATGCTCTATAAGCATTTTCATTTAAAGCATTTTCATTTAAACTAGTTATTAACACTTGAGACAATTAACAGAACCATTGACTTAATGATTGCCTAATAATTTCAAGTGTTCGTATCGATGCAATTGATTTAATGATTGCTCAGTAATTTTAAGTATTCAGTTTTTTTGATTACATTTTGAATTCCGAAGTTTCATGCACTAAGCAACATATAAAAATGTAAATTCTTGTAAATTTAGTCTTAAAATCAATTTCAAACAATAAAGTTGTGTCTAGAAAATTTAGAGAAAATAAGAAAATTTAAAATTGTATTTTTTAAAATATGTAACTATAAGGAAAATTTTAAATTGTTACAGCGTTCCGATCGGACCAAAATTGGTAGTTTTTCGTTGTTTAAAAACAATTTGTTTGGTTGGTTTGTTGCAATTTTCTTTAATTTTTGGTAGATTTTTGCTATCAAAAACACCGTACATAATTTGGGAAAACAAATTTATCTTTGATCTGTATAAAAAACAATTTTCAGTAATGTTAACAATGTTTAAAAAAATTTTCTAAAGCTGGATTCACCCATTTTTTTGAAACAAAAATTTTGTTCCGAAACCATTTTTTTTATATATAGTTTGACGTTTCTATTTTTGAGGGAGAGAGCGAAAGAGAGTTAACTTACGGAACTTTCGGAACAATCTCAGCTTGAATTCGTTTAATTTTTTTCTTCCGAAACAATGTGAATTGAATAAGGTGGTGTTGCCAATTCGGCTGATTGTTTTTTTTTTTAATTGATATGGTGATTGATGATTGTCGAAAGTTTTGTTTATGTTTACAAATGTTGTTGCTTTGTAGTAAACGTAAAATTTGATTACAATTTTTCTTTAGCGGTCCAAGAAGGAAATTGTGCAAACTGTTTTTAAATTCAGAGTAATCTCGGGAGCGATAGATTAAATAGGTGATACATTTGTGATTAATTTTTTTGAATATATTTGAATTTTGGTGTTTTTTGTGAGTTTGGCAATATATTTGGTTATTTGCAATTAAAAATTTTTTGTTAATTTCAGTGTTGTGGTTTAAAAAATATATTTATAATGAGAACGTGCAAAAAAGTGGTAAAGTCAGGTAGTGGTGCATTTTTTTGTCTGCCAAAAGATGAGCAGAGGAGAAGGGAGTGGGGTGAAATATGCCAAATAAATTTTACCCCAACTTCAAGAATCTGCATAGACCATTTCTCCCCCGCTGATATGGTAATAAGTGGTAAAAAAAAGCCTTTTACTACTTAAGGCTATTCCAATTGTTGCCCAAGCTTCCTCTGTAATGTAAAGTATTTAATCAAACTTAAACTTTTAGTTATATATTCAGAAGCTTATATAATTAAAGTAGATTTATATAATTAAAGTAGAGTAACATTTAATATTTTTTTAGTGTTGTACTTTATGATTTTTTTATTTTCTAATAAGATTTTATCCTAAGGAACCATTTGGAATTGCTTTCGAAAACCAACGAGACATGTTGATTCGAATGACAAACTTTTTGTCGTCACCTGCTTTGCCAGGAAGGGACCGATTGGAGCATTTTCAAAAAGACATTGTAATGACTAATAATGCCTTGATTATCCTCAATGAGTACGTGAAAAAATTCAATATGACTTACATGGTGACCAGTAGGCTCAACCAAGGTGTGCTTGAACACTTCTTCGGTGCTATAAGTAGCAAGGGTGGTTCAAATGATCACCCATCACCGAAGGAGTCCAAATACAGATTAAGAAAGTACATTTTGGGTAGGTAAACTTTATACAATAAATTATGAATTTATATATTAATTCCTATTTATTTAATTTTCAAATAGCGAGAAACACCGAATATCAAAGTGGCAGAGGAAATGTGGACAGTGACAACACTGAATGGCTTTCGTCCACTTCAACCGATATCCCAGCTTTACTTCAAGAACCCGAATCAAACGATAAACTAACTGAACTTGATAAAATGAATTTTGATGATATTGGCATTCTTCAAGAGGATGCTTTGGAGTAAATATCGGGATACATTATACCAAAGCTAAATCTTGAAGAATACGAATATCATGAAAATACGTTTACATGGGTTGATCAGGTGTCGAAGGGTTCGCTTAAAAAACCGTCAAGTAGTTTTCTTGAAACTATAAAATCGTTAGAGCCAATATTTAATGAAATAAATGGTATGGTAATATCCCATAGACGACACCTCTATCACCACCTGATCCAAGAAAGTTTATCGGTAAGCCTGCCGAAAGAAGTGAAAAAACTGTTTTTTAAGTGTCGTATTCATTTTAGGGTAGGACATTTAAACAAAAGGCTGCGAATGCAAAGCAGAAGATAATGGGCTACAAAACATGCTTAAAATAAATCTATAAGCATTCCCAATAAATAAATGGTAGTATAACATAAGAAATATCTTATATTATCTAATCCTTTTTTATATTTTCTTCCAGAACTAAACCCAAACATGAATTAAACAATCGGTCCTTTTAACCACCGAATATTTTCAAAAAGAGACAAACAAAAAAACTAAAAAAGTTTATAATCGATCCTTTTAAGGACCTACAAACATCTTCAAAGACAGTTTTAAATACATTCATATAAATTTGCAGCCACACTGCCTTTTATTTGTACAAAAAATATTGATATAAAAGTAATACAATGTATAATAATCATCAGAGCTCACTTTCGGACTCGGCATGATATATAGTATTGTTGTGATAATAAATTTGTTTTTGTTCTATTTCATATCAACAGTTACAACAATTCAAGGTTAAAAAATATCCATAATGAAACACACTACATTATTGTCTAAAATGTATAGTGTTGGACATTGGGCTGGTACATTTCATGTATGCGGTGTAGCTGGATGAATTTTTGATTTTCATAAAAAAATGAATTTTTTAATATTTGACTTTACTTTTCGGTAGGCTGATAACGGTTTTGGTAGAATTTAAAAAAAATTTTGATGGGATAGCAATTTTTTGCGGGACAACGCTGATTGTATATATTTCTCTTCTAAAGAAAACATTTAAATCTATATATTTAAAAGAGAACTATAAAACGCGTTGTAATTGAGTGTTAATCGTTAGAGTGAACCCCTTTGTTTTGAATAAATTTAAGTTTAAGCCAAAATTTGTTACAGCATTTAAACTTTGTGTGAGTTAGAAAATATTTTTAATATAAAAAGCATACGTAAAAAGTGGTGTGTGACTTCACTATTGTTCAACTGGGCGGTGCCATGCCAATATTAAATTTGCATTTATATGTCTATATCTTTAAAATTATAATAGTAAGAGTCAATAAATTTGACCCAAATAACTTTATGGTCAATAAAAGTCATCAGTCAAAAAATTGGCCTAATGGGTAAGTGGGAGTAGTACCTCCTATGCAAACTAAATACTGATCTTTGTATATTTTTGAAACGGTAATAGTGGCAGGTTCTAAATTTGGCTTAAATAACTTAGTAGTTAATACACATCATCAGTCGAAAAACGGGCGAAATTTAAATTGTAGGTGTGGCATCTCTCATACAAATTAAATATTGATTTCTGTATATCTAGAAAATGATTAGAATGGAAGGTTCTAAATTTGGTCTAAATGACTTCTTAGAGAGTACAAACCATCAGTTAAAAATTAAATAATGATTTCTGTATATAATGGTCAGAGTAAACTTTCTAAATTCAATTTAAATAACTTATCAGACCATCATTTAAACAATATATGGAATTATGCATGTGTAGAGAACGGTATCAGTTAAAACTTTCTTTATCTATCCATATCAGTCAAAACGCAGGTACAACACAAAGGCTTCCAGCGAAGCGGGAGGAATTACTAGTATGCGCATAAAAATCATAGTGCTGTGAAACGAAACCAAGAACAATTTATAATTTTACTTGGGACTTAGAGCCCAAGAAGAGACATGGGTTATGGTGATTAAAAGCCCAATTACTACAACAACATCAAAAAAATTTCAGCAAGGATTTTTGTTTGAACCTTGGGATGTATTAACACAGTGTAGGCAGCTTAAATCTCTGGATGAAAACCACGATGTTAACGCTTTCATATCCTCGGTAGAAGCAGTAATGGCACTTTGCCAACCAAACAACAGACACCTTCAAAATCTATGAATGGAGCAGTTGGAAGATATGTCAGGGAGTTGGAAACAAACGCAACTTGGAGTCACAAGAACAACATATGACGACGTTTTTAACAAATGCAGAGAACTAAAAGTAAGAAATTTCAGAGCATTATTTAGCTGTTTTGAAAAAGCAAAATATGAAATAATTAAAATATGTATATAATTCGAAAAAAATAGACATACTAATGAGGACTCATGTAGACCAAACTAGGACACTTAAGTCCCTTATTAAAAGGCAGGATTTTTGCGGCCAGATAATTTGTTTTTCTTTATTATAAGTATACAATTAGTAAAAGTGAGCGTTAAGCTAAAGGGAAGATCATCCTGCCTATAACTTTTAAAGTTAAGTTTATGTTTAAACTTGTCATATATATATGCATATATATATATATATATATATATATATATATATATATATATATGTATATATATATATATGTGTATATATATATATATATATATATATATATGTATATATATATATATATATATATATATATATATATATATATATATATATATATATATATATATAAAATATATATGCTATATATGACAATTTTATATATATATTATTTGCAATATGGATACTTCAAATACAAATTTGAAAAATAAATATTTATATATTAATATTTTTTCAAATCAAAGTGAAAAATATATCACAAAACAACACAAAAATAAAAAAATTAAACCACAACACATAAATTTTTTAAACAAAATCAACTGTAGAGCATGTGGTATAAACATGCATACACAAACATACATACATAAAAATAAAAACAACAATCCAAAATAAAAATACAATTTTAATATAAACAAAACAAATATGAATATGAAAAAGAATATGACTTGCATTTCACTAGAATGCACAGTAAATATATATATGATATGGATTTCGTAATAAGTAGAATATAAACAATTTTTGTAAACGAATAATTTTAAGTAGGGCAATTAGTTAACATAGAATAGGAGAAATAGAATAAGAAAACATAGAATTAAAATGGTATAAAAGCTGAGACGAGATTTAAGTAAAAGCGGAAATAAAACTAGTTTGAAGAAAAGAGTTTGTATTTATTTCTCAAAACACTTCGGCAATTGACTTTGCCGTCACTATGGAGCCAACTACTTTTCTAAGGCTCTCAAATAAATTAAGAAACCTATAGGGATTTATCACATTTATCACACATTTATTACACAAAAGACATAACAAAAAAGAAAGCAGGTCGTTGACACTGCGTTTTTAAAGAACTCGCTTAATTTATTTTAAAAAAAAGTTTGTTTTACAAGTTGTACTAAGGAAAAAAAGTTAAACGTGACTTTAAATTTCACTTTAGCTAAAGTTACTTTTTACTAAATCCAACTTTAAAGTCAAGTTGTAATAATGGCCCTTAGCATTATTGTAATGAGATATTCACAAATCACAGCATTAGTTAAGATATATAGAAAAATACAAATACTTACAACAAAACCCACAACATTAATAATACTAATCATGCAACTAAAACAGATATAACCATAATAATATAATATAATATAACCAAAATAATACACCTACACAAAGATGTTGTAATTCTAACCGACCAAATAAAACTAGTACTTTTAATACTAATAGTTCAAATCAAACTAGGATAAGTCGTATGAACTTAAATGCTCTTAATTCTAGAACCTATGGAGGTTGGAACTCTAAAAATAAAATAAAATTAAACCATTTTGTTTTTGTTATAGTTTTAATTATTTTACTACACAATAACTTTTATACAGTTTGTTTTAATACAACACTTAATATTCGTTAAACAACACTTTTATTTCCGCTCTAACACGTCTTCATCTTACGACAGCCAAACGATAACTAACTCACGTGTAGGTAAAACGGCCCTTTATATACCTTTATATACATTTTGAAAGGTTCAGGAAATATCGACCATCTTCCATATCCGTTAATTCAAATGTAACGTAAAGATGGTCGATGTGACAGTGCTGCCAAATTGACAGGGTGACACAAAATATACAAAATCCCACAATGCGGTGTTGTATTTTTATTTTCGTAACACTATTTTACCCTTTCAAGTATGAGGCAGTATTGAGAGCTTTTTTGCAGAAAGATGCCGATATGATATTTGAATATGTAAGGATAAACAAATTAGTCATTAATTGGACAAAGACTAAACTTATAAGATTTAAACCGTCTTCGAATAATAATAATTCTAGAAGCTTCAGTATTTTTGTAAATGGTGAAGAAATTTTCGAATCTAATTCCGTAAGATACTTGGGAGTAATTTTGCAAAGTAACTTGAGATGAAATCTACATTTAGAAGAGTTAAAATCGAAAATATCTCCAGTAATGAGAATTCTATCTACATACATTTAAATATAAATTTGATGAAAACACGAAACTAAGACTTTATCAAGCTTTAATTCAAAGCCATTTAAACTACTTGATAATAGCATACAGTGTTAAATTAAAATCACTTTAAATAATACAAAACAAGGCATTAAAAACCATATATAACCTACTTCTTGGTTACCCAACAATTACACTTTATAGAGAAGTACGTAGAAATATTCTGCCTGTAAATGGAATGTATAAAATGCAAGTACTTATGTTTGTATTTAAGAATTTGAACTCTATTGGTCAAGAACACGCCAAACAAATTATAAACTCCCAACTGAGACCGATTTAAGTGACCAAGATATGGCTATTTTATATGATCCTGAATTATACAACCGTATCGCTCAATTGTTGGATAAAAAATTAACCAAACAAATAAACAATTTTGAAAACCAAATCTCACAGCTAACTACTCTTTTAAGAGAAGATGAAAATTGTATAATGGATAAAATGTACTCTGGGGTTAAAGTCATCGAAAACAAACTCTTAAATGAGATCGACAAGAAATTTTGCGAGCTAAAAGAATAAATTAATGATGTTAATGAACGCGTTTCAAAATTAGAAACAGTGACGAACGAAATTTTAGAATTGAAAAAGGAAATAAAGCAAATAAAGTTTCAGTCTCAAAAATATTCAAATTCACTCGTCGCATGTGACTTGAGAATTAACAGTGTAGCAGTGGCGAAAATTTAAATGAAATGTTTGATACCATCTGTAAAGCAGTTAAAATCCCTACACCAAAGTTACAGTCAATACACCGTTTGCAAAATAGGAATAATGAAAGGTTATTATAGCAAAATGCATGACACCGTACGATAGAAATTTTGTCCTCGAAGTGATTAGTAACTTTAAGAATGGAAGCAATAAGTTAAAGAAGTTAACGCTGCTGGGTTTTGAACCAGATGAGAGAAGTAAGCAGTTTAACGTTCATGAAAATTTAATGAATGATAATTTTAAAATTCTCCGAGAAGCACTCGAATTTAAATGCGGAAACGTCTACACTGGACGTATTCCTATCGAGGTCTTGTTTACATAAAACAACCACAAGAAGATCAGCCCACCTGCATAGAAAGCCTGGAAGCCTTAAGCTATTTTTTTTTCTGCCAATGAAGGAAATAATCCCAATCTAGATCATTATGTGCAACAGGGCAGTATAACGACTTAATCCAGATAATCTATGTGTCATTGTCCTTCTTGCTGTAGAAGTTCTGTTTATCATTGTGTTTTAATCTTTTAACTTTTTTATACTTATATCTTTAGTAAATAATGTATATACTAGTATTCGTATGGCTTCATGGTTAGTTTTATTCAACAATTGTGTTGCTTTTAGGGCTTTTTTTCACTGTTAATGATCAATTTAAGTAGAAGTAGTATTAGTTCCAAGTACGTGACTTTTCATATAGTGAAAATTTTGGCGAAACAGAAAAGCGGTCTGAAATTATGTCACAACGCACAAAGCTTGATATGTACGATTGACGAGTTCAGATTTATTTTTGAAGACTCGAACATTGGTGTGGTGTGTGTATCTGAGAGTTGGCTCAATGAACCTGTTCTAGATAGTCTTATCTGACTACATTGTTATAAAGTATTTCGAATTGACAGAAGAGGTAGAGGCGGTGGAGTTGCAGTTTTTATAAGGAATTCGATAAAATACAAGCTTCAGTGTAAAGCCGGTGATCGTGAGGGCATAGAATATGTCTTCGTGGAAATTTAAAAACATGGTAGAAAAATGCTTGTGGGATGTGTTGATAGACCAAAACGTTATTTACCCTACGCTGATTTCCTCAATAATTTGGATCCTAGGCGACTTCAATTCTAATGTGCTAAGAGAATCTTCACTTAATGAGGTCTATAGAACTTTTAGCTGTGAATACAGCGACGCCCACTCTTTTTCCAGCAACATGCAGCACCTCATTTTTGTTGGAAATTCATCAAATGTTCTTTTATAAAATCAAATTTTTGCCCCTTGTTTTTCTAAACATGATTTGGTATTTTTGACATATGATTTTCAACTTCATCATGAAAATCAAGTTTCTTTCTATCGGAATTTTAAAAACATCGACTTTAATCTTTTGTATGAATCTTTTTGTTTAATTAAGTGGGATTATACTTATTTTTTGCCTACTGCTGATGATCAATTGGACCACTTAATCCAACAAATCTATTCCTTTTTGAGAGAAGTGTACCATGTAAAATTAAGAAAATTTATACGAAGAAAAAGCCATAGTTTACAGCAGATATTCTACAGGCGATAAGAAGTAGAGATCTAGCCTACTCCCGTTGGAAACATTTTAGAACGTTGAATCTCGAAAGGGATTTTCATTTTGCTAGGAGTAACGTTAATAGGAATCGGCAGGAATGATAAGAGCAGCGACTGTCCTATTGATGTTGATGATCTGAACAAAGTTTTTACAATTTACCATTGAATTCAGGAGATGTTTCGGGAATAGGGAATGATCATTATAATATTAATCCTTATTTTAATCATACTGCATTTGAGTTTTCATGCGTCCACCATTCCCATGTGATTTCCAGTTTTGCCTATGTCAAATCAAATGCAGTTGGCTTCGAAACATGCATCCAAAGTTTAGTAGAACCATCTTACCGTTAATACTACCCTACATTACATTTCTTCAACACTATCATTACAAGTACCCTCCCCAATAAATGGAAGCATGCTAATATAATACCGCTACCCAAATCGAACACAGAATATATACCAATCGCAATTTTAAGTTTTTTGTTTAAAGCATTTGAAAAATTATTATGTGCCCAAATGACCGCGCATATGAGCGAAAATGACAAGCAAGCAGTCAGGTTTCCGAACCCAACATAGTTGCATAACAGCTTTAGTTGAAGGGTCCAAATATATAAGACGGAATCTCGACAATCGCAATGCGAATTTTTTGTACTACTTGACCACTCCAAGGCTTTTGACACCGTCAACCATCATATATTAAATCTTTTCAACTTTACTACAACGTCAACATCACTTTTATCTTTCTACCTTTCCAACCGCGTTCAGTCGTAACTCTGCTAATAAGAGAAAACTGAATATATTATATAACAACATCATTAGATACGTTTATAGACTGAAGACATGATAGAATATCCTCATTTTTAAAGCAACTTTAAGGCGTATAATTCGAAGACCTAATAAATAAAAAAATTCTCATGTTTCTGCATAAGATCATCAACATTAAACTACCAGCTTACTTATTTAATATTGTTACGCAAATAAAAATGCTAAAGACGAAATCCACCACATCAAAAACTTATTATTAGCTTTTGGCTATAAAATTATTGGCTTGTGTCAAGGCTAAAATTAATCTTCTAAAATTACCTGTACTAATTAAGGGTGCTACCATCCGCATGAAGTTGCCAGTTCAATTAAAAAAAAAAAAAAAAAATTGAGTTTTATTTTATTTTGGCGCAGTATAAACGAACTCAAACGTTTTAAAAAGGTTAAAACGTAGTAATGTAGAGGAATGATAATACCTGTGCGTCGAAGCCTTATATCGGACTGGCAATTTTTCATTAATGCAGTACGTCTTTTAAATGCTCTTCCTCCTGACATACAACAAATAAGCAACGCAACACCTTTTACATTAATACATAATACATGAAATAAGATTAACAATATTTTTTATATTATATAATAAAAAACAAAATAAAGTTATAATTGTAGTTAAAGTGGCGAATTATATTAAACATGGAATGATAAATTATGAATTAAGATAAGGAATTAATAATTTATTCAATTCATTAGGACTTAACGAATAATCAATAAATCTATAATATTTGAATTCATTGCCATCCTTTTAAGTGGATCAGCATCAGGATAATTGGTTCTAAAAAATGTAATGGAGAGTGGTAAGAAATAACGTAATATTCGATGCGGTATATTAAAAGATATTTCGTTAATTAAAAATCCGGAGCATATATCGCCTCTGATAACATTTAATATATTTAAATGACACATTTAACATAGTTCTACGGCTTTTCAACGATGGTAGTTTAATGAGAGCTAATCGGGTAGAAAAAGATGGCATGTTTCTCGGGTCAAAATGTAGTCCACGTAGACAAAACATCAAAAATTTTTTTTATACAGACTTAATTGCATTAGAGTGTATTTGATTAATAGGGTCCCAAATTATAGATCCATATTCTAAAATAGGGCGAACAAGTGACATGTAAAGGGCTTTTGTAAAGTACGGATCATCAAAATCCTTCGACCAACGTTTTATATGACCAATTACAATCCTCGCCTTATTAGTTGTACTCGTAATATGCGAAATAAAACTAACTGGTCAAATAAAACGCCAAGATCAAGGAAACAATTAACAACATCGATTGAAAAGTTACCAAAAAAATAGTTTACAGACAAAGGAATTGTTCTCGAATACTGCATCAGTTTACATTTTTCTTAATTAAGCTCCATTAAGCTTGTATTACACCATTCATGAAAAAGATTCAGATCTGCTTGAAGAAAATATTGAACAGAAGGCTCGTTATAAAATAAATAAAATTTTTCTCATCATCAGCATACATTAAAATGTGTGAATGCTTGATTATCTGCGGCAGGTCATTGATGAATAAAGAAAATAATAGAGTGCCAAGATGACTACCCTGTGGAAACCCAGAACGAGCATGTATGCTCTTTGATAGCGTATTATTAAAATTAACAGTTTGAGTTATATTTGATAAATAAGATTTAATCCATTTAATAGCACCATCCGTAAACCCCACCATTCAGAATTTTGTCAATAAAAGAATATGATTCACCTTATCAAAGGTTTTGCTAAAATCGGTATAGATGACATCAGTTTGCTTTTTGTGAAAAATCCACGCTTAATTAAGGTTGTGAAGTAGAAGTAAATTTGTCACGGTTGAACATCCTTTTTGGAATCCATGTTGGTATGGAGATATTATATTTGATACATGGTAATATAACCTATCAGTAATTAATTTTTCATAAAACTTGGGTATGATGCTCAATTTAAATAATGTATATATATATATATATATATATATATATATATATATATATATATATATATATATATATATATATATATATAATTTATATATATACAATTTTGAATATCAGATCTTTTGCAAGACTTAAACAATGGCAGTATAAGAGACTCCCTCCAAATGTTAGGCAGGTATCCATATTTAATTGAAATATTAAATATAGCAGTTAAGGGGATCCCTAAGCTATCGGCACAATTGATCAAAATACTGCTCGGAATTTTGTCAGGTCACAACTAGAAGAAAATTTCAAATTTCGTAATTGAGTTGCAACTGTATTAAAATTTAAAAAATTTTTGGTGAGATAGCAATTTTTGCGTGGCAACGCTGATTGTATATATGTCTCTTCTAAAGAAAACATTTAAATCTATATATTTAAAAGAGAACTATAAAACGCGTTGTAATTGAGTGTTAATTGTTAGAGTGAACCCCTTTGTTTTGAATAAATTTTAGTTTAAGCTTAAATTTGTTACAGCATTTAAACTTTGTGTGAGTTAGAAAATATTTTTAATATAAAAAGCATATGTAAAAAGTGGTGTGTGACTTCACTATTGTTCAACTGGGCGGTGCCATGCCAATATTAAATTTGCATTTATATGTCTATATCTTTAAAATTATAATAGTAAGAGTCAATAAATTTGACCCAAATAACTTTATGGTCAATAAAATTCATCAGTCAAAAATTTGGCCTAATTGCATAAGTTGGAGTAGTACCTCTTATGCAAACTAAATATTGATCTTTGTATATTTTTGAAACGGTAATAGTGGCAGGTTCTAAATTTGGTTAAAATAACTTAGAAGTTAATACACATCATCAGTCGAAAAATGGGCGAAATTTAAATTGTAGGTGTGGCATCTCTCATACAAATTAAATATTGATTTCTGTATATCTAGAAAACGATTAGAATTGAAGGTTCTAAATTTGGTCTAAACGACTTCTTAGAGAGTGTACACGCAAGAAATAAAAAATGGTGTTGATCGTTTCGTTGCTGTACGTTAACTAGAAACTTTTTTTTAAAGAGGATGGCGCATAACAAATACAACAATAACAGTTATAACAAAGCCACTTAAGAGATTGTTGTTTACAAGAAAACTACAAAGAACAATGCTGTGAATGTCGTATGACAAATCGTATGATTTAACTCTTAACTTCGAAAAAATACAAAATTGAGTAAATTATGGTTTTAATTTCACTCGGAAGCTGATCATCCCAATCCAAACTGATTAACCATAGTTTTTGTATAATGATTTTAACTGCTATTATGACAGGTGAAATCCAGCCAAGAGGGTCAAAAATTTTTGAAATTTCTGATAATAGCCTTCTTTTAGTTTCGATGCAGTAATCTTTAGGCTTAACATTGTAAGAAAAACCATCGACAGTGGGATTCCATAGAACTCCAAGGAGACAAACAGTAATGTCTGTAGGTATAGTCACCATACTCTCAATTCTATCAATCTCAGGAATGTTATTTAAAATTTTACTCTTATTAGTTGCCCATTTTCTTAACCGAAAACCGCCAGCCGTAAGAAGCTGGTTTAAGTCTTCTGCTAATTTTTGTGCATCTGTAATAGTGTTGGAGCCAGCCATACAATCATCAACATAAAAACAGGTTTTTATTGCCTCAAAAGGTAGTGGAAAGCAGTCACTCTCGTCTTCACTTAATTGAAGAAGGGTACGTACTGCTAAATAGGGAGCAGAAGTGGTACCGTAGGTTACAGGACTTTCTCTCCACAAAATTCTCTGAAAATCACGGTCACACATTTGTACGTCGATCATGTGAAACATTTGTTTAATATCAGCAGCAAAGCAAAATTTCTTGCACCTGTATCGTAGTAAGACTGCCATGAGGTCTTGCTGTAATACTGGGCCTCAAAGCAAATTATCATTTAAAGATTGTCCATTTGATGATTTGCTAGAACCGTCAAACACTAGTCGAAGTTTCGTGGTAGGGCTTATATCTTTTAACACAGCATGGTGTGGCATATAATACACTTTGGCTGCGGGGCGGTTAATGAGATGTATTCACTCACTCACTAAACTTACGTTTCATAGATTTTAGTCTTCTTAAGGCTCCAGTATAGGATTCTCCCAGCACAGGGGTATGCTTAAACGCTAATCTAACAGCATATCTTTAAGAACGGGTTGTCGTAGAAGAGTAGAAATCTTCTGCCATTCGATCTTTTGCAGCTAAAGATGGCTTTTTTTTTATTAAGGCCCTCTCGCTTCCCAAAATAGTCGTAAGGCTTTGTTAAGATTGTTTGACTAGTGATCTGACACACTGTAACTGTCTCGTCCATAGTACACCTACTGCAAGCAACCCAACCGAATGCAGTGTTTTGAGCCAACAAGTTGCCCTCCTTTAAAATTCTACCCTCTTTAATTAACAAAAAGAAATAGTCAAACCCAATTAAAATATCTATATCTTCAGGTACATAAAATTTATTATCAGCTAAAGGGAGTGACTGAATCTCATCCCAGCGAGTAATCGTCAATTTTTTACAGGGTAATTTTGATGTCAAATTGTTAAGAATATGGGCTAGAATATAAATGATTTCATTTCCATGGATGGATTTGAGTTCTAATTTGACAGTTCCTCGTGTAACTCCAGCTTTGCTGTTACCTAGGCCACTTACAAAAATTCTTGTTGGCTTTCGAACTAGCATTAATCTCTGTGCACATTTTTCTCTGAAGATTCAGCTAAATTCACCTTAGTGTCACTAGCAATAGTAAACGTTTCATTCATGGCACTAGCAGCAGTCTGGAATTTTTTATTTGATTCCTTCGTCATTATAGGTGTCGACGGCTTTCGGTTAATATGGATTATTGAATGATGTTTTCCCTGGCGTGATACACAAATATGTTTCGATGGACAACTATGCACGGTATGGTTAGGCTTCAAACAATTAAAACATAAGCGTTTTTCCTTTATAAAATCCACTCGTTTAGTTACGTCGAATCTGCTGAAAGTCGGACAATAGGATAGATAATGATTTTCTCCACATGCAGCGCAGGCTTTTTTCATTGTACTAGTATAAGCACGGGCAGACTTAACACGTTTTGGAGGAGGTTTAACACGTTTTCCATCAGGAGATGGTAAACGCTCCAAGGCATCAGAGCGTTCATTTAGAAAACTAAAAAAGCGAAGGGAAGGTAGCTTACCACAGTATTCAGCCCAAGCTTGTAGGGAGACTATCTAATTTTTTACATAATATATGGATCAGCCATGGATCTCCTTTCTCGTCATCAGGTCCTTGAGCTCGAAGACCTCGTATCACTTCATCAGCAACGTTAGAAATTTTACGTAACTCTAGGGCATCATCAGCTTTCGGAATTTGAAGGAATGTCTCAATTAAAGAGTAGACCACCAGCGAGGCTTTGTCATACCGTTCCTGCAATTTTTTTAATGCTTCTTCTTAATTCCGATCAGATAATTGCAGATGACGAATAAGGTTGGCAGGTTCGCCAATTAATAGACCCTTTAAATATTGAAATTTTTGTGCAGCGGATAAGTAGTTGTTGTTGTGGACGGAACTGCTGAACAAATCGAAAAACGATTTGAATTCCGAATATTTCCCATCACATACCGGGGACGTTAATCTTAGGCAATCGCATATCTGCCACATTTGCTGAGGTGTTCATTGTTTGAGAAAACGTGGTTGCAGTCTGCGTCTCAAAAAGCCTTTGCATTGTATTATGCTGTATAGTTGTTGAATTGACTGGATCAACATTATTTGAGCGCGCCTTTGTCTCAATTAATTCACAATATAGTGTCTTTACTCGATAATATTTGGTCTCAAATTCCTCGTATTCAGTTTCACGATCAGGAAATCGATCGCTTTGTGCTGTCATTTCTAAATATAAGGATTGGAATTGGTCGTACACAGCTTCCAGTTTTTCCAACCGAGCACGCAAGTCAAACCGCGAGGTTTGGTCATTGACTTGGTGTAGAAAGTTTTCAATTCTCGTGGCAGT
>JAKWBJ010000238.1:255000-295161 GCA_023159175.1 Wohlfahrtia magnifica | reverse complement strand
CCCATCAGACAATCTTAATATAATCCCATTTAACCTAGGTAGTTCAAGCTTCTCCAATTTATATCTCCTGGAGAAGAGAACTAGCTCAGTCTTTGAAGGATTGATGTTAAGAACTCTGACGGTCGCCCAGGAAGAAAGCTTTCCGACTGCTTAACCTCGCTAACAATCTGGAAAAACCTCCCCGACACGAGAACTACTATATCGTTCCCACCTCCTCAAACCGCCTGAGGATGCCATTTGCAACAAGATTCCAAAGTAAAGGCAAAAGTACAGGCAAAAGTGCTTGAGGAGTACCGCGAAACACTAGTGTTTCTCAAGGCGTATATTACCAAGTTCCGAGCGGACAACCCTACCCTTATACGTTAATTACCCACTCAACCAGGAAGTAATGGGCGCCAAAATCGACCGGTGCGATTAGGGATAATCCCACCACTTTCAACTTTATTGAAGGCACCTTCAATATCCAAGAATAATAAATCCGATATATAGTGCAGATCTCTCTCAATGTGGCCGACGACCTCATGCAGAGCAGTTTCCACAGGTCTACCTCTCAGGTAGGAATGTTGAGTCCCACTAAAGGTCCTCCTATCAATCCCGCTCCTCAAATGTAAATCTGCCACTCTCTCCATCGGTTTTGTTGACTGATCGGCCTAAAACCACCCGGCATGGAGTAGCAAGATCTATTGGCTTTCTGCAACCCTTCTCCACGCCCTAGGTACAATTCCACCATGAAGGAAAACCCTAAAGACATTCACGAAGAGCTTCAGAGCAGAGATGGGGACATTCTACAACATGGCCGGAAAAATCGCATCCGAACCAGGAGACTTATAAGACCCAAAGGATTGGACCGCTCATATCACTTTATCCAATGTCACCATATCAGACATCAAATCCTGTTCCTTATCCGTCACCGGAGCCAAAAATACCCTCTCCGGCTCATCAACCGTCACCTTCCTACAACCAGGGAAGTGAGTCTCCGGTAAAATACCAAGAGACTCAGAGCCGGATTCAGCCCATGAGCCATCCGCCTTCCGAATGTTACCCTTGAGGCAATGGGAGCATTACTCTTCTAAACCTGGTTAGCTCATTGACAGAATCACATGGACTCACAAAACTTCGTCCAAGACTCTCTCTTGACCCTCTTGATGTTTCCCTTGTACTTACTGAAACAAATCCTTGACCACCCAAAAGGGCGTTCTGTCGAACCAAGGAATTCAAAGAATGAGCTTTTGGGAGCCCAAAAACACCATCTCTCGAGGCCTGCACAACCAGGTTCTAAATATCCGTGCTCGATACCGATGCTCGAGCTAAAATGACAGTATCATCCAGCTCGTCATCGGTGCTCCAGGACGGGTAATCGAGTCCCTGCGTGGCGCTCTTACCCCCGAAGGGGTGGTGTTTCCAGACGCCAACAAACTTTTCCTCTAGCTCCTTCTGAAGCTGAACCTGCTAAGTAGCAAGACTTAGATTCAAAAGAGCCAACGTGTTTTCCTATTCTATAGCCAGTCCGTTATCAGTTTTATCAATATTATCATTATATTTATTATTATCATTATACATTCAACTGAATCCACGAGTACACCGTAAGTGGATGGACACCATCCACGCAGTGACGGCGTACGTGGACTAGGCTGCAACCTACAACCGGCCCGTGCCCTAGCACCGGAGGGGAACTGTTAGCGATCAGTTGTCTTTTACACTTAACTGGCCATAGAGGTCCTCGGCACAGCTACCTACCACCTTGACCTTAAAAGTGTTTTTAGTAAGCTTTTTAACTTCTTAATTCTGTGATCTTAGTAGTTTTATTTATTTAACTACACTGGTTTACAGCAAAAAAAAGCCTTTAAATAAAATTGTATGGAATATAATGATTTTGATGCGTTGAATTCAGATCCATTTTCAGTTTCTTTCTATCAAGTTCATAGTTTATTATGGGCGTGGCAAATTTTTCGCCCATAACTTGAAAACGATTATAAATCAACTACATCAAACTTTTTTTTATTTTCAACAATTTCGGATTTATTCGGAACTTAGTTGCGAAAAAACATTTCGCGCAAAATTAGAGCAATTTTTTTTTAAGTCATAAAAATTTTTTCAGATTGCGAGTTTTACATGTTAAGAACTTAAATTAAAGTGTTGAGAATAAAAAAAGCTATAAAACATGAAAATGGGTTGGCTATTGCTAATTTTATTCAAAATTAAATGCAGGTACCTAATTTTGACCAAAATTACATACATACATAATTCCCGCGAGATCCCAAGTGGGACAAGGGGACTTCTCTCAATCAATGAGGTGCACCCGATTCTATTTTAAGACTCATTTAAAGGGATCTGCAATTTAATGATGGCTCTGAACGTCATATACATTAGTTAGGGAAGTTTTTCATAGCGTAAATACTATAACCAGTCGCTAGCAATGCTGTGAGGTGATACCGCTGTTGAAAATTATCTGATGCTCTGGTCTGGTATTGAACCGAGGACCTCTTGGTTGGTAGGAGGTTGTCTTACTTACCCACCATACCACAGCGGCACACTTGACAAAATTGGCGGACAAATTTTTTTTGCAGAATTAGTGGAAATTTTTTTTTATTTCCAAAAAGTTATAAAAAATTCTTAGAATATAAATTTTACATTTTAATGAAAGCCAGATATATTGAAAGTAAAATCTATATCTATATAAAAGAGGAATATAAAATCCGTTGTAATTGATGTTCTCTGAAATGATTCACCCGATTTTATTCTATAAGACCAAGGTTTTTATGTAAATGGGTTAGAGTCAACCTCTGTATTGCATAAGTTTTACTTGAAAACTTTATGTAAATGGGTTAGAGTCAACATTTGTATTGCATAAGTTTTACTTGAAAACGAAATTTGTTACAGCATTTAAGCTTGGTGTGAGTTAGAAAATTCATATCATTTCATTCACTTTCATTTGGTGTGTGGCTTCACTATTGTGCAACTGGGCTGTGCCACGCCCATATAAAATTTGTGTGTATATGTCTATATTTTTAAAACGGTAATAGTAAGTCTTTAAATTTGGTCCAAAAAACTTTGTGGTCAATACAAGTTATTAGTCAAAAATTGGGAAGAATTGGTTGAGTGGGAGTAGCACCTTCCATACAAAGAAAATATGGATTTTTGTATATCTTTGGAACGGTAATATTCCACTATTCTGAATTTGGTCTAAGTACCTTAGTAGTTAATACACATCATCAGTCGAAGTTTGAGTGAAATTGAATAAGTGGGTGTAGCATCTCCCATACAAATTAAATATTGATTTTTGTATATCTATATATAATATTTTGTATATATATACAACGATTGTAATGGAAGGTTCTGAATTTGGTCTAAACGATATCTTAGATAGTACAAACCTTCAGTAAAAAGTTGGCGGAATCGAATAAGTGGGCATGGTAACTCCCATACAAATTAAATAATGATTTTTGTGTATCTTGAGAATGGTTAGAGTTGAAGTTTCTAAATTTGGTTTAAATAACTTGTCTATCAAACCATCATAAGAAAAATATGGAAATTTGCATGTGTAGAGATCGTAACATTTAAAGCTTTCTTTATCACAAAGGTTCTCAGCAACGCGGGAGGGATTACTCTAGTACCTTATAAATGTGTAATACATTATTAGGCTACACAAAAAAATAATGAAAGGAAATATATGGGAGGAAAAAAGCCATACACATATATATATGTGAAGAAATCATGCTCGTGATTTCGTGGTTTTGTGATTTGCCGTCAAGCCAACTTCTTAAAACTCTTCCACAAGTGTTACATAATATTTTCAGCAGCCAATTTTGTTTCTTTCATCGATAGGAGATCCAAAGTAATGCTTATAAGCATTCTTAATTTGGGAAATTATTGTATGGCGTTGAGATTTTAAAGTTAATTCCTCACAGATGTACAAGACAAATCTGGAGAATTTTTAAACTAACTCTATGTATAAATTTTGTAGAACACTTACCAAAATAAAAAAATATAAAACGGAGATAGTCCTTAGAGTACTCTTCAATATTAACTTTTGGTTTTAATAAAATCAAATAACGGATAGGATTTGTCTTTGTTTCGCAAACAAGTGATGAATGGTGAAAAAAATTGTGTTATCTTTCTCCAAAGGGCATTTTGTACTGCATCTTTTACTACAATAATAAAAAAAATCTTATTCTTAAAATATTTTTTACCTTCTATAGCCATTAAACATGAGCCCTTTACTTTTATCAAAGTTAGGCACCTGCCTTTATGAGTTATTTTTTTTTTCAACATATCTGGCTTTCATATTAATACTTAAAATGTACAATTTATATTCTAAGAATGTTTTTATAACTTGTTTAAAATAAAAGAAAATAAATGTCCAATAATTTTGCAAGAAAAAATTTGTTCGCTAATTTTGGTCAAAATTAGGTACCTGCATTAAAGTGATTAAGAGGTAAAATTCCCATTCTGAAAACATTTTTATGACTTTAAAAAAAAGTGCTCTAAATTTGCGCGAAAATATTTTTTTTTTCGCAACTAAGTTACGAATAACTGCGAAACTGTTGAAAATACAAAAAAGTTTTTTTCAGTTGATTTACATGTATTTTTACGCTCTTGCTTTTAATTGTCACTGAACAGCGACGAATGCATATATGTGGCGAATGCATGTTAATTCTTTTTATATATTTTTTTTAACATCAACTTTACTCTCTCTAAGAGAGTAATTTCAATGTTCTCACTAACACAACTACATTTTTACTTTTGCACATCACTGCTTTATACATACCATAAGCAGTGTGCCGATATTAGCTTTTTTGAGCTAAATTTAGCTATTATATGTTCGATTTAGCTTCGAAGTTTTTCATTTAGCTTTTAGCTTTTTAAAAAAATTAATTTAGCTTTTTTAGCCTTTTCTGACATTTCAACAAAAAAAGGGCGATAGAGTAAAAAAATTGTAAAGTCTGACATCAAAAAACAATGATGATCATGATCATCATTATTAAGTTTCATGCAACCGTATATTGTATAAGTGAACTAATAAACTTCATTACACTTGTCCTTAACATTCGAGTTGATTGTTCTCTTTTCATAGCTATTCAGCTGTGTTGAAGAGAAACGAAATTAATAATAAATAAAGCTGAAGGTTTGATAATCATCATTATTAAGTTTTATGCAATGTAATTTATATTTGTGATAACAACAACATTAAGCCAATTTAACTGACTTCACTGTACAATAAAATACATAGTATGTATTGAACTTTTGTTCATAATTATTTTATTGTTATATTTTCATGTTTTACGAAAAGCTATAACTCTAAATTTTTTCAAGGAATTGGATAAAGAAAATCCTTATTTAACATAACTTAATTTTTTTTATTATAATTATAATCTTTATTAAAATCTCTTTCTGAAATAATATACAATAGTCAGAAAAAGTTTGCGTACAAAACCATTATGTCCAAGATAATATACAAAACAGGCATAACAACAGCTCTTAAGAATATAAAATAATTTTTTTGTATTCAATCTTGTTGCATAGTTTTAATAAATAAATAAATCCAGCAAATAAAATTAATTACATAATTACAAAAAAGTAAAATTGTGTTAAAAAAATACGCAGAAAAAGTATACGTACAAAAGTGTATGCAATTTGTTAAAATCTTTTTTTTGAATATTTTAAACAGCATTGATAATAAATTAGTGTATTGTTAGATGGTCTGTTCTTTTGAGAACCACAGCCAATCTTTTCTGCATGGAAAAAACCAGTTTTGTGGTGACTTTCAGTGATATTTTTTTCTATTCAGTAGGCAAAACTTTTCTAATATAATTTTTGATATTATAACATGATGGAGAATTTTTTGCTCCAACAGATTTCATAAATAATCAATACGATTGAGATCTGGGCTCTATGGCGGCACACTCAACTGTTTTGGAACATTATAAAGCATCTAAAGCTTAACAATATCTGCCGCGTTCTTAGAATCGTTAACTTATTCAAATAAAACATTGCTATCAAAACCCAGTTTCGTTAGATTTTGCTTCTAGTTGACCTTCAGAATGTCTAGGTAAGCTCTCTTGGACACAGTGGACTCAATAATCTGCAAATTGTACACTCCATTAGCCGGCACATACACCGTAACTATTACACCTTCACCACCGTGTATAACCGTGTCGTACAATTAGCTTTATATAGTGCCGGATTTTCGCACACGAATTGACGACTTTTTATTATAAAAATGCAATACTTACTCTTATCCAAAAACATAATTCTTTTCCAGAATTCTAATGGTTTATGTAACAGCTCTATACCGAACAACATTCTTCTTTGACTCTTTTTAATAAAATAAAGGGCTACCTACATTCTATACGAGCATGAAGACTGTTTCGATTTAAGATATTTCTGAAATTATCATCACATATACTCCTGTTCAATTTTAAATTAATGCTTTCAGCCACTTTTGAGACTATTATCTATTATAATCTTGCTGCATGGAGTTGATGAGATGTATCTTTCTCTTCAAATGAATCTTTAAGAACGCCCAAAACGAGGTTTTGACACAAAGCCTCCAGTTACCTTGTAAAAGTTGATGGTTTTCTAGATAGAAGAGCGAATTTTCTCTACCTTTATGCAACTTCTTCAAAGGTTTTTTCTTGCTTTCTGAGAAAAAAATAAGTTTTTTTTCGATAGGATAAATGTTTTTCTTTGTGAACCCATTGCAAATAAAATTTACTTTACAAATTGACTTCATTTTCTTATAGCAGATACACAAATTTGACTAAAAATGCAACGAAATTAACAGATTAATAGATTAATATTTTATGTGTACGCAGAGTTTTCTGAGTAAATAAAAGCACTCTTTTTAATTATGATGCCTAGCAATGAGACTACTTTCTTTCCAAAAAAAATTTGGGTTATAATATTGTTACGTTTTTACCGTTTTAAGAACGTGTATGTATGAGTTCGTAGATTGCAGTTAAAATAAATTTTGTGTTTAGTTTTTAATTAAAATCCTTTATCCAACACAGTTTTGTGAACCACTGCTTGTAATCTTTTTACAGGCAATAACAATTTCTATTCTTAGTTATTTCGTCTGTTTAGAACTTTGTAAACAACAATTATTACTTGACAGATCTTACTGCCTAAAGGTCTTCCAACCCGATCGTAGTTATAACTTAGATTCGATCACAACCTTTTAAACCATTGAAAATCCAAACTTAACTCTCTTTACTGATTTTTTCCAACTAAACTGGTTTTTTACTTCACGATTCACTTCACGAGTTTACTCCTTAAACTCTCTTCACACAAAATTCAAACCAATAAACTCTTCTCACATAAACTGTACTCGCTGAGTTTATTACAAATAAACTGAATACAATACATCGAAAGCTCTCGAACCTCTCGATATTTTAGGTAGATTCTATTCTTTCTTTTTAGTTCTTATGTAGCCATGCGAATGTAAATATCTACTTTTTTCAGCTCTGGGTATTTGTTGTTGCTTGTTCATTGTCTGTTACTTGTTTTCTTTGCTGTTAGTTTTAGTTGTTGCCGCTTTATCTTTATTTATATATGTCTACTAATGTTTGTTGTTGTCTATTTGGTTATTTGCAAACAGCACTTATAGTTGTTTTTGCGGCTTTTGTTTATTTTATTTTAGCAATGTAATAGGCGTAGGGGTGTCCAACCTGATTTTCGTAAAAATATGTTTCAGGGAGCTAAGACATAAAACAAGACCTAAAAGTTGAAGCTTTGTTGACTCTTCTTAAAAACACTTCTTAGAAATACTGAATTAAATAAAAAGCTTAAAAGATTTTACTTAAAGTATTACAACAACCAAAATCTTAACACAATAATTAAATAAATAAAACTACTAAAATCACAGAAATAAGGAAAAGTTGTTTAAAAACTTTGCACAAACTTTAAATATTATAAGAAATTTTCAAAATACCTACTAAATTGACTCTTTTAGAAAAAAGAGACTTAGTGACCATTTAGTAAATTCTTTTTTATATCATATTTTCATTAAATGACAGAGTCTTTATTCTTCTTCTTATTCTTACAATTAAGTTTAGATCTCTTGTTGAGTAAAGTATAAAGAGCACGACCGCACCTTATTATTATTATTATTATTATTATTATTATTATTATTATTATTATTATTATTATTATTATTATTATTATTATTATTATTATTATTATTATTATTATTATTATTATTATTATTATTATTATTATTATTATTATTATTATTATTATTATTATTATTATTATTATTATTATTATTATTATTATTATTATTATTATTATTATTATTATTATTATTATTATTATTATTATTATTATTATTATTATTATTATTATTATTATTATTATTATTATTATTATTATTATTATTATTATTATTATTATTATTATTATTATTATTATTATTATTATTATTATTATTATTATTATTATTATTATTATTATTATTATTATTATTATTATTATTATTATTATTATTATTATTATTATTATTATTATTATTATTATTATTATTATTATTATTATTATTATTATTATTATTATTATTATTATTATTATTATTATTATTATTATTATTATTATTATTATTATTATTATTATTATTATTATTATTATTATTATTATTATTATTATTATTATTATTATTATTATTATTATTATTATTATTATTATTATTATTATTATTATTATTATTATTATTATTATTATTATTATTATTATTATTATTATTATTATTATTATTATTATTATTATTATTATTATTATTATTATTATTATTATTATTATTATTATTATTATTATTATTATTATTATTATTATTATTATTATTATTATTATTATTATTATTATTATTATTATTATTATTATTATTATTATTATTATTATTATTATTATTATTATTATTATTATTATTATTATTATTATTATTATTATTATTATTATTATTATTATTATTATTATTATTATTATTATTATTATTATTATTATTATTATTATTATTATTATTATTATTATTATTATTATTATTATTATTATTATTATTATTATTATTATTATTATTATTATTATTATTATTATTATTATTATTATTATTATTATTATTATTATTATTATTATTATTATTATTATTATTATTATTATTATTATTATTATTATTATTATTATTATTATTATTATTATTATTATTATTATTATTATTATTATTATTATTATTATTATTATTATTATTATTATTATTATTATTATTATTATTATTATTATTATTATTATTATTATTATTATTATTATTATTATTATTATTATTATTATTATTATTATTATTATTATTATTATTATTATTATTATTATTATTATTATTATTATTATTATTATTATTATTATTATTATTATTATTATTATTATTATTATTATTATTATTATTATTATTATTATTATTATTATTATTATTATTATTATTATTATTATTATTATTATTATTATTATTATTATTATTATTATTATTATTATTATTATTATTATTATTATTATTATTATTATTATTATTATTATTATTATTATTATTATTATTATTATTATTATTATTATTATTATTATTATTATTATTATTATTATTATTATTATTATTATTATTATTATTATTATTATTATTATTATTATTATTATTATTATTATTATTATTATTATTATTATTATTATTATTATTATTATTATTATTATTATTATTATTATTATTATTATTATTATTATTATTATTATTATTATTATTATTATTATTATTATTATTATTATTATTATTATTATTATTATTATTATTATTATTATTATTATTATTATTATTATTATTATTATTATTATTATTATTATTATTATTATTATTATTATTATTATTATTATTATTATTATTATTATTATTATTATTATTATTATTATTATTATTATTATTATTATTATTATTATTATTATTATTATTATTATTATTATTATTATTATTATTATTATTATTATTATTATTATTATTATTATTATTATTATTATTATTATTATTATTATTATTATTATTATTATTATTATTATTATTATTATTATTATTATTATTATTATTATTATTATTATTATTATTATTATTATTATTATTATTATTATTATTATTATTATTATTATTATTATTATTATTATTATTATTATTATTATTATTATTATTATTATTATTATTATTATTATTATTATTATTATTATTATTATTATTATTATTATTATTATTATTATTATTATTATTATTATTATTATTATTATTATTATTATTATTATTATTATTATTATTATTATTATTATTATTATTATTATTATTATTATTATTATTATTATTATTATTATTATTATTATTATTATTATTATTATTATTATTATTATTATTATTATTATTATTATTATTATTATTATTATTATTATTATTATTATTATTATTATTATTATTATTATTATTATTATTATTATTATTATTATTATTATTATTATTATTATTATTATTATTATTATTATTATTATTATTATTATTATTATTATTATTATTATTATTATTATTATTATTATTATTATTATTATTATTATTATTATTATTATTATTATTATTATTATTATTATTATTATTATTATTATTATTATTATTATTATTATTATTATTATTATTATTATTATTATTATTATTATTATTATTATTATTATGACCACCAACATCGACCGTTGAAACTAACGATTACAATTGAGATTAGGTCAGCTCAAAAAATGAAATCAAAGAAATACTATAAAAAGATGGCGAATCGCGGCTAGTTATCATTTGGCTGTCAATAAGTAAAGTTTGTTTAGGCGCAAATAAAAAGTGTTGTAAAAGTGAATTTGCTGTATTAAGATATAGTGTATTAAAGTTACAGTGGAATTAATAAGAAAGAGACAAACTGTAAAAACAACGACAAGTAGTGTTTTATTTTATTGTAGCGCAATATAAACGAACTCAAGCGTTTTATAAAGGTTAAAACGTATCATTTGGTGACAGAAGTGGGATTGCGTATTAACAAATAAAATAAATAAATCAAACGGAGTAAAAAAAATCCAAGAATTAAAAGTGGACAGACTTAAACGCGAGTTAACTAAATTGGAGCTCCCAACAACTGGTAATTAGACTGAATTACAAAAACTTCTGTTAGAGGAATTTTAGAGACGCGGCATAGATACTCACGAATTTGATGATGACAATGAGCTTGAGATAAGTGCCCTTACAACAACAGGTAGTATAGAAGTTAATTCGCTGCCTGCTGCTATAATGGAAAAAATGCAGGTACAGAGCAAAAAGTTTTTGGCTGAGGTACGTGAATTTCTAGAGCTGATAACAAAAAGCTTTTAGCTCAGGTAAAAGAATCTTCTAGAGCTGATAATGTAATGATTATAAAAAAATAATATTGTGGCTGAGATACAAGAGACTTCTGGAGCTTAGAACGAGAAACTTCTAGCAAAAAAGGATATTAAATTTGAAAAAGCGTATAGTCCAACAACCGAAAAGCTGCAAGAAATATATGGGACTGTTAGCAAAAAAGTTGATGACGTCAAAAAAATTGGTTGTAATTGAAGATAAAATCAACAGTCTACAGTGCCAATGACCGGAAGACAGTGGCCAGTAGAAACGGATAGGACGATGAAGAGAAAGCTCTAGACTTATTTTGGCATTAAAAGGTGCTGCAGCAGAGATTATAGAAACTATGCCAGCCAGCTACAGAAATAACTACAACGACTTAATGGTGGCACTTCGACGTAAATTTGGTGACGAACACGAACGAGATTCGTACCGCATGAAGTTACGGTGCCGAACGCATAAAGCTAATGAGCCACTACAGGCCTTTGCAATGGAGGTCAAGAGGTTGATACAAAAAGTGTATAGCATGAAAATTGTCAATACCAAAAAAGACTTCATTAGAGCTGTCAAAGAGATGGTAGAGAGGCATTTGGTTGAAAAGAAGCAAAGGGAAAAATTGAGGTGCCAAAACTGTGGCAAGAGCGGTCATTTTCAAAGACATTGTAGGGCAAGGCAAGTTGCGAAAATGCTAAGTTGCTCTGAGGACAGCACAGATCTCAGCCTGAAAGACGCTGCACTCATCCGAGAGTCTACGGGACAGTTTAATGTCACTGTCCACAAGGTAGACCCTCGCACCCGTCCTCTTCCCGGTCTTAGACCCATCTGTAGAGATGTCATTCAGTAGTCTATCAACATTCTGCCAAGACTATATCCGGAAAGACTGCAAAAGGGCACCTACTAAAGTCAAATTCCCTGACAGGGTCATGCGAATGCGACCACAGTCCAGCCCCCCAAAATGGCAGAATGATCATAATCCGGAGCCTTGGCCAGGCCTCCTTCTAAAATCCATAAGAAGCTCCTAATAGCCTCTAGGGAGGTTAAGCCTAGGATAATATCCAGCACTGCCTGAGGAGTACTCCTGATACACCATAGCAACACACCTATGCACCTTATCCAGTAGCCTCCTCCGACTGGCATTTTCTAAGGCATAAGTGAGGGCAGGTATGACTATGGAGTCATAGATCCCCTTCACCATCACCGGGCGAAGACCCCATCTCTTACCAATGGCACTTCTAACCGTATAGTAGGAATTAAAGCCCTTATTTATTCCCAGAAGGTTATTTTCCCTCCAGTTGGGTTTCCTATCCATGAAAACTCCTAAGATCTTGGACCCATCAGACAATCTTAATATAATCCCATTTAACCTAGGTAGTTCAAGCTTCTCCAATTTATATCTCCTGGAGAAGAGAACTAGCTCAGTCTTTGAAGGATTGATGTTAAGAACTCTGACGGTCGCCCAGGAAGAAAGCTTTCCGACTGCTTAACCTCGCTAACAATCTGGAAAAACCTCCCCGACACGAGAACTACTATATCGTTCCCACCTCCTCAAACCGCCTGAGGATGCCATTTGCAACAAGATTCCAAAGTAAAGGCAAAAGTACAGGCAAAAGTGCTTGAGGAGTACCGCGAAACACTAGTGTTTCTCAAGGCGTATATTACCAAGTTCCGAGCGGACAACCCTACCCTTATACGTTAATTACCCACTCAACCAGGAAGTAATGGGCGCCAAAATCGACCGGTGCGATTAGGGATAATCCCACCACTTTCAACTTTATTGAAGGCACCTTCAATATCCAAGAATAATAAATCCGATATATAGTGCAGATCTCTCTCAATGTGGCCGACGACCTCATGCAGAGCAGTTTCCACAGGTCTACCTCTCAGGTAGGAATGTTGAGTCCCACTAAAGGTCCTCCTATCAATCCCGCTCCTCAAATGTAAATCTGCCACTCTCTCCATCGGTTTTGTTGACTGATCGGCCTAAAACCACCCGGCATGGAGTAGCAAGATCTATTGGCTTTCTGCAACCCTTCTCCACGCCCTAGGTACAATTCCACCATGAAGGAAAACCCTAAAGACATTCACGAAGAGCTTCAGAGCAGAGATGGGGACATTCTACAACATGGCCGGAAAAATCGCATCCGAACCAGGAGACTTATAAGACCCAAAGGATTGGACCGCTCATATCACTTTATCCAATGTCACCATATCAGACATCAAATCCTGTTCCTTATCCGTCACCGGAGCCAAAAATACCCTCTCCGGCTCATCAACCGTCACCTTCCTACAACCAGGGAAGTGAGTCTCCGGTAAAATACCAAGAGACTCAGAGCCGGATTCAGCCCATGAGCCATCCGCCTTCCGAATGTTACCCTTGAGGCAATGGGAGCATTACTCTTCTAAACCTGGTTAGCTCATTGACAGAATCACATGGACTCACAAAACTTCGTCCAAGACTCTCTCTTGACCCTCTTGATGTTTCCCTTGTACTTACTGAAACAAATCCTTGACCACCCAAAAGGGCGTTCTGTCGAACCAAGGAATTCAAAGAATGAGCTTTTGGGAGCCCAAAAACACCATCTCTCGAGGCCTGCACAACCAGGTTCTAAATATCCGTGCTCGATACCGATGCTCGAGCTAAAATGACAGTATCATCCAGCTCGTCATCGGTGCTCCAGGACGGGTAATCGAGTCCCTGCGTGGCGCTCTTACCCCCGAAGGGGTGGTGTTTCCAGACGCCAACAAACTTTTCCTCTAGCTCCTTCTGAAGCTGAACCTGCTAAGTAGCAAGACTTAGATTCAAAAGAGCCAACGTGTTTTCCTATTCTATAGCCAGTCCGTTATCAGTTTTATCAATATTATCATTATATTTATTATTATCATTATACATTCAACTGAATCCACGAGTACACCGTAAGTGGATGGACACCATCCACGCAGTGACGGCGTACGTGGACTAGGCTGCAACCTACAACCGGCCCGTGCCCTAGCACCGGAGGGGAACTGTTAGCGATCAGTTGTCTTTTACACTTAACTGGCCATAGAGGTCCTCGGCACAGCTACCTACCACCTTGATCTTAAAAGTGTTTTTAGTAAGCTTTTTAACTTCTTAATTCTGTGATCTTAGTAGTTTTATTTATTTAACTACACTGGTTTACAGCAAAAAAAAGCCTTTAAATAAAATTGTATGGAATATAATGATTTTGATGCGTTGAATTCAGATCCATTTTCAGTTTCTTTCTATCAAGTTCATAGTTTATTATGGGCGTGGCAAATTTTTCGCCCATAACTTGAAAACGATTATAAATCAACTACATCAAACTTTTTTTTATTTTCAACAATTTCGGATTTATTCGGAACTTAGTTGCGAAAAAACATTTCGCGCAAAATTAGAGCAATTTTTTTTTAAGTCATAAAAATTTTTTCAGATTGCGAGTTTTACATGTTAAGAACTTAAATTAAAGTGTTGAGAATAAAAAAAGCTATAAAACATGAAAATGGGTTGGCTATTGCTAATTTTATTCAAAATTAAATGCAGGTACCTAATTTTGACCAAAATTACATACATACATAATTCCCGCGAGATCCCAAGTGGGACAAGGGGACTTCTCTCAATCAATGAGGTGCACCCGATTCTATTTTAAGACTCATTTAAAGGGATCTGCAATTTAATGATGGCTCTGAACGTCATATACATTAGTTAGGGAAGTTTTTCATAGCGTAAATACTATAACCAGTCGCTAGCAATGCTGTGAGGTGATACCGCTGTTGAAAATTATCTGATGCTCTGGTCTGGTATTGAACCGAGGACCTCTTGGTTGGTAGGAGGTTGTCTTACTTACCCACCATACCACAGCGGCACACTTGACAAAATTGGCGGACAAATTTTTTTTGCAGAATTAGTGGAAATTTTTTTTTATTTCCAAAAAGTTATAAAAAATTCTTAGAATATAAATTTTACATTTTAATGAAAGCCAGATATATTGAAAGTAAAATCTATATCTATATAAAAGAGGAATATAAAATCCGTTGTAATTGATGTTCTCTGAAATGATTCACCCGATTTTATTCTATAAGACCAAGGTTTTTATGTAAATGGGTTAGAGTCAACCTCTGTATTGCATAAGTTTTACTTGAAAACTTTATGTAAATGGGTTAGAGTCAACATTTGTATTGCATAAGTTTTACTTGAAAACGAAATTTGTTACAGCATTTAAGCTTGGTGTGAGTTAGAAAATTCATATCATTTCATTCACTTTCATTTGGTGTGTGGCTTCACTATTGTGCAACTGGGCTGTGCCACGCCCATATAAAATTTGTGTGTATATGTCTATATTTTTAAAACGGTAATAGTAAGTCTTTAAATTTGGTCCAAAAAACTTTGTGGTCAATACAAGTTATTAGTCAAAAATTGGGAAGAATTGGTTGAGTGGGAGTAGCACCTTCCATACAAAGAAAATATGGATTTTTGTATATCTTTGGAACGGTAATATTCCACTATTCTGAATTTGGTCTAAGTACCTTAGTAGTTAATACACATCATCAGTCGAAGTTTGAGTGAAATTGAATAAGTGGGTGTAGCATCTCCCATACAAATTAAATATTGATTTTTGTATATCTATATATAATATTTTGTATATATATACAACGATTGTAATGGAAGGTTCTGAATTTGGTCTAAACGATATCTTAGATAGTACAAACCTTCAGTAAAAAGTTGGCGGAATCGAATAAGTGGGCATGGTAACTCCCATACAAATTAAATAATGATTTTTGTGTATCTTGAGAATGGTTAGAGTTGAAGTTTCTAAATTTGGTTTAAATAACTTGTCTATCAAACCATCATAAGAAAAATATGGAAATTTGCATGTGTAGAGATCGTAACATTTAAAGCTTTCTTTATCACAAAGGTTCTCAGCAACGCGGGAGGGATTACTCTAGTACCTTATAAATGTGTAATACATTATTAGGCTACACAAAAAAATAATGAAAGGAAATATATGGGAGGAAAAAAGCCATACACATATATATATGTGAAGAAATCATGCTCGTGATTTCGTGGTTTTGTGATTTGCCGTCAAGCCAACTTCTTAAAACTCTTCCACAAGTGTTACATAATATTTTCAGCAGCCAATTTTGTTTCTTTCATCGATAGGAGATCCAAAGTAATGCTTATAAGCATTCTTAATTTGGGAAATTATTGTATGGCGTTGAGATTTTAAAGTTAATTCCTCACAGATGTACAAGACAAATCTGGAGAATTTTTAAACTAACTCTATGTATAAATTTTGTAGAACACTTACCAAAATAAAAAAATATAAAACGGAGATAGTCCTTAGAGTACTCTTCAATATTAACTTTTGGTTTTAATAAAATCAAATAACGGATAGGATTTGTCTTTGTTTCGCAAACAAGTGATGAATGGTGAAAAAAATTGTGTTATCTTTCTCCAAAGGGCATTTTGTACTGCATCTTTTACTACAATAATAAAAAAAATCTTATTCTTAAAATATTTTTTACCTTCTATAGCCATTAAACATGAGCCCTTTACTTTTATCAAAGTTAGGCACCTGCCTTTATGAGTTATTTTTTTTTTCAACATATCTGGCTTTCATATTAATACTTAAAATGTACAATTTATATTCTAAGAATGTTTTTATAACTTGTTTAAAATAAAAGAAAATAAATGTCCAATAATTTTGCAAGAAAAAATTTGTTCGCTAATTTTGGTCAAAATTAGGTACCTGCATTAAAGTGATTAAGAGGTAAAATTCCCATTCTGAAAACATTTTTATGACTTTAAAAAAAAGTGCTCTAAATTTGCGCGAAAATATTTTTTTTTCGCAACTAAGTTACGAATAACTGCGAAACTGTTGAAAATACAAAAAAGTTTTTTTCAGTTGATTTACATGTATTTTTACGCTCTTGCTTTTAATTGTCACTGAACAGCGACGAATGCATATATGTGGCGAATGCATGTTAATTCTTTTTATATATTTTTTTTAACATCAACTTTACTCTCTCTAAGAGAGTAATTTCAATGTTCTCACTAACACAACTACATTTTTACTTTTGCACATCACTGCTTTATACATACCATAAGCAGTGTGCCGATATTAGCTTTTTTGAGCTAAATTTAGCTATTATATGTTCGATTTAGCTTCGAAGTTTTTCATTTAGCTTTTAGCTTTTTAAAAAAATTAATTTAGCTTTTTTAGCCTTTTCTGACATTTCAACAAAAAAAGGGCGATAGAGTAAAAAAATTGTAAAGTCTGACATCAAAAAACAATGATGATCATGATCATCATTATTAAGTTTCATGCAACCGTATATTGTATAAGTGAACTAATAAACTTCATTACACTTGTCCTTAACATTCGAGTTGATTGTTCTCTTTTCATAGCTATTCAGCTGTGTTGAAGAGAAACGAAATTAATAATAAATAAAGCTGAAGGTTTGATAATCATCATTATTAAGTTTTATGCAATGTAATTTATATTTGTGATAACAACAACATTAAGCCAATTTAACTGACTTCACTGTACAATAAAATACATAGTATGTATTGAACTTTTGTTCATAATTATTTTATTGTTATATTTTCATGTTTTACGAAAAGCTATAACTCTAAATTTTTTCAAGGAATTGGATAAAGAAAATCCTTATTTAACATAACTTAATTTTTTTTATTATAATTATAATCTTTATTAAAATCTCTTTCTGAAATAATATACAATAGTCAGAAAAAGTTTGCGTACAAAACCATTATGTCCAAGATAATATACAAAACAGGCATAACAACAGCTCTTAAGAATATAAAATAATTTTTTTGTATTCAATCTTGTTGCATAGTTTTAATAAATAAATAAATCCAGCAAATAAAATTAATTACATAATTACAAAAAAGTAAAATTGTGTTAAAAAAATACGCAGAAAAAGTATACGTACAAAAGTGTATGCAATTTGTTAAAATCTTTTTTTTGAATATTTTAAACAGCATTGATAATAAATTAGTGTATTGTTAGATGGTCTGTTCTTTTGAGAACCACAGCCAATCTTTTCTGCATGGAAAAAACCAGTTTTGTGGTGACTTTCAGTGATATTTTTTTCTATTCAGTAGGCAAAACTTTTCTAATATAATTTTTGATATTATAACATGATGGAGAATTTTTTGCTCCAACAGATTTCATAAATAATCAATACGATTGAGATCTGGGCTCTATGGCGGCACACTCAACTGTTTTGGAACATTATAAAGCATCTAAAGCTTAACAATATCTGCCGCGTTCTTAGAATCGTTAACTTATTCAAATAAAACATTGCTATCAAAACCCAGTTTCGTTAGATTTTGCTTCTAGTTGACCTTCAGAATGTCTAGGTAAGCTCTCTTGGACACAGTGGACTCAATAATCTGCAAATTGTACACTCCATTAGCCGGCACATACACCGTAACTATTACACCTTCACCACCGTGTATAACCGTGTCGTACAATTAGCTTTATATAGTGCCGGATTTTCGCACACGAATTGACGACTTTTTATTATAAAAATGCAATACTTACTCTTATCCAAAAACATAATTCTTTTCCAGAATTCTAATGGTTTATGTAACAGCTCTATACCGAACAACATTCTTCTTTGACTCTTTTTAATAAAATAAAGGGCTACCTACATTCTATACGAGCATGAAGACTGTTTCGATTTAAGATATTTCTGAAATTATCATCACATATACTCCTGTTCAATTTTAAATTAATGCTTTCAGCCACTTTTGAGACTATTATCTATTATAATCTTGCTGCATGGAGTTGATGAGATGTATCTTTCTCTTCAAATGAATCTTTAAGAACGCCCAAAACGAGGTTTTGACACAAAGCCTCCAGTTACCTTGTAAAAGTTGATGGTTTTCTAGATAGAAGAGCGAATTTTCTCTACCTTTATGCAACTTCTTCAAAGGTTTTTTCTTGCTTTCTGAGAAAAAAATAAGTTTTTTTTCGATAGGATAAATGTTTTTCTTTGTGAACCCATTGCAAATAAAATTTACTTTACAAATTGACTTCATTTTCTTATAGCAGATACACAAATTTGACTAAAAATGCAACGAAATTAACAGATTAATAGATTAATATTTTATGTGTACGCAGAGTTTTCTGAGTAAATAAAAGCACTCTTTTTAATTATGATGCCTAGCAATGAGACTACTTTCTTTCCAAAAAAAATTTGGGTTATAATATTGTTACGTTTTTACCGTTTTAAGAACGTGTATGTATGAGTTCGTAGATTGCAGTTAAAATAAATTTTGTGTTTAGTTTTTAATTAAAATCCTTTATCCAACACAGTTTTGTGAACCACTGCTTGTAATCTTTTTACAGGCAATAACAATTTCTATTCTTAGTTATTTCGTCTGTTTAGAACTTTGTAAACAACAATTATTACTTGACAGATCTTACTGCCTAAAGGTCTTCCAACCCGATCGTAGTTATAACTTAGATTCGATCACAACCTTTTAAACCATTGAAAATCCAAACTTAACTCTCTTTACTGATTTTTTCCAACTAAACTGGTTTTTTACTTCACGATTCACTTCACGAGTTTACTCCTTAAACTCTCTTCACACAAAATTCAAACCAATAAACTCTTCTCACATAAACTGTACTCGCTGAGTTTATTACAAATAAACTGAATACAATACATCGAAAGCTCTCGAACCTCTCGATATTTTAGGTAGATTCTATTCTTTCTTTTTAGTTCTTATGTAGCCATGCGAATGTAAATATCTACTTTTTTCAGCTCTGGGTATTTGTTGTTGCTTGTTCATTGTCTGTTACTTGTTTTCTTTGCTGTTAGTTTTAGTTGTTGCCGCTTTATCTTTATTTATATATGTCTACTAATGTTTGTTGTTGTCTATTTGGTTATTTGCAAACAGCACTTATAGTTGTTTTTGCGGCTTTTGTTTATTTTATTTTAGCAATGTAATAGGCGTAGGGGTGTCCAACCTGATTTTCGTAAAAATATGTTTCAGGGAGCTAAGACATAAAACAAGACCTAAAAGTTGAAGCTTTGTTGACTCTTCTTAAAAACACTTCTTAGAAATACTGAATTAAATAAAAAGCTTAAAAGATTTTACTTAAAGTATTACAACAACCAAAATCTTAACACAATAATTAAATAAATAAAACTACTAAAATCACAGAAATAAGGAAAAGTTGTTTAAAAACTTTGCACAAACTTTAAATATTATAAGAAATTTTCAAAATACCTACTAAATTGACTCTTTTAGAAAAAAGAGACTTAGTGACCATTTAGTAAATTCTTTTTTATATCATATTTTCATTAAATGACAGAGTCTTTATTCTTCTTCTTATTCTTACAATTAAGTTTAGATCTCTTGTTGAGTAAAGTATAAAGAGCACGACCGCACCTTCTCACAAATATTGGAATCTATTTGCCGTTTAAATTATAATTTGTTATCTAAAATTACTTCCAAATATTTTACATCATCACTTAGTGGGACCAGAACTACCCTAGAATAAATATATCTGGTAGGAATACATTTCTGCGATCTGTTATACGAAAATATTATTGCCTGAGTCTTACTATCTTTAACCTTTATTTTCTACTTGTAAAAATATTTATGGGGAAAGGCCTAATTATAATATACTTTTGCTCACTTAAGATACTGACAAAAACTCAACGAAAAGTCTGTCAAATACTTAATCAACTTTTTGGTGGCTATAATGTACTTTTTGAATAGTTGTGTTAGTGAGAACATAACAATTGCTATCTGAGAGTTGAATTGAATGGGTAATTAGAATCTGGATGAATTTATTTTTTATTAAGAATATAAAAATATTAATATTTTATGTAAAAGTTTAAGTATTATCAGAAAAATAACACGATTTAAATAAAAATTAAACAAATCTGCATACACTCGCTACTCATGATTAATTCGCTGTTTCAGTGACGAATAAAAGTAAGAGCAGCCATTGCACAGCGTGTTTCTTTTTTTATTGTTTTGCATATAACAAACATACAGCTGTTTATGTACGTGGAGTGCGATTGAGTTCGCTTAAAACGTAAGTAAATGAAGCGGAACGAAACTTGACGAAACGTTTATTAAGTACATTATAGTTACACACATTTGAATGATTGTTAGCTTTAAACTATCCTTCATCCTTTTGACTATCGCATTCGACACTTTGCCATAGCAGATAAAAGCACTATCATCAACATAAAAAGCCATTTCGGGATTCTTGGAAGCGATAATATCTGATATGTAAATCAAGTAAAAAATTGGCGATAACACTGACTCTTGCGGCTGACCAGCAGGTATTTGTCGATCTCTAGATAGTATATTATCGATAGCTACAACAAAAGAGTGTTGATACAAAAAACTATTTTTGCAGATATGTTGAAAAATTAAAAGCATTGCCCATCGTCTTGCCAAATGAAATCAAGGGCTTTTTCGATATCCAAAAAAATAACACCAGTAATTTTACGATTCCGTTTGTTACTGTCGCGATAATTATTTATTTATTTTATTTCATTTATTTCAATGTTTCATACACAAGGCCTGAGTCTTATATTGCAGTATGAAACTGAGCATATGTATATTACAGTATCAATCAGGCAATGACAATAACAACTTAAAATTAATAATTAAAAATTAAAATAATGACTATAATAATAAAAAAGATCGAATAATCACAAATTTTAGTATAAAATTTAAGAAATTTCAGTATAATCTAAAAATCTTAGCACAATTTAATCTAAATTTTAGCATTAAATTCAAGATTATTGAAGTATAAAATGAAAATATAATTACATGAAATTGACAAAGATTATGAAGTGAAATATTCCAAAATTTGAGCATATACAAAAATATCACAACAATAAAAAAATATATAAATAAATCTATATAATCATGTCAAGGCAATCGCGAAAAATGACATACAATATATTTCATAAATCGATGTGCGTAACTAATCACCTACAATTCATAAGGTATTGCGTTCCAGAGACTGATAGCATGAACAAAGAAATGATACCGAGAAATCAATGTCCAATGTCGAAATGCAAGAAGCCTTCTACCCCTTCCAAGCATTGAAAAGTTTAAACGCGCATGAAGATGATGAGGTTGACGTGTATATATAATTTTATGCAAGAGCAGTAAGATACGAACTCTTAAATAATTATCAAGACTCATGCCAAAAAAAGAGCTTACATAGGTAGAAATATGATCATACCTACGTAGACCATAAACATAACGCACAATATTATTAAGCGCCAAATTAAGTTTCCTTCTACTCTCACCATCACAGCTGGCAAAAAGTTCGCAGCCGCACAATAAGACCGGTATTAAATACTATTTAGCAATTAGGGGTCTAATCCTAATTGGGGTACAATACTGAGTCTGCCAGAGGTTTTTTAATATCGAGAACGTCCGACCACGAACTATATTAATATGGTTTGTCCAAGTAAGAGTTATTAAAGTATATGCCAAAATTTTTAGCAGATTGTACAATGTCGATCGACTGTTCGTTCAAATCCAAAATTGGATGGTAATCAAGTCTCGATAACCTCTTCCTTATAATTAGACACTTGAATTTTGTGGGATTAATTTGCAATCCATTTATTGTTTAGCTTAATAGCCAGTAAAGACTTTTAAACCGCTTCACTGCTCTTAACAAACTGACTGCAGAACTATTTTAGCTGCTTATGGTATACTTTTATGTTTTAAGAGAAAAGACAAACATAGACATGAAATTTGTTTGAAATTGTTTCTCTTTTATAAACACAATATAAAATTTAATGAGGGGGTTTATCACATATAAGTGTAGCAAAAATAAATATCCCCCGAATTGGGTGATTTTGTTTTCGTTTTGGATTTTTTTTGTTTCATTTTGGGAATATTCTTTTGAAATGAGTTTATTAAGAAAGCGATACATATTTTTGTAAATGTTCACAACTTGTTACATATATTGACCCTTTTGTCGTATATACAAACACGGTATTTTACAGGAGAGCATTTCTTGTAAATTTCTTTGATTTGTCTGTTAATATCAATACCAAATTTAAAATATGATACAATAACCGATATGTTAAAATAAAACTTTTTTTTATGGAAATGCTTGTATATTTGGAAACACTCATAAACACGATCTAGCTCCTGATTCAAGATCCTTACACACTCCTCAACAGCATTGGTGCTACAGCTCATATATAGCTGAATATCATCTGCATACAATCTGACCTTACAATGTTGAAGTCCAGTCTGAAGATCATTAACATATAATGAAAACTGCAGAGGAGCTAAGATCGAGCCCTGTGGAACACCTTGACTCAATGGCAAACATCTAGACTGTGCAGTAGATGTCTGACATATTGGTATCTATCAACTAGATATGAATGAATCAAGTCTGTAGCAGTCGATTCAAATCCAAACATATATTTAAATTTATTTATTAATTATTAAACGCGGTATCAAACGCTCTAGAATGATTCAAAAGAATCAAAAATGTGACGTTACCATCATCAATCTGCTGTCTTATGTCCGCTGCAACATCTACCAGGGCCGTAATGCCATTATTATTTTTACGAAAACCAGATTGCCGATCAGTAAGCAAACTGTTAGCCTCAAGGAACTGTGGGATCTGATTATGCATCAACCTTTCAAAAACTTTTGATAAAAATGGCAATATCGCTATCGGCCGATATTCAGAGTTCGATTTGGGAATAGTAATAACTTACGCAAGTTTCCACATGCTAGGATAGCAATTAGTAGTAAATATTCTGTTAAAAAGAAAAGTAATGAAAGGAAGAAGTTGTGGGGCGAGAATTTTTAAGAACCTGGGATCAATACCATCCACGCCAATAGCATTGGATTTTATCGACATTATACAAGATAATACATCACACTGTGTCATACCAACAAAGCGGAAATTATTGTTCGGAGCATTGTCACAGAAATTATAGTAATCAGGTATTAGGTGTACATTAGTTGTATTCAAGAAGCGCTCATTTAGAGCGCTAGCATCCACTGTACGGAGTTCCTCGATGTTAGATCTACCAATGCCAATCTCACGAATCGTCCTCAATGTTTGCTTTGAACCTATGGCAGTAGAAAATTTCGAAGCATAGTAGTCTGATTTTGCCTTCTTAATAAGTCCATTGGTTGTTCTACGTGATGCTCGGTACTCCACATATAGTCCCCACTCGGTACTCCACATATTTTCCACCGGGCATATAAGTGGTCCCTTCGATTAATAGCCTTTTTTATATCCTATTCCGATTGAACCAAGGCTTATCATGACGATTAACTATTTTCGTCCTCAAGGGAACCGTAAGATTGTACAAATGTTCTGTATTTTGTTTTAAAACAGAGAGTTGATCATCAACAGTAATCAGACTATATAGCAAACTCCAATCAATATTAGAAAACAATTCTACTAACATACCATAATCAAGGTTCCTAAAATCCCGATATCTAATAGCTTGTTCAGGCAGATTCACATGAAACTTATACTTCATGAAATTAAATCATGACGTGAGAAACAAGAAGCAGATAGTTGATCATAGAGTAAAACTTTCGAAAGATCACTGACAAAAAACAGATCAAGAAGTGTGTTGTTGGTACTTGTAAAATGAGTAGCATTGACCGTATTAGGAGAATTAAGGCCAAGTGTAAGCATGTTGTCCGTTAGATAAGGGCTAACTAATATATTCGAATTGAAATCACCCGTAATAATTACATCTTCATAAGAAACCGCAAGAGTCCGTAAAGTGTCCATAAAACTTTATTACCTTCCGTCGCAATATATTTCAAGAAATATATATTCCATTATGATCAGTACAATAACCACGTCATTCGTAGATATACATAAAACTTTAGTTGCAATTCCCTTTCTCACATAAATTGCTACACCACCATAACCATTTCTATCAGCTCTGCTTACATTATATCCTTGCAAATGAATCGAAGAATCAGTGAAATCAGGTTTAACCACGTGTTCGATACACACACCACATCAACACCAGAATCTTCGAATATAAATCTAAACTCATCAATCTTAGGGTTTAAACTTTGGGCATTTATGTGACAAATTCCAATATCTTCTCTCTTAATAGCCAGTATTCTTACCACTCTCCCTATCCCGTCTCTAGATCGAATTCCTTCATCACGCAACACATAAATCAGTGTTTGGGCATGAGTATGTAACGCACATGAAATATATTATATGTTCATTTATATGTTGTAAAAAGATATCGATAAAGTTAAAATTAGGTAAAAAATTATAAAATAACAAGAAAATTGCCAAGTCAGGAATAGTGTAATGAATAAATAATAAAAAAAAAATTAGAAACAAAAACAAATGAAATGTTTTGTACACTGAGTTTGGTTATAACTGTGTTGAAACATATCAACAGTAGAAGTAAAACCGTCGGAAGCACAAAATAATTCGCTGAGTTGCCCTTTCTCATCAATACGCGCATCAATAGATCATGCCACGTATAGTGTAAGCACTGTGTATACGGCTATCATTTTTAAGACGAATAGCGGCGCGTAGAATGTTAAAATTTGTAGACGTTAAGTTTTCATTTACATAAAATTTTCTGTCTGAGCCTTCACCAATATGTCTTAATGAGAAGAAAAACCTAGAATTAGCCTTGCGGAAACTTGCAAACGAACGAATCTTTTCCTTACGAAATCCGAATTGTTGCGGGTTAATAATATTGTTCTGATTAGAAAAATCCACAATTCTTTTGATGATCATTCCCCGGCTTAGAAACTAGGATTACTTTAGCCTTCTTAAAAACTGTAAGAAAATAACCTATCAATAAACAAGAATTGAAAAGTTTACCTAAAGTCTCAAAAAAGTAATCGGTCATATTGGGAATAATGCTATTAATGCCATCTGAGCCCGGGGCTTTATTGTTTTTCAGTAACGTTACTAACGATTTAACTTCAGCTAAATCGGTGAGCTTTGTATTATGTGTCTGTCATCCAGATCTCGAATATACTCTGAGACAGCTGAGTCCATGAGCGAATAATTATTAAAGGTTATGGTATGTGAAGCAGCGAATACATCCGCCACGGCACTAGCCTTCTCAGTACCAGACGAATTTCAAACAAATTTTATTTATTATTCCTGTCTCTATCAAGATGAAAGACAATTAGTCATTCAGTTGCCGCAGGACACTTTTTAATTGATTCCTAGCCCCAACATCCGTATATCTCTGAAATTTTCTTCTATATTTCTATTTATACCTTTGGTCAATTAACATTCTACTAACATCAGAAATTTTCCTTTGCCAAGGATTTTTGCGACCGGTAGGTATTTTCTTAAAAACTTCATGAATTATAGAAATCAGCTTAACAAATTAAAAATCAAGAAAAATCAGAATTAGAGGAAAGTTGGTCTATGATCCCATGCCTGATCTGATTCTTCACCCAGAGTCTGATTTCTAGCACGGTGATACAAGGGAACCGAATATGCCACATTTTGAACTCGTCCAGAAATAACACAAGTTATCGGCACATGGTCTGACTGCAAAACATTTGGAAGTGTTTTAAGATCCGAAAACTGAAGATTCGAGTTCGACAAAAGAATGTATACTGTAGAAGACTGGACTGTGCTGATATTTTGACCAAAACGAGTATAGTCCAACAGGTAATATATGTAGTAGCTGGATTGGAGACAATGGCTGTGGAGCTCCTTACCAGCGGAGTTGTTCGATATACAGTTCCAATGCGTGTGCTGCGCATTTAATTCATATAAAGAAGTCGTTAGGGAGGGATGTAAGTTTACATAAATCTTGATTATATGCCGATATAAATATAAGCGGGCTCCTATCAATCATCACTTAAAGAGATATACTCTCAGCAAAACTAGATTTGATTTTTGGTAACAAAGTATGCTCGATATCAGCTTTAGTTGCAATTAGAACACCTCGGCCATGAGTGGATCGATTTTTTTTATAAATCTTACAACTATCAAGTTTGAATTTGTGGTACGGTTTCAAAAAGGTCTCGTTCAAAATGAGAATATTGTTACGAAAATGAAAATGCTAAAGACAAAATTCACAACATCAGAGACTTGTTATGAGCTTTTGGCTATAAAAATTTATTGGCTTTGTGTCAAGGCTAAAATTACCTGTACTAATTAAGAGTCCTACCATCCGCATGGAGTTGCCAGTTCAATTACTTTTTGTGTTTATAAAGTTATTTTAGACTATCTGAATTAACGTAGAAAAATCTAATATTCGTGTCTGTAATAGAACATTCGAAACTAATGATGAAATGCTATAAAAAGATGGCGCATTACGCTGGTGAGTGTGATCATTTGGCTGTCAATAAGTAAAGTCTCGTTCAAGCGTAAATAAAAAGTGTTGTGCAAATTTACTGTATTAAGACAAAGTGCAGAAAAGTTATAGAGCGGTAAGTAAAAAAAGAAACGAACTGTAAAAAAAACAACAAAACAAAATCTTTAAAAATAACCGGAATGAATTATTTTATTGTTATTATTAAATTATCTGAAAAAAATGATATATACATATGCACTATATGTGTGCAATTTTTGAAATATTTTTATATTTAAAAAATCAATGATCAGTCAAAGTAGGTTGTGGGAACGGTTGCGGTCATGGTGGAATTATATAAGGTGAAATTGTTAGTCCGGCTGATTGCTTTTTTGCGTTCAAATTGTCGAAGGTTTGTCTTGCGCAGCAAAGGCTTATTAAAAAGAATAGTTCAAGGATCCAAGGATATAAAATAAAAGGAGCAAATAAGACCAATTTAAAAGTTGTAGAGTCTTTCAGTTCATGTGTATAATGAAAGTGAGTTGGAAATTACTTCAGTTCGAATAGTCATCCTTTGAAAATTATATTGTTCACCAATTAAACTTAAAACATTAGAAAAGCTGTGTGAAGAATTCTTTATAATAGAAGAAATATTCTCCTTAATAGTCACCTCTTCTTCTTCTTCGTCATCAGACAGAAGCTGGAATCTACTAGTGGTTGTTATGAAACGAATAATTTTTGGCACCTTCTATTTATGGCTATTTCCACCATATTTTTTCTTTTTTGTGCAAAAATGGCCGACTTCAATCAAAATAAATTAAAAAATTAGTTTTAAACACTTTTGTATAAAAAAATTTATAAAATTTTCCCAAGCAGAAATAAACACGATGTTTTCAACTTGAGAGAGAGACGCCAGATGACATAACTTTATTAAAAAGTAAAAGAATTTAAAAAATCTTTAACGCTGAATTTATTTTTGTTTTTTATTTGAAACTGCATTAAAACTTATTTTCTATTACCTAAGTTTCAAATTTAGTTTTTTTTACCTCTTGCACATTTTTTAAAATGATACGTCCTTTCCAAATTAAGATAACGATATGTAAATATATAACATAACATTAATCTCCTAATCTAACTTGGCTACTTGTGAAAATCTGTTGTACTCGAAAGATAATAGTCTTATCATTTCGATTAACATAGATCGGGGATTTAATTTGCTTGCCCAAAGTACCCTTTAATCCCAAAGGATTGAATAAGATACAATGTTGTTTTTTTAAATTAAAATCAGGATATTATTAATCTACCCTTTTTGAAATATTTTCTAAAATAGTTTATTATATTGTTATGAGGTTTTACTTAAAGTATTACAAAAACCACGAGCTTAATAACACTTGCCTATAAAAAAAATTTTTCTCGCCTTTATATAAAACTGTGTGGAATATAATGATTGCGCTGAATTCAAACCCGTTTTCAGTTTTTTTTCCATCGGGCTCATATTTTTCGCCTAAAATATGGTAGTTATGTCATGATAACTTGAAAACGACTTGATCAAAATTTTTTAACCAAAATAAGACGTGAAGATCTTTTGCCACAAATTAAGATTAAGATAGAGCGACTTTTAGGGAAACCATATTGGCAATCGCTCAGCAAATTTTTGCACTCTAGATATTTCAAAATGTCCAGTAAGATGGAAAATTGTCCGCACGATAAGACGCACTGAAAAGAGTAGCCAATGGACGAGTGCTGGAATGCCATCCGGCCCAGAAGACTTCTTAACGTCAAGATTTGCAAGAACCCTTTTAACTGCACGGGCTTGAGAGAATATACTAGGCATAGCCACTGATACTCTTTCAAGTTCAGGCAGTGGTTGATCGATCTCCGGCAAGTTCGAATTACCTGAAAGCATTTCAGCCAGAAGAATTGCCTTTTCAACGGGGTTAGTGAATGCTGGGTCGCTCTTTATAAGTATTGGAACTGAACTATAGCACTGTTCCTAAGCCTTTTAATGAATAACCAAAAGCTCTTACTTTCCCGCGGAAAAGTAGGAACTTTAGCACGTAGGCGCTGCTCTTATAGAGCCCTTTCACGCCTAAGTACTGCGGCACATGATAACGAATCAATATGATCGCATTTGTCATAACGCCAATTTCTGAATGCTTACTCTCTGGACCTAACTGCAAGTTTGCACGTCTGAAAACCAAGATTTATTTCTTGATTTAATCGGAAGCTTTCTGAATAGAATGAAATTATCCATCTCTAATTTATTATATTAACAACCATTTTGGCCATGGCATTCACATTAGAATGAAGAAAACAAAGTTTCCAATTGAAATGCTCGAAGTAATCGTTAAGGTCAGCCCAACGATCTTTCCCGTAATTAAAAACCAAGCGCTTCGTAGCTGTATGTGAAGCGTTGTGAAGAGTGGAGAACTAGAAAGAGGCCGAAATGGCTCAATGGTCCGAATTTCCAAGAGATGCAAGAACCTCAACTACATACTTTTCAGGGTGTGTAGTGAGGAAAAGGTCAAGAATGTTATTTTGTTGCCCATCTACATAAGGTATGTGAGTAGGTTCATTCACTGATTGCGCAAGGTAGTTGTGCGCGGCAAAAAGCTACACGTATTGGCCTTCTGGTGTTGTGCGGCCTGAATGGCGTAGCCATGGCGAATTATGAACATTGAAATCACCAGCAACAACAATTTCACTGTTCGGGTAATTCGTAAAGATATGGAATCGGAAAGAGAGTCAAAGCCGGATATGGAAAACTCTCTTCCTGTGTTTGGGCTTCTATTCAAGAACCCGAAATTCAAAAGATGTGCCCTGATTCTGAACTTAACTCAAAGACAGTTAAAATCTGCATCATACATGCCAAAAGGTTGCTGACATTGGTACACAACTTCATCGCGAATGTACATCGCATCTATAAAGGCTAAAAAGGGATATAAGATGATACTCAGGGATATGGAAATCCTGTGGATCAGCATTTTCAGAATCCTGGGTCTCTCATAAAGCGAAAACATCCGGCCTTTCGAGGCAAATGTACGCATACACGGAAAAGAAGTTCGTCCGTAACCCGCACACATTGCAGAAGTCAATCCTAAAACGTCCAGCCATAACGTAAATTGAACAAGAAGAATAAAAAAATTAAATAAATAAGAAACCATAAGCAAATAAAAATTGAACAACCGTTCTCCAGATGCGGAAGACAAGGAAGAAGGTTGCTACTGATTGATTATCCAGTAGCCAGATTTATACCTTTGCTACTGAATAGTCTATCAACAACCTCTCTAAGCGGTTCGCACCTAAGGGCTCAGTGGGGAATGAAGGAGAAGAAGAGAAAACAAAAGCACTGATGGTAGGATATAACAGTTTATTTTGTTTTCAAATTTTCCATTTCGGAGAGTCCATCATATATTGGTTCTTATTTTCCAATATTGCCCGTCTTTCATTGCCGTTTAGAATTCTTATTTATTTAGGCGTCATGTCATGTGTGTATTTAACTTTTAACAATAGTGTTTGACCCGTTTGCTTTACTTTATTAACTTTTTTGTTATTTGTTTTAATATTTTTTTTTTGTGTTGTTTGTTTTAATATAAATATTCTTTTTCTGTTTTGTTATTTGTCACAGTATTGATATTTTGTTAATTGTTTTTAATATATTTTTTCCCGGCACGAGTGCTGGTCACTTTATTGTTGTATTAGATATTATTGTTGTTCTTCAATTCTTTTTTACCAATTGTTTCGTCAAGTGTTGTTATTATTGTTTTGTTTTGTGTGTTATGGATAATTCTCTTTAACTATGTTTGTTGTTATTGAATTATATTTAAAATCATAATGTTTCGTCAAGTGTTATAATTATATTTATTTATGTTACGATTTTTGTTAAGTTTTTGGGTTCACTGATGTTACTGAATTTTTGTTGTTTGTTATTTATTGTTCTATTTTAGTTTTTAATTTTTATTTTCCTTGTTTGTAATTTAATTTAAAAAATAAAGACACTGAAGCATTTGGCGGACACAAGAAACACGTATTAACGGCACAAACGACAGCACACTAGCTCACATGCATATGTCTTTTATTCTTGCCAGCTTATAAAATAATAACGTATTGTAGAGAATTGCCATTCACAAATTTAAAAAGCATACACACTTAAAAATGCGGCGCTGCCTTTTTATTGCAAAAAAGATCCTTTAGAAAACAACCTTAGTTTCGCGGTTGTTGTCTACCTAGTTCATCCGCTAATGTCGAAAGGATATTTTCGAAACTTAATCTTAACAAAACGAAATACAGTAACAGATTAGACAACACGACATTGGAGGGCATTTTATATGTATATGTACTCCAGATTATTTGTTAGTAAACAAATGTTCGTTTTATAGTTTACAAATAGATTCAAATATTTAAAAAACTCTAATACCATCACAGTATTAACTTCTATAATATAAACTTCTTGAAATGAGTGATGGATTTTTTAATTCTTTTATAAAATAAGTCATGCCATTGTTTCGAAGTGTTCGTTTAAAACCAGAATAATATATGTACATTTCAATATTGTACAAGTATCATTAATTTACTTATTATTATTAATAGTTAAATTACTAAAAGATTGTTTTTAATAATGTAAGAAAAAGCAAACAGAAGTTGTATACAGTTAATACTTAAATTAATAGTTTATGTTCTCAAAAATTTTAATTTTCAAATACTCAATTATAAACATGAAATATTTAGACATATTTATAAATATATTATTTTTAAGGCGTTTTGAAGCATGTTTTTGTCCAATAAGATATTGTTACGAAAATAAGGTTGGGCATCACAGCGTTTATTACATCGCTAAAATAAATGAACAAAAGCTGCAATAACAACTATACGTGCTGTTTATAAATAACCAAATCTACAATAACAACCATTAGCAGAGACAAAGAAATAAATATAACACGACAACAACAATAATTAAGCAGCAAAGAAAACAAGTAACAGACAATAAACAAGCAACAACTAACACTAAGAGTTGAAAGAGGTGGATATTTACATATGCATGGCTACAAAAGAACTAAAAAGAAATTAAAAGAAAGAAATGGAATCTACCTGAAATATCGAGAGGTTCGAGAGCTTTCGATGTGTTATTTACGCAGCCATATAAAAAGCACATCGATGCGAACAGCAATCAGTTTATTTGGTGTAAACTCAGTGAACGAGTTAATGTGTCGTAAACTCAGCAAGTGCAGTTTAAGTAAAGTTAACGCAGCGAATGTGTTATTTGTGTGAAGAGAGTTTATAAGGAGTAAACTCGTGAAACTAGTAGTGAAGTAAAAGACCAGTCTAGTTGGAGCTAACTCAGTAAAAAGAGTTAAGTGTGGATAACCTCTGGTTGAAAAGGTTGTGATCGAACCTAAGTTACAACTACGATCGGGTTGGAAGATCTTTAAGAAGAAAGATCTGTCGAGTAATTGTTGTTGTTTATAAAATTGTAAACAGACGGAGTAATTAAGAATAGAAAATTGTTATTGCTTGTAAAAGGTTACAAGCAGTGGTGCACAAAATTGTGTTGAATAAAGGATTTTAATTAAAAACTAAACACAAGATTTATTTTATTTTAACTACAATCTACGAACTCATAACAACACGCTTTTAAAAAGGTAAAAACGTAACAATATAGTTTAAAGATATCCTTGGCTTGTTCTATTTAGTAAGTTTTTGCTATGCAAGAAAAACTTTTGACAGCATATGAACACACAAAAAACTATTAACCGGACACACATCTTCATCTTATATAATTTTACCATGATTTGATCTCCATATTGTACAAATATTAATTTAATTATTAAAAAATTGTTTGAGTTAAATATTTGTTTTTATTAATTTTTATGTACTTACATACATATGTATGAATTGTTATTTTTTGTTTATATTAAAAAACGAAGATTTTTTTTTCTAAAATTAAGATTTTTTTGGAATACTAAGATTTTTCTTCGAAAATTTTTGGCAATACTGATCTTGTCAACTCAGTATGTAATGAGAGCGTACGGCATTGAGAGAAAATATGGATGAAAAGTTTGACAGTCGTGCGGCTCTCTTTGTTTTAAATTTTTTTTTTAATTTTATAATCCTTTATTCAAATAAAATAAACAAAAAAAGCAAATTTTTCACTCGCACTGTGGTTTTTTTAAAACAGCTGCTTTCATTTTACTTTGCTTTGGTTTTTTATGTATCGAGTAAACGTAAAAAAATCTGTTGTATGATTTCTACTCCCATTTTTAAAATACGGATAAAATTTTATATATTCTCTCTGATTTTACGTACGTAAAGTATTATCGTGTAAACTAGCCTTAAAATGAGAAGGGTCATTGTCCCATAAAATCACAGTTGCCAGCTTAGAGGATTTTTCGCCAAACTGTGGATTTCTTTTTGTGAAATGGCGAAAATATATTTGGTTTGGTTATAAAGGGATTTTTTGGGGATGGTAATGTAAATTTAAGGGCATTTTCGGGGATTTTTGCTAATATGGATAAACTTAATTTTGTTTTAAAAATTAATGATTTAATTTTGGAATTTTTTCTTTCGATTTTTTACATTTTTGTTTAAATATGGGAATACTGAACAATATTAATGCAAAAGTTAACTCTAATATGTTATCATTTATTGTGAATGGTTGTTGATATAAAAGAAAAGGAAGAACATTTATAATTATATAATAAGAGTATATAAAAAGTTGTTTGCTTTTTTAATACTGTAGGTGCTGTTTCAGTTACACCTGAAATCAAACTTGTAGACATAAAAATGCCCATTTTCACTGCGAAGCATTCATCAATTGACCATCTCATTTAAATGCGGAAAGCATTTGACATAAATAAGTTTGATAAATTACGGCTTTTTCGAACGAAATGTGCGGCTGTAAAAAATTCTTTGATTGTGGACGAGTCAACCGATGTATCACGATATAAGTGAATGAGTATTTACGTGCGATATTCCAGCAAAAAGAAAGGCGAACACCTTACAGAATTTTTGGGATTATTTCTGGTAGAAGAGGCAACAGCTGAAAGACTATATGAAGGCCTAGCTAATTATTTAAAAACAATAGGAATTGATCAGAAGAACATACTAGATATAGGTTCAGGCGGTGCGATTAATTTTTGGTCAAAGAAGTCTCTATACTTATTTAAAAAGAAGCAACCTCAATCTTATTTATGAAGTGCACCTGTCACTCGGTTCATTTGTGATGTTCCGAAGCATCTAAAGAATCCTCCTCTAGACCTTGAATTTTTAGTAAGTACATTTTGTAACTATTTTAGTAATAGTCCACTTAGAACGATAAAATATAAGCGCACATTTGACCTAATTAATACCAGAGGATTTGACTCTAATAAATGTAAGCAATTGATTCAAGTATTTGCGACCAGATGGCTATCATTTGGGTTGGCGGTAAAGAGGTACTAGAGCAATGGATTGAACTGAATATACATTTTTGATAATCGCGTCAGCAGAGGTGGAAAAAAGTGCACAAATTATTGACAACCTAATGAGCAGTGAAGAATACAGATTATACTTATTATTTATATCGCCAATATTGAGTGAAATGAATCGCTTGAACTTTTAATTCCAGAGTGATAAAATGGATGCTGGAAGCGTATATGAAAAACTTCGTTATTTTTTTAAAATGGTAAAACCAGACCTGAAATCTAAGCCTAAAGATGAAGATGATGTTAAGAAAATACAAGATACCATGATGACAGACTCAGCATATTTATCACTGGAAGCAATGGAATTAGGATACGACTTTGAAGCAGAACTTAATACGCAACCCCAAAGATTAGCATTAAAAATTAGGAAAACTTGCTTTTTGTACTTAAAAACTTTACTGCTACAGATGTTAAATCGTTTTCCCGATAATCTAAATATTTTTTAAAATTATAATCAATTATACCTAACTTCTGCTGTAACCCCATAGGACAGCCAAATTTTGGTTCACTTGCCAACATATCGTTACGAAAATAAGATTGGGAACCTCTGCGCTTATTACTTCGCTGAAATAAATAAACAAAAGCTACAAGCTTGCAATACAAATCTACAACAACAAACATTAGCAGAGATAGAGTAAATAAAAATAACACGGCAACAACAATAATTAAGCAGCAAAGAAAACACGTAACAGACAATAAACAAGCAACAACAAATACTAAGCGCTGAAAGAGGTGAATGTTCATATACGCATGGCCACAAAAGAAATTAAAAGAAATGGAATCTACCTGAAATATCGAGAGGTTCGAGAGCTTTCGATGTATTGTTTACTCAGCCATATAAAAAGCACATCGATGCGAACAAGTGGCAGTTTAAGTAAAGTAAGCTCAGCGGGTACAGTTTGTGTGTAGAGAGTTTATAAGGAGTAAGCTCGTGAAGTGAATCGTGAAGTAAAAAACCAGTTAGTTGGAGCTAACTCAGTAAAGAGATAACCTCTAGTTGAAAAGGTTGTGATCGAACCTAAGATATAACTAGGATCGGGTTGGAAGATCTTTAGGAAGATAGATCTGTCGAGTAATTGTTGTTATTTACAAAGTTGTAAACAGACAGTGTAATTAAGAATAAAAATTGTTATTGCCTGTAAAAAGATTACAAGCAGCGGTGTACATAACTGCGTTGAATAAAGGATTTTTAATTAAAACCGAACACAAAACTTATTTTATTTTAACTACAATCTACGAACTCATAAAAACACGTTTTTAAAAAGGTAAAAACGTAAAAATATTAAAACATGTTATGAGATCAGATGTGCCAAAGGAAGTTTATGAGTCACAGTGGAGAAAATTACCTTTTCTGAATTGAAAGCAATATATTGGCAAAGATGCATGTACTAGCATAAGCACATTTTGGTTAAATGTTTTTCCTATCAAGATGCCTCAGGATCAAAGCCATTTGAAGAACTAGCGGAAGTGGTACTAAATATGCTTTGTGTACCTACAAGTAACGCCTGCGTGGAAAGAGTTTTTTTCAATCATGAATATAATCAAGACTAAAATACGAAATAAAATGCAATATGAATTATTATAAGCTTTAATACAAATTAATACTCACTTTAAAAATAATTAAATTTGTTGTAAAACGTTTACCCTCCTGAATTGTTAAAACTGCTTAATACAAAAAACGTAGAGGAATATATCCGAAACAGATGAAAAGGTAGATTTTGATTTCAATGTTATTGATACAGTAAACAATATTTCTTAATTTTAACATTTATAAACGTTTCGTTATATATGTAATTATCGCCCATGTTCTGAAAACGCTGCGTTTTCAAATCGCAAATCGTTTTTAAAACGCAAAACGCATTTAAGCATGTTCTGAAAACGAAGCGATTTGCTGGCGTTTTGCCTTTTTCGAAATTGTGTTCGAACAAATAAAAAACATATGTTTTATAATAACAAAACATAAACATAGAAAAAATTATTCATAAAAATTCGTCAATTAAAAGAATTATCAAAAAATAAATTTTGTTTGAATAAATTTTAAGTTAAACCGACTATTTTTATGCTTAAAACAAAAATTTTTTATTGAAAGTATTTAATAAACTACCGCAAATGACCGCAAATGCTTCTTCTTTTTACTTAGAGATGTTGGTGAGTTTCATCACGGGTAGCCGGTTACAAATAGGATCTTGAATAATTTTTTTATCTCGTAAATGTTTGCAGGTGCTTGAACAGTTTTTAAATTATTTTTGAATTTTTATAAAAGGTTGTTTACTACTTTTTAATTAAAATATGTGAACATAATAAATTTCATATAATATTATCATACGTTTGAAAAGAGTAAGTAATTTTAAAGTTAACACCACTAGCACTAAATTTTACGAAGATCAAATTGACCATCTGTTTGTATAAATCGCCAGCTTATAAGTAAACAAACGATACCGACAATTGACAAAAACAAAGCAAAATTTTAAATTGCATATTTTTAATTAAAATTGTGAAAAAATTTTAAGTTTTTCTTCAAATAAAAACAGAACATATTAAATTTAATTTTACATCAATTTATTTTCTCTTTCAAGTGCAGTTTAAATAAAAATGACCCGATCGCTTCAGCATACTCTAGCAGTTTGAAAACGCCAGATTTCTAGAGTTTTCGTTTGCCAGAACACCTGTTTGGCGTTTTCAAATCGAAAACGCAAATTTTAAGCGATAAGCGTTTTTCAGAATGGGTGTATATATATTTTTTTCAAGTACAAAATTAATTCTGAATTTTTTAAATTTTTTCTTTATAATTAGTTTTTTTTACAAAAAATTAACCATATAAAAAATGTAACGGAGATTTTCGGCGATAAAAAAGTTAAGTTGTAAAATTTTTTTTATCATTAAAAAAAAAAAATTGTGAAAATCGTTTTGTGGATTTAAAATCTGAAATTGGGGATAAGACACAGAGAAAAACTGACAGCACTGCATGAAATGAACAACAATAGAATAAAGCATGGTGAAATTATATAAGCTGAAGTTATTTGTCCGGCTGATAGCTTCTTTTGTTCACATGCTGTCAAAACATTTTTTTTGCACTGCAGAGACACTAAAAAGAAAGATCCAAGGATATCTTTAAACTACGCCATGTTGCTTCAAAACGCGTTAAAAATAATATATTTATAAATATGTCTAAGTATTTAATGTTCATAATTTAAAGTGCAAAAAATTAAATATTTGAAAATAAAAATTTTCAACAAAATAAAGTATTTCTAATGTACAAGTATTAACTATATACAACTTTTTTTTACGTTTTTTTATATGGAAATTTTTTGACATCTACCATACAATGTACAAAAAAATTGCCTGTTGTTTTTGTACAAAAATTGGTTGTTGTATAGATAACTTCACCTTATTTAATTCCACCATGGAATAAAGCAACAGTTTGTCTGGTGTTCTGATTTTTATTCGAAATAGATATAGATGTTCATCGACCACGTTCATGCAACTCTTTAATATAAACCACGCACGTAACTTACAGAAGAAATTTATATACACGTACACCTACCTTCTACATTTCATAGTGTAAAACTCGCGAATAGTTACCTCGTTCTAAACTACATTAAATTATTATTTATTAAGTTGTTAATTGCTTTTTTATTGGAAAAACAGTTATTTTTATTTAACTTTATACATACCTTATTATATTTTTTTTTAAATATTATATAAACAATAATTCGAAGAATTCAATAACTGTCATTTATTAAATATACATAATAAGTATTGCATTTTGCTTTGTGGAATGAAATGTTAAAAATCACCATTATGTACTTTATTTCTAAATAATTAAAAAACTTAAAGGAAATAATAAATATGTTGATGGTTCTAATATAGCTGAAAACTTAAAATAAAAATATAACACAAAGAGAAAATATATAGACAGATTAACAACTTTCGGTGTAACAAACTACATACTCGTAACAAATTATCTAATTAAATTCACATGAAAGATTTACATATTTCATATAAGCTTTTGTAATTATTTTAAATAATGTGTGTATATATATTAATATCATATACACATGCATAAAGACAAACACATATATATATATGTATATATTACGTTTGTGTATGTGTTACTGTCATACTTTAAATATATTTATATTTAACGCAACGTATATTCATAATCACTATATCGCACATTTGATTGAGAATCATTCATATCTATCGAATGTTGTTGCATCGTTTGCTGATTTTGAGACGCAATAAGAGCTCTTTGGGTAATGTAGGGATTAAATTGCATATAAAATGGTCGAGAATTCGAAAAATGTTGTGTTCCATTGGAACATGTTATTTGAGAAATGTTATCCGGGTAACTACGATTGCTTCCGATTGACGTCCAAGAATGCTGTTGTTTCTGATGACAATTATTTGTGTAGTCTACATTACATCGAGCATCAACAAATTCTTTATAAGCATCAGATTGTGAATCGCGTCTTATTGGCGCTGATATTTTTTGTTGAGCAGTACTTTCCGCGCTGTTATTTACGGCGTTATTATGTTGATAAGATCGATGTACTTGATAAGATCGATGTACTCCGCAATTATATTTAAGTGTAGAATTTATATAATTATCGGCATTGTTTGTAGCTTGCGTGGGATTGTGAGAATAATAAGGTAAACTGACCGTTTTACTTGTCTTAACGGCAGGATTAGCACTGTTTAAGCGTAATTCCTTGTGAGTTATTCTCCCGTTGCTGCGAATGTTGTCCATTGCCATGGACTGCTATATGCTGACTTAGGGTTGCTAAATAGATATTTTTTAATAAAAGCATATTAAATTACAATAATTCAATATAGTATAATATAATATAATATAATATAATATAATATAATATAATATAATATAATATAATATAATATAATATAATATAATATAATATAATATAATATAATATAATATAATATAATATAATATAATATAATATAATATAATATAATATAATATAATATAAT
>JAKWBJ010000238.1:242500-250000 GCA_023159175.1 Wohlfahrtia magnifica | reverse complement strand
ACAGCTCAAAAACCTGGCAGAAGTTCTGCAACGAATATCAATGGCTGGACTTAAACTAAGCGTGAAGAAATGTGCACTATTCCAAGAACAGGTAAAATATTTGGGGCATCTAGTTACAGCAAATATCATTTCAACGGATGAAGATAAAATACGAGCAGTAAAGAACTGGCCTCTCCCCCGAAATCTTCATGAATTACGGAGCTTTTTCGGACTCTGCACATTCTACAGACGCTTCGTGCCTAATTTCACGACCGTGGCAGCGTGCAGTTGAAGTAAAGTTAACTCAGCGAATGTGTTATTGGTGCGAAGAGAGTTTATAAGGAGTAAACTCGTGAAGCTAGTAGTGAAGTAAAAAACCAGTTTAGTTGGAGCTAACTCAATAAAGAGAGTTAAGTGTGGATAACCTCTGGTTGAAAAAGTTGTGATCGAATCTAAGTTACAACTACGATCGGGTTGGAAGATCTTTAAGAAGAAAGATCTGTCGAGTAATTGTTGTTTACAAAGTTGTAAACAGACAGAGTAATTAAGAATAAAAATTGTTATTGCCTGTAAAAAGATTACAAGCAGCGGTGTACATAACTGTGTTGAATAAAGGATTTTTAATTAAAACCAAACACAAAATTTATTTTGTTTTAACTACAATCTACGAACTCATAAAAAAAACGTTTTTAAAAAGGTAAAAACGTAACAATATTAAAACATGTTATGAGATCAGATGTGCCGAAGGAAGTTTATGAGTCACAGTGGAGAAAATTACCTTTTCTGAATTGAAAGCAATATATTGGCAAAGATGCATGTACTAGCATAAGCACATTTTGGTCAAATGTTTTTCCTATCAAGATGCCTCAGGATCAAAGCCATTTGAAGAACTAGCGGAAGTGGTACTAAATATGCTTTGTGTACCTACAAGTAACGCCTGCGTGGAAAGAGTTTTTTTCAATCATGAATATAATCAAGACTAAAATACGAAATAAAATGCAATATGAATTACTATAAGCTTTAATACAAATTAATACTCACTTTAAAAATAATTCAATTTATTGTAAAACGTTTACCCTCCTGAATTGTTAAAACTGCTTAATACAAAAAACGTAGAGGAATATATCCGAAACAGATGAAAAGGTAGATTTTGATTTCAATGTTATTGATACAGTAAACGTTATTTTTTAATTTTAACATTTATAAACGTTTCGTTATATATGTAATTATCGCCCATGTTCTGAAAACGCTGCGTTTTCAAATCGCAAATCGTTTTTAAAACGCAAAACGCATTTAAGCATGTTCTGAAAACGAAGCGATTTGCTGGCGTTTTGCCTTTTTCGAAATTGTGTTCGAACAAATAAAAAAACATATGTTTTATAATAACAAAACATAAACATAGAAAAAATTATTCATAAAAATTCGTCAATTAAAAGAATTATCAAAAAATAAATTTTGTTTGAATAAATTTTAAGTTAAACCGACTATTTTTATGCTTAAAACAAAAATTTTTTATTGAAAGTAACAAACCACCACAAATGACCGCAAATGCTTCTTCTTTTTACTTAGAGATGTTATAAATACTTGCGATTAATTGGTGAGTTTCATCACGGGTAGCCGGTTACAAATAGGATCTTGAATAATTTTTTTATCTCTCGTAAATGTTTGTAGATGCTTGAACAGTTTTTAAATTATTTTTGAATTTTTATAAAGGGTTGTTTACTACTTTTTAATTCAAATATGTGAACATAATAAATTTCAAATAATATTATCATACGTTTGAAAAGAGTAAGTAATTTTAAAGTTAACACCACCAGCACTAAATTTTACGAAGATCAAATTGACCATCTGTTTGTATAAACGTCAGTTTATAAGTAAACAAATGATACCGACAATTGACAAAAACAAAGCAAAATTTTAAATTGCATATTTTTAATTATAATTGTGAAAAAATTTTAAGTTTTTCTTCAAATAAAAACAGAATATATTAAATTTTAATTTTACATCAATTTATTTTCTCTTTCAAGTGCAGTTTAAATAAAAATGACCCGATCGCTTCAGCATACTCTAGCGGTTTGAAAACGCCAGATTTCTAGAGTTTTCGTTTGCCACAACACCTGTTTGGCGTTTTCAAATCGAAAACGCAAATTTTAAGCGATAAGCGTTTTTCAGAATGGGTGTATATATATTTTTTTCAAGTACAAAATTAATTCTGAATTTTTAAAATTTTTTCTTTATAATTAGTTTTTTTTTTTACAAAAAATTAACCATATAAAAAATGTAACGAAGATTTTCGGCGATAAAAAGTGAAGTTGTAAATTTTTTTTTTATCATTAAAAAAAAAATTTGTGAAAATCGTTTTGTGGATTTAAAATCTGAAATTGGGGATAAGACACAGAGAAAAACTGGCAGCACTGCATGAAATGAACAACAATAGAATAAAGCATGGTGAAATTATATAAGCTGAAGTTATTTGTCCGGCTGATAGCTTCTTTTGTACACATGCTGTCAAAACATTTTTTTTTGCACTGCAGAGACACTAAAAAGAAAGATCCAAGGATATCTTTAAACTACGCCTTGTTGTTCAAAACGCGTTAAAAATAATATATTTATAAATATGTCTAAGTATTTAATGTTCATAATTTAAAGTGCAAAAAATGAAATATTTGAAAATAAAAATTTTCAACAAAATAAAGTATTTCTAATGTACAAGTATTAACTATATACAACTTTTTTTACGTTTTTTTTATATGGAAATTTTTTGACATCTACCATACAATGTACAAAAAACATTGCCTGTTTTTTTGTACAAAAATTGGTTGTTGTATAGACAACTTCACCTTATTTAATTCCACCATGGAATAAAGCAACAATTTGTCTGGTGTTCTGATTTTGTTCATTGACCACGTTCATGCAACTCCTTAATATAAACCACGCACGTAACTTACAGAAGAAATTTATATACACGTACACCTACCTTTTACATTTCATAGCGTAAAACTCGCGGATAGTTACCTCGTTCTAAACTACATTAAATTATTATTTATTAAGTTGTTAATTGCTTTTTTATTGGAAAAACAGTTATTTTTATTTAACTTTATACATACCTTATTATATATTTTTTTTTAAATTTTATATAAACAATAATTCGAAGAATTCAATAACTGTGATTTATTAAATATACATAATAAGTATTGCATTTTGCTTTGTGGAATGAAATGTTAAAAATCACCATTATGTACTTTATTTCTAAATAATTAAAAAACTTAAAGGAAATAATAAATATGTTGATGGTTCTAATATAGCTGAAAACTTAAAATAAAAATATAACACAAAGAGAAAATATATAGACAGATTAACAACTTTCGGTGTAACAAACTACATACTCGTAACAAATTATCTAATTAAATTCACATGAAAGATTTACATATTTCATATAAGCTTTTGTAATTATTTTAAATAATGTGTGTATATATATTAATATCATATACACATGCATAAAGACAAACACATATATATATATGTATATATTATGTTTGTATATGTGTTAATGTCATACTTTAAATATATTTGTATTTAACGCATCATATATTCATAATCACCATATCGCACATTTGATTGAGAATCATTCATATCTATCGAATGTTGTTGCATCGTTTGCTGATTGTGAGACGCAATAAGAGCTCTTTGGGTAATGTAGGGATTAAATTGCATATAAAATGGTCGAGAATTCGAAAAATGTTGTGTTCTATTGGAACATGTTATTTGAGAAATGTTATCCGGGTAACTACGATTGCTTCCGATTGACGCCCAAGAATGCTGTTGTTTCTGATGACAATTATTTGTGTAGTCTACATTACATCGAACATCAACAAATTCTTTATAAGCATGAGATTGTGAATCGCGTCTTATTGGCGTTGATATTTTTTGTTGAGCAGTACTTTCCGCGCTGTTATTTACGGCGTTATTATGTTGATAAGATCGATGTTCTTGACGTCCACAATTATATTTAAGTGTAGAATTTATATAATTATTGGCATTGTTTGTAGCTTGCGTGGGATTGTGAGAATAATAAGGTAAACTGACCGTTTTACTTGTCTTAGTGGCAGGATTAGCACTGTTTAAGCGTAATTCTACTGATTCATTTTGATTAATATCGGGCTCCTTGTGAGCCCTTGTGTGTCATTCTCCCGTTGCTGTGACTGTTGTCCATTGCCATGGACTACTATATGCTGACTTAGGGTTGCTAAAATAGATATTTTTAATAAAAGCATATTAAATTACAATAATTTAATATAATGATCAATATTAATATACCAAATATAATACTAAATATTAATATACCGTTATACATACATACATATAAGGATGTTGCATATAGTATATTTGAAAATAACAAAAATTTATTGCCCTTTTAGGATGAAGGAGTGAAGTAATAGGAAAAGCAAGAAGTCGTCGTAAAGAGAGCAGAACCTAATGTGATGTATGTTTATACACACATAGCACTTGCATAGCTAAACTCGAAATTTTCAAATCGTCAATAATAATTGTCTGTTTAATATGAAATTATATTACAAAAAGGGGTAACAAGTGCATTTTTTTTAGTGAAAGAATAAAGAAAATGAAGTAAGAATTTTAAGTGGGTAGATATGACCACTGTATATCGTTTTCTTGCAAAAAGTAAAAATTGACAGATTTTGAGTTGACTCCATTTAGCGGTACAAGTGCGATACGTATGTATGTGTACATTGTTTTTGGATAATTACAAAAAGAGATTATAATTTTTAGTTCTCGGAGAACTTACTATTTTTATTCTTCAGTAATTCATTCAAATATGCCCAACCAGCTTTTGGAAGTTTAATTGACGAGCGCGATCATATCACATCTCTTTTTTAAATCGTCCCCATGAAGTGATGCTAAATTTTCTACGAAAAGTCAACGTAAAAGTAGACCGATTGTAAATTGCAAGGTGAGAATGCGTCTTATTGTTGTAAAAATAACACTATTTCCATTTGCAATGAATTATAAGGCCATATTTTAGACACAACAAATATGTACACCCAATTCTGTATTTTCATGGCAGATTTATTTCAAAAAAAGCCGTTTAGAAAAGACATGAAGTAATTAGAAAAGAAGTGGATTGGTTTCATATTCTTCAACCCTTTATAAAATATGTACTTAAAACCAAAGTATTCAATAAAAAAAGAAATATAAGAGTTTTATAAAAATTATATTATTATTGTTGTCCGAAACGCTTTGAGTGAGATTCTGAGTGCAGAATTAAAAACAGTTTTAACCTTCCGAAAAGTTGACTTAGGTGCCCAACTATACAAATAAATACCATAAAGAATCTTCGATAACATTAACGCCTTAACTGCGGAAATTATCGTGTGTTGCAGTTAAATTTTCTGTTCGATAGACATTTTATAATGTCGTAATATAAAGTTATGTGGTCATTCCAATTATATATTGAATTGAAGATTATACCCAAAATTTTCAGAGAAAATGTATTTTCAATTGTAAAATTATCTAAGGTAACGCATGATTGACATATCTTCTTACAAATATGTAAGTGTTTACATTTAGTCAAGGATAGCTTTGTTCCCGAGTAATTGCACCTTTTCTATATGGATTATTATAGATCCAATGTCTATGGTCTGATTTTTATCCTTAGAAAGGGTTTTTATGACATAAAAATGATCGGCGTAAGCACAAAGTATGTATTCCTAGTGTTCACTAAGGATATAGTTTGGCACTTACTACATTTAGTGATCCAACAATCCGACATATGGGTGATAACGTCCGAATGGTATAGGGTGATTAATCCGAACCAAATTAACAACGGGATTATTGCTACTCGAGATTATTCTAAATTTATCAGACTTAGATTACGCTATACTTTACTCACGAAGAAACTTCTAATAGACAATGGCTCACAATATTGTAATACTAATTCTATTTCTATCGAATATATCTTATAGTGAAAAGTGAAAAAAGTGAAGAAAGTGAAAACCTTGTTAAATTATATATATATATATATATATATATATATATATATATATATATATATATATATATATATATATATGTGTATATATACTCAACTGACAGATATGCTTTTTTCGACCAAATCCAATACAATACCTATTCAGTCCCTCCATAACAAATATCAAAATGATCCTGGGCTGGCTATATATATATATATATATATATATATATATATATATATATATATAATATAATAAAATATATAATATAATATATATATAATATAATATAATATAATATAATATAATATAATATAATATAATATAATATAATATAATATAATATAATATAATATAATATAATATAATATAATATAATATAATATAATATAATATAATATAATATAATATAATATAATATAATATAATATAATATAATATAATATAATATAATATAATATAATATAATATAATATAATATAATATAATATAATATAATATAATATAATATAATATAATATAATATAATATAATATAATATAATATAATATAATATAATATAATATAATATAATATAATATAATATAATATAATATAATATAATATAATATAATATAATATAATATAATATAATATAATATAATATAATATAATATAATATAATATAATATAATATAATATAATATAATATAATATAATATAATATAATATAATATAATATAATATAATATAATATAATATAATATAATATAATATAATATAATATAATATAATATAATATAATATAATATAATATAATATAATATAATATAATATAATATAATATAATATAATATAATATAATATAATATAATATAATATAATATAATATAATATAATATAATATAATATAATATAATATAATATAATATAATATAATATAATATAATATAATATAATATAATATAATATAATATAATATAATATAATATAATATAATATAATATAATATAATATAATATAATATAATATAATATAATATAATATAATATAATATAATATAATATAATATAATATAATATAATATAATATAATATAATATAATATAATATAATATAATATAATATAATATAATATAATATAATATAATATAATATAATATAATATAATATAATATAATATAATATAATATAATATAATATAATATAATATAATATAATATAATATAATATAATATAATATAATATAATATAATATAATATAATATAATATAATATAATATAATATAATATAATATAATATAATATAATATAATATAATATAATATAATATAATATAATATAATATAATATAATATAATATAATATAATATAATATAATATAATATAATATAATATAATATAATATAATATAATATAATATAATATAATATAATATAATATAATATAATATAATATAATATAATATAATATAATATAATATAATATAATATAATATAATATAATATAATATAATATAATATAATATAATATAATATAATATAATATAATATAAT